>JAMXBD010000388.1:0-600000 GCA_024138025.1 Combretum micranthum | reverse complement strand
GCTGCTTTTTTTTAAAAAAAAAAAAATTAAGGTCATATTGTTTACAAGAAAATGAATTTTCAATAAAGTAATCCATATATATATATATATATATATTTAAATTAGGCCTGCTTTGTAAGTATTGAATCATTCAAATACATGGCTTTTATGTGAGGATGCCATGGTTAGGCTTAGGCCTGTTAAAGTGAGTCTTTCGCACTAAGCTTGCAACCATGAATTAGAGTTTAGACGAATTGCATGCAAAAGCGAACATGTTCTTTTCTTTCATCAATTCTGAACCTTGCAAGCCCGTGTCTATGCTCAGTAGCACTCACTATCATAATATTCAAGACTATCATTGTCTTCAACTATAAAAAAATAAATAGTGTAACCATTTCAACTATATTGTTTTAATAACATTGCCAGCTAGAAATTGTATTTAAGAATAGATATTTATTATTGATTGCACTTATTATTGGTGTTCATACTCAAAGTTTAGTTGGTGAGTTGGAAAAAAAAACATTTTTTTTTTTTGCCAAGTAAACAATAACATTTTGTTGCAAAATGTTATTCTCCCTCAATATAATGCTTCTTTTTGTAATGTTATTTCTTCTAATTTCTTGCAATAAGATAATAATGCATCATATAAAACATATAGTTTTAGAAGCTTAAGGATGGATGTCCTTTAAAAAAAAAAAAGAATTTTATAACAAATCACGCCACTATTATTTTATCATGTAATAGAATTTAATAAAAGGGTAAAAATATATTAATAGAATTTAAGTTTCTCATATATATTTATTTGATTTAAAACCTATATATTCAAAATTTTCATTCTAGAACTAAATTTAAAAAAAAAATGTCAAAATAGGCTTTCTGTCAATTTCCACCCTAAATCGTTATAAAACTTCAGTGTTAAAATGAAAACAACTAAAAAAACAATCAAATGACCTCAAATTTTTATGCTTTTTAAACTGAGGACCTGTATTTATTTAATTATTTATTTTAATTTTAATACTTTTTACATTGAGGACTTGTATTTATTTATTTTGATTTAAAGGCATGTGTTTTTATGTTCTCTATTTTAGTATCCGACTTTTAATGATACTTGTTAAAGTGACCAAGTGAGGTTTTACTTTAGAATTTTTCTGATAATTTAGCTTCTAAAATGAAGAAAAATGAAAACATAGGTTCTAAAACCAAAAGTAGAACATCCTTTTGGTGCATTTTTCTCCTCTAATAAGTGGTAACCAAGTGATAATACCTGTGGATTGGGTTGCTAATTTACGAAGAGCTTTTTTTTTTTGTTCTCTTTAAAGATGGTCTCGCGGCTTTAAACCTACGTAATAAAGTAGTTTTAAATTTTTTATATCTAGATATATTAAAGATATAAAATAATATTTATAAATAATAGTATTTTTATAACTTTTTTGAAGAATTCCTATTTAAAAGTTCATCGAATTTATAATATAGTTCTTATGGAAGGTTTGAAAAGGCATGTACTACTTAGAAAAATTACTTTTTTAGTAAATATTTTTCTCCTTGTAGTGTTTTTCCTTTGTGTATTATGCCTAAAGTTCGTTACTATGCTTTATAAATTAGGAATTATGCTTAAAATCAAACATAGGTACGGTTCCAGAACAGAACCAGAAGTGAAACTAGAGTCGTCTCTCATGATTTCAGTCTGGTTTTATGGAATCGTTGGTTTTCGGTTTCAGTTTTGGACCGCGGAACAGCTTTTTTTTTTTCAAAAAAAAAAATAAATGATAAAATTTTAGTTTTTTAATAAATAATTTTAAACTCAAAATAATTATTGGATCTAAAAGTGTTAAATTATTTTACCAAATTTAAAAAATTTGTTTAGAATGCACATTTATTTGTATATAAACATATTTAATATCAATTGTAGTTAATAATATGATATTACAAAGTATTCTAGAGGGTAAAAAGAAATTATAATATAAAAAATAATCTCACATTATTCAGAAATGAATTTTACTTTTAGGAAAAGTTTATTTAACTAATGATATGATTTTAAGTTATGTTTATTTATATTGTTGATAATAACATATCAAATACTGTGAATAAATAATATATTTTACTATTTAAATGAAATAATTTAAATATTAATAGTTATATATTTTAATATACATTTTTTTATTTTTTAATAGAATCGCCGATTCCACCAGTTTTAAGCCAAAGAGCCATCTAGGAATCGTGAAACTGGCGATTCTATAACAGCTTTTGAAATTGGCCAACTGATCTAGTTCCAATTCTAGAACCACCAGTGGCCATTCCAATTCGATTCCTGAGTTGTAGCCAAACTATACCTATGGCTACTTAAAATTAGTTGCATTTTCTCTAATTGATTATAAACAAGTAATATTTTCATCATGTGACTTTTAAAATAGTTGACATCCATGTGGCACTTTGATTTTTTGCATTGCATTTAGTTTATTGAGATGTAATTATTACTTCACGTCTATCACTTTGCAATAACTATTCTCTTGGTTTTTTGTAAAAAATTATATTGCAAGAAATGTTCGGTAAAAAAAAAAATTCTATTCCTTTCCATAACTAGAGAATTACTATACTTCATAATTGATATATATTTTTTATAGTTTATTCAGTGAATCAATGTCATGCTGTAGATTTTTCACTTTAGTCTAGCTGATTGTAATGCATGTCGGAAAGAAATGTATAGTTATATATAAATCCTATAAAGGTCATAAAATTCTCTATTAGAATTTCTAAGAGAATCTTAGATCGAGTAAATTCAACGCATTACTTTACATTCTCCAATGTTAGTAACACCGCTAAAAACTAAAGTGGCGTTACACTTCATTTATTGCATCGCTTTAATTTAAAAAGAAAAAAAAATTCATGGATACTTAAAAACTCCTACTTTTACATCTCTTTCATAACTTTATTTCTTTAGGATTCCTAATTTTGCTAGAGATTTAATAACTTTATAATAATTTTTATTAACATTGCTTCCGAAAAAAAGGAACTCATAACTCTTTTTCATTTTTTTTTTTATCATTCTTCGTAATATCCATAACTGTACTTTATATTGGTAGTACTCCTTACTCCTGTAACGTCCCTTTCGGAAATGAAGAAATGAACTTTGCAACTCCACTTCAGGTATCGCCTTAACAAATTTTTAAGATTAATAACTTTGCTTAAGTTTTTCATAAATTACTTTTCATTCAATAATTCGATTGAAATTCGTAACTGGTTTTTATATCTTAGAATGTATCCCTAAACCTCATAAATTTCATATAACTGGTAACTCTAGTTAATATATTCCGTAGTTTCTTTTCTTTTTTTTGTTGGTTGTTATATATTCTGTAATACTAATACTCATATATAATAATAAAGGATATGTTATATACAGTATATATTTATCTATTAAATATAATTAGTCGTATATCACATAAAATCATTGTGGACCCATTATCTTGCTTATTTCACCACCAGCTATAAGATAAAGTAAAACTAGAAGATAAATTTTCATTAAATTATCAATTAAACTAGATTTAAGTTTTCACACTATACACAAAACACTTGATACTTCCCTTCTCCTTTATCATAGCGAACTATATTGTCTTTCCTAGAAGCTATTAGCTTTCAAGATGGATAGTAACGTAGAATGCGTAATAAGGGTAATTGCCAAAATCTTATGGGGTTTACTAGCCGAGCCTATATGCTACATGTATGATCCTACCAAAAGTTTTAATTTGCTAGAGTACGAACTGCAACTATTGGTAGAAAAAAGTGTTGATGTTAAGAATCACGTTGAAGTAGAAGAAGTTAGTCAACGAGGCAAGCGCACACAACAAATGGATGGATGGCTCCAGAAAGACCAATAGTTTGAAGTACAATCTCTTCCAGTCATTCAAAAAGGAAAATCACACCAACATAGCAAGTGCCTCGTATGGTGTTGTCCTACCAAATGTCGATCTAGGTATAAACTTGGAAAAAAGGTGCCCCGATTGCTTAATGATGTGAAAAAGCGCCAAGCTAAAGGAAAGTTTGATGCCTTATTTATTAGATTGCTTCCTTAAGTACATGAGATGCCTATAGAGGAAACCGTTGGTCTTGACACCATGCTTTCTCAAGTGTGGGAATGGCTTCATGATAAGCATGTAGGAGTCATTGGATTATGGGGATGGGAGGCGTTGGAAAAACCACCCTCTTGAAAAAAATCAATGACAAGTTTTGTAACACAAGCAATAAATTTAATGTCATGCTATGGGTTGTTGTATCAAGACAAGTTAACTTAGAGAAGATAAGAGAAAGCATAAGGAAGGATTTGGGAATCAAAGATGATGTGTGAAGTAATCTAATGGAAGATGGAAGAGTTGTACAATTATGCAAAGTTTTGAAGACAAAGAAATTTGTACTATTGGTAGATGGCATATGGGAGACACTAGATGTGGCTGAAAGAGGAATTCCTATTCCTAATCCAGAAAATGGGTTCAAAATAGTTTTTACAACTTGTTTTGAACAAATGTGTGGTGAAATGGAAGCTACAGGGGACCTTAGAGTCTAGTGTTTGTCACCAAAGCAAGCATTGGAATTATTTCAAGAGAAAGGTGGTCGCAACACCCTAAATTCACATCCAGATATTCAAAAATATGTTGAACTTATTGTTGAAGAATGCAAAGGCTTACCCTTAGCTCTTATTACCATTAGGCAAGCCATGGCAACCAAAAAGAATCCCTGTTAATGGGAGAAGGCATTAAAGGATTTAAGGACACCTCCATAAAAGTTTTCAAGAATGGAGGACAAAGTCTATAAATTACTCGAGTTTAGTTACCATAGCTTGGAGAATGCAATCCTCAAGCAATGTTTTCTTTATTGCTCTCTTTTCCCTGAGGACTACAATATTAATACTGTTCAACTCATAAGTTTATGGATTGGTAAAGGATTTTTATGTGAAGCAAATGATATATATGGAGCATGACTTGACAGTGAGTGTCACGCCCCGAAGGTATTCTAATAATAACAATCAAGAACCACTTGATTATCATTATTAGGTTACCTTCTAGGATTGACATGATTTCCAAAAACAGGATCTTTTAGTTGCTTGGATGGAATAAACAAACATATATAAGATGTAAACTAGTAAACTACTTTTACAACTATAATATTACAGATCATATACTTTATAAGTCCTTACAACTATAGCTGATGATTCTAATGCACTTTAAATGCATCACAAGTCTATTACAGATATAGATATGCCAACCCTATTCTAAACTTTAAACTTCTGGCTTCTAATCTCTTACCGGGACCATGCTCCTGCTAGTAATGAGCCACGGTCGCAGAGTGAACCTGAAAGGACTGTGGGAGTGTGAGCTAAAACACAAGCTCAGTGAATAACCAGAACTTATTACACATAACATACAAGTTATTTAACAATCATATGAAATGCAGCAATCACACAAATGAACATTACAAGCTTGGATAAACCCGGAATCCAAACAGGATGAAGATTTACGCCCTCCCATCAGGGTTGAAGGATCACAATCTATGGTCCACCTACCCAGGAGAGACTTAAGCTTTTAGGAAATAATATCTAATGTGATTATCTCTTTAAGTTTATCATGCTTCTTTATTCATTTCCTGTTATAGCTTTAGAAACTCTACTAAGTGTTAGTTATTCCCATGTAATACCATAAGCGGCGTCCTTCGTTTACCATGTAGTTCCTATGGTATTAACAGAACAAAAGTAATCTTGCAATTAACTACTAGCCCTCTGGCCTAGATAATTCAAGCCTTACCAGAGATCCGAGAAACTAACACGTAGTAGGCTACCACTTACTCAATGCTTTTTATGCATAGCATGTAATGCATGATTATTTTCCATTATGGTACCAGTAGTTCTTAATCAATTTGGGGGTGATCAAGCAATACAGACACTCCATTAGATACTACATACATTATCCAGATACATGCAATTGTGTTATCACTTATTTTAGAGTAACATGGCAATCAATGGAATACAATACACGACTTTCATATTTCAAACAGATCACCAATTCTCGTTATCTTTTTATTTAAGGTTCACTACTAGTACAAGCACAATCAATGTAATAAGACTGAGTCACTCACCTGCCCATCCTAGTTAATCGTAGTAATCTTCAGGTAGATCATCCCCAATACCTGAGTCACCTATTGAGATAGATAATATAAAAATTAAAATTCCAGACTATATAATTTAGTTTCTATGAATACTTAAATGTCCTAATGGTTGGTTGGGTATCTGTTTTACTCTTAACTAATTCTTTTGAAATAGCTCTAAGTTCCAAATCCTTGTACTCACGGTTTTATTGTATTGGTTCTGGTTGAATATGTGAATCGATCAATTGGGTATTTGAAAAGTTAATAGCTTTGTTACTTCATTTTTATTGTCCAAAAATATTAGTTTCCTTTTAAATTGCTTAATAATTGTTTCTTATAGAATATAGATGTTCCTATACTCACAAATTTGGAGTATTTAAATTTCCATTGTTATCTATTTATTGATAGATATTCTAGTATATACTTAGTACTTACTAACTCATAATTTATACATATATATATCTTTCTACGAAAACATATTCACTAATAAAAGAATTTATTAACTTAATTATAACTATTTTCGAAATTATTTTTCTATTTTCGAAAATCGTAAAAACATTAATAATTATCATCAATCATAGCACCCAAAATAATTATACTATCAATAATACTACTAATAACAATAATAACAATATAATAATAAAACAATGATAATAATAACAATAATAATAATAATAACAATGATAATAATAACAATAATAATAATAATAATAATAATAATAGTAAAATTTGAAAATAGATTGGATAGGATAATTATATTCCATCACATTAAAAATTATACTAATTGTCTTATACTTTATCTAAAGTAATTTTAGTCTTATATTCATATTATTTCAAAAATAATATTTCGAAAATTTTAACAAAAATTCTTTAATAATATTAAGATTATTAATAATTACAATTAAAACTTATTATGCGGAAATTACTTACTTAGGTAATTTATATTTCAAAAATTTCTTTTTAGATTAATAATAATAGATTAGGTATTAAAACATCCTATATTTAATAGAGTCAGAAAAGTAATTTTATTTTTAGATTTAAATAAATAAATAAATATTTTCGGATTTAATATTATTATTACTATTCCAGAAAATAAATAAATGCAGGAAAAATATTAAAAATTCCAAAATTACTTATATTAATATTTATTATATAATTATATTTATTTAGATTCGTTTTTCTTTTCTTCTTTTTTCTTTTTTTTTTTTAAATTTGGCCAAGAGGTATACGGGGTGTACTCACCCGTGTACCCAGCCCGTGCTCATCGGGGAGCACTGTTCATTATCTTCCCCGATGAGCCGCGGCAAAATAACGTCGGGATTTTAGATCTAAACCACTCCTAGGAACCTTAGAAGCCTAAATATCCAAGAAAAACTAAGTAAAAACAACATGTTAACCATGAATTCGGATCATCAAGTTCGGCTAGGGTTTAGGAAGATTACCTTCGTTGTGACCCTCCGATGAAATTCGAAGCTCCTAGCGACCTTGGTTAGCTTCCTAAGATGTCTAAGAGTTAGTCTTAATCCTTAAAACTGAAAGAAAATTCGCGGAATAACATCACTTACCTCGAGCTCGTCTTTCATGCGTTTTCCAGGGTTTTTGTTCGAAATTTCGAACTGGGTTGAAGCGAGGGTCTAAAAATTGTTTCCTGGCTTTGTTCGACTCCTAATAGGCTATGGATTAATTCTGGAAGGTTTGAGGAGGTTTGGAAATTGTTTGCTTGTCTATCCGAGTTCGTTTGCATATATATATATATATATATATATATAACTAGTGCAACTTCCCAGCCGTGTTCCTTCCTCAATCCGAAGTAATTTTCTCCTGTTTGTTGTTCATTTCCTCCCTTGTTTGATTGTCATAAATACAAGGGTGATCGTCATGTTTCCATTGGTTTTGAAGAGGATTTGGATTGACTTTGGGTAAATTATTGAAAAATTTCGGCTCACAATCCTCAAGAGAATCACAGCCCTTAAAATAACTGAAATCCGTCTCCAGCAAGCTAAGATTATATATATATGTATTATATAGTAGTTAAATATTATTTAGTTAGGTTTTTGGGTAGTTTTATTACACTATTATGATATATTTTAGCTATTAGTATTATATATATACAAAAGTCTTAAATGAATCCTACAAGGTATTTAGTTTAACGAAAAGTACAAATTTAAGTTGTATTAGTACGTATCTAATTATTTAAGAAAATTTTATCTTACGCGATTTAGGTTTTATAAGCTTTTCGGGTCAATTTTTGTTTTAGGTTCCAAGGGCTTTAGAAAACTCTAATTTGATTATTGGTATGATTCAATTCTGTATTTGAGGTCTAGATCTCAAGTTATACATCGGTTTATGTTTTTATTAGGTATTGATAATCCTAACCGTTCATCTTAAGATCACCATTTCCTAACTAAAACCCTATCGAGTCATTTATGTAATATTACTACTAATATATAGGCTATACTAGTTATATATATTAGATTTGGATACTCACTATGAAATCTTATCAGAGTAGTTTATTACTGACTAAAACTCTCAAATTTTAGGGTTCCAATGCAAATATAAGTTCATTACTATACCTTGTTTTAATTCCCGGTCCCTATTGAATACTAAGGTAATCACTTAATACCCATATTTAGGTTTTCCTATAGAATCTGTTTGTTTGACAAGGATTCGGGTTTAGGATTTGAAGTTTCCTTTGATCACAACCTGAATTATCAGCTCAGAATATAACATCTTGTTTTTGGAATCAATTGAGGTCAAAGAAGTCTTTTCATAAAGTCCATGAGTTCCAAACCGTTCAAATTGAAAGTATCTATCTAAACTAGAGTTCCTAATTAACTCCTAAAGTTAATAGTTGACTTATAGTTTCTAATATAGGGTCGTATCATATGGTGGAAGTTTTCGGGGTTTACAGTGAGTCTATCATTGGGAGTTTGAAGTCGGCATGTTTACTTGAGAAGCGCGATGTTGAGGATGCAGTTAGGATGCATGATGTCATTCGTGACATGGCACTATAGGTAGCCCGTGAGCACGGAAAAGATGAAAACAAAATCATAGCAGAAGAAGAAGAAGAAGATGTGCACATCTCTAGGTGGAAGGAAGCTAAAAGAGTATCTTTATAAGGTCCTAAGATTTAGATTGATCATGTCACAGAAATATCAGTGTGCTCCAGGCTCATAACTTTAATTATCAATAGAACTAAGTTGGAGACCTTGTCTATGGGGTTTTTCAACTCTTGCATGTCTTGAAAGTTCTCGATATGTCACGGAATGAGAGGTCTACCGAGTTACCTACAAGAATTGGAAGTTTAACCAACCTACAATACGTTAATCTATCATCAACAGGTATTGAAGCATTGCCTAATGAAATGAAAAACTTGACCTCTTTGCTATACTTGATTTTACATAATACAACAAACCTTTAGAATATTCCAAAGGAAGTGATTTTAAGTCTCTCCTCATTAAAGGTGCTTTTGAAGAGTGAAGGGAATGCCTACATTTATGTAGAGGGGTTAATAAAGTGTTAGAGGGCTTGGACCAGTTGAATGAACTATCATTAATGGAATATACTTCATTAAGTGTCCAGAAACTGCTACAGTCTCCAAATTTACAACGAAGTATAACATTGTTGTGCATCTGCAATACCTCTGACTTGCCTACCATTAATATGTCAACTTCATCATTAAGGAAAATCTTGCACCTAAATAGCTTTGTGTTAAAGAGGTGTGATTCACTTGAGAGCATAGAAATATATGAGGAGGTTTCAAGGCACGTGAATGATCGTTTATCAAGCAGGTTGGAGTGGACAAACCGCATGACGTGAGAATCTCCGTGTGTAATAAATTAAGGAGTCTATCATGGCTTATATATGCGCTTAACCTCCAAACACTGAGAGTAAATGATTGTATCTCGTTTGAGAAGATCATTGATGAAGATATTTTGCAACATATAGATGGCAATCACCCACAATAACCATAAAGGTTTAAAGACAATCACCTTCAGTAACTACTCCTACTGTCCTTTATAAATAACCCTCAGAGAGCCTTTATATGATCCATCTGAACTCTCTTTGCACTAATATTGTTATTTTAGTCTTTGAAACTCCTACTAACTTAAGCACTGGAGTAGCTATATTAAGTATCACCTCAATTCACTAAAGTCTATCCTTATTTGCAAATCTCCCTAGGGTAACTGAAGGCAATCTTATGTTATCCCATTCTTTATTCTCCATCGGCAAAGATCTAGGATGAACAATAAGAATATATGTATTTATATTACTATAAAGGCTAAAAATTTCAAAATTAGAAGATAATTTCTAATGGATTATACCAAGAGTTATCAAATTTTTTCAAGGGATAGATGTCATATTTGCTACCTTAGTTTATCTTCTTTTGCAATTTTTTCGAACGAAGTATCTATTTTTGTAAAAGTTAAAAAATGTTATAAGGTATGTTACATTTTTTTCATTTTTATAATAAACTACCTAAACTTTGTCTCCAAGACACTTATAATCAAGTGGCTAGAACACTAGTATTCTAATAAGATTTTAAAAAGCTTATAAATAGTAAATTAACACTTCTAAACTTCAACTAATTTAATTAAAATATGAATAAAACCAAAGTATCAAATATGGTATCTATCTGGATAGTAGCGAGAACGTTTGCAACCCTACATTTTTATCTCAAGCGTATTTCCACCAATCATACATACTTTTGGTATTATAAAATAACATTATAGAACATATTTGTATAATTATGCATTAATCACTTATCTAGATGTGTGCATCTAACTAATAAGGACACACTTAAAATACGAATATAGGGGAAATCAACTATTTATCATATCTAACAAATCCTATTATAAGTCAGTGAATTGCATTATAAAGAGAAACACTAATTGCTTTCCAAGTAAATTAACTACGATGATTATAAGTCATACATGTGGTTATCCATATTATTAAGAGAATAGAGGGAATTCCGAATCCGATACTCTTTTAGTCTCATATAATTAGTTATATTCCCTTCAACACTATATAAATTGTTTTTTTTTTCCACAATATATCTAAATTTATCCAAGTAAATTAATAACAATTTTATTGAAGGATTGTTTTAGAATTAGTTAAATAGCGCATCTGCTATATGCGATTATTTAAAGTAAGCACTAATAACCCTACAATCATTTACTCATAAAGATATTACTTACCTAATAGCCTATGTCTGCATATACTTAAAAACCTATTAAAATTTTTAAGAATTTTGCAAGGCTTTTACCCAAGAAAAGAATACAAATAAGCTCACAATTAAAAATTAGAAATTACTTTGACATTATAAGTCAACACTATAATGTTATGTTTGGTTGATAGGAACAAAATTGATATTTTGGCTTAATAATCACGGAATAACTATTTCCTTGTTTTGGTTTGTATAAAATTCTATTATGAAAAATGTCTATTCCATATAATATAAAATAAATAAGAAATTCTTGTACACTTTTTTTACTAGAGGAATTACTTTTTTTTTTTATGAAAGTATCTCCTTTTTAAATATACTCTTAATCATTAAACTAACGAATTGTTATTGCCTTTCAACCTTAATTTCATCCTAATAAATCAGACATTAATGAACTAATTTTAAAATTGAGTAGCCTCACAAAGAGGAACTCTAATTTCAAGATATAGGCCGATATAAGATTTTAAAGCATTATTACATAATGTAAGTATATAGACAAGAACAACAACACTAAATTAATTACAGATTTGATTAATACTAGTGGTTTGATACAAATAATCAATTCTTTTTTTAATCAAGAAAATAAAGCAGTTCCTTTCAAATTAATTCTTCATTGCGTGATAATTTGGTGCACTGTAAATATTACAAATTTGATTAATATTGGTCTAACTCCCATGTTAATTCCATTCAGCTAATGTACGTTGAATTTTACTCTTTTGTTTTTTTTGACGAAATGTTATCCTTTTTTTTTAATATTATAATGAGAGGATGAATTCGAACATGAAATATCTCATTTGAAATACTAGAGAGATGCCATTAGGCTATAATTCCCTTGGCCATGGAATTTTACTTAAACTATGGAGAATTGAGTAGGTTTAGCTTCTGAAATATATTAAGAAAAACGAATACTTATATATATGTATAATGTGTATTTATCTATAACATATAATATGTACAACATATAAGCTATTATATATAAGGCAAAAGAAAAAAGCTATTATATATGACATACACTAGCTATTCTATATTATATGTTGGCCTTTATGGTATAACGTAAAGGGTTAATATAAAAATTACACTTGAATTTTTGTAAAAAGTTCAATCAGATACCTAAAGTTTAGTTTTTAACGATTTGATATCTAATCTTTTGTAGAAAGTTCAATTAGATACCTATAGTTTAGTTTTGAATAATTTAGCACTTAAAGTAGATTTTCGTGTATATTTTTTTTACTTGAAACAAGTTCAATTAGGTAGAAAAATTAAATTATTCAAAATCAAATAATACCTGATTAAATTTTTAATAAAAATTTAGATACCATTTTTTACAATATCTCGAATATTAAAAAAAAAACTATTATATTATACTACAATGAGTACGTCATACATTATTTTTGTTCTATGTATGTCTCACGATAAGGACGTAAACTGAAATTAAAGAACGAAACACTGGGGCCCATAGATTTTTGTTCTATGTATGTCTCACGATAGGTAAGGCAGCGTTGTTGTCTCGTCCAACAGCTATTCTTAGCTTTCTTGAAATCTTGATACAGAACAATATTATGTCGGGAACCCAATGCATACACATGGGCATACACATGGGCTAAATCTGAGATATGATATGCCGAACTTTATTTATTTATATAATTGATTATATAAAATTTAATAATGTAAATTTTTTATAAACTTTTTAAGTTTATTATTATAAAGTTCTCTAATTATACATATAATTTATTATTACTTATTTATAAATCTTTTGAGATAATTTATTATAAAAGAGCTCTATATTATATATATATATATATATAATATTAGTATTACTTGTTTTGACTAATAGACTAGGTAATCGGACTCAACGAACTACGTAATAGGGCCTAGTAAGTTTGATTGATTTATTGGAATAAGTTGAAAAGATCCGGCTTGGAAGACTCATAACAAGAATCGTTAGATGAGTCTATCTATATCTAATATCCTTTAAGTAGAATCACGCATGTAGTTGCCCCATCTTATTTATCAATCACTAAAATAAATAGACAGTTGTGATCTACTTCAATTGGTGATAAATATTCAGTCACCTCTCTTAAGAATTAAATAGACAAATTAAATAACTTTCACTCTTATTGCTCAAAAACTATAATATTGATATGCGAGGTCTACTCAAGCTCTCTTGTCTGTCATTGTGCATTCAAGACACTGAAAGCACAAGATCGACGCAACATGCATGTAGACATGTAAATTTATAGTATTAAACAATGTAATTAATTGTAAAAATAGATAAAATTCAAGTATTTGATTGTAAATTTTAGTAAAGTTATTATAGCTAATTATAAAAGCAGAAAAAATTTAAGTATTAAATTGACACTTTTATTTTTAAGTAATTAATTATAAAATAAGTAAAGTATTAAGTACCAAACATGAATACCTATGCATGTAATAATATATAGCATGCCATAAAAATATAAGATGAGTTAAATATCGTACTATGTTATGTGTTATAGGTAATAGATGATTGGATAAATACCTCATAAAATAACAATTTCACCGAAACTATTATGAAAAATATTGTCACAACAGCAGACAATTTGCATATCCTATTTTAGGACCCCGATAAATACTGCAAGTGAAAATGCCTTTTCCTTTCTTTTTCTTTAGAATTATTATATATTATAGTTATTGGCAATGATGAATACAACTTGATTTATTCATGGAAGACTCACGTTTAATATTATACCTGCTTTAGTTGTCAATACACCACTTGACTTTACACCACGCACAAAAAGTTAGATCATTCTCCTTCTCACATCCTTCTCCTTGATTGTTGGCAACTATTTCTTTGGTAGATTGTTCGTTCCATTACTTTGCTTACATCCTTCTTCTAATTCTCGGCAAGCTTTTCTATATTTTCCTTAATTCCATGGACATTGTAGGAAATGCTACAGTGGAAGTTGGCAAATGCTTATGGAGTTTACTGGCTGAACCTATAAGCTACATCTATAATCCGACCAAAAATTTGAAGTTGCTAGAGGATGAAATACAATGATTGGAGAGTATAAGTGATGATGTTAAGACCGAAGTTGAAAATGAGGAAGTTAGGCAAGGAGGCAAACGCAAAGCGGAAGTGAAATTGTGGCTTAATAAAGTCCAGAAACTTATAATAGAATCTCCTCGACTCATTCAAGAAGGAAAGTCACACCAACATAGCAAGTGCCTTGTATGGTGATGTCCTAGAGACTGTCGTTCCAGCTATAAACTTGGAAAAAAAGTGGCCCAATTGCTCAATGATGTGAAACAGTACCAGGCTGAAAGAGAGAAGTTTAATGGCTTGGTTATCAGATTGCCTACTCGAGTACGTGAATTGCCTATAGAGGAGACTGTTGGCCTTGACTTCATGGTTTCTCAAGTGTGGGAATGGCTTCAGGATAAGGATGTAGGAATCATTGGATTATGGGGGATGGGAGGTGTTGGAAAAACCACCCTCTTGAAAAAAATCAACGAGAAGTTCTGTAACACGAGCAATAAATTTGATGTCATCCTATGGGTTGTTGTATCAAAACAAGTCAATTTGGAGAAGATAAGAGAAAGTATAAGGAAGGATTTGGGAATTGGAGATGGTGTGTGGAGTAATCTAACTGAAGATACAAGAGCTGTAGAGTTATGCAAAGTTTTGAAGACAAAGAAATTCGTACTATTCGTAGATGACATCTGGGAGAGACTAGATGTGGCTGAAATAGGAATTCCTATTCCTAATTGAAAAAATGGATTCAAAATAGTGTTTACAACTCGGTCTGAACAAGTATGTGGTGAAATGGAAGCTACAAGAAGCTTCAATGGATGATTAGAATAGCTCAAATGCAGGTCATGCTAAAGGTCAATTGCAATCAAAGATCCGCTTTCAATTGTTCAGGTAAGCGTTGGAAATGCTTTGGTTATTTAATTTGTATTGTGATGCTTCCAATTCATTTTATGCAATGTTTATGTAAGAAATGCATATAGTGCTTTGTTTCTGCTCGATGAAATGGCCCAGTGGGATTATCTTGCTAGGAAAATTATACAAAGGCTGGAGGTTTCCTTAGGCTATCTTTTATTCTTTATATAAAATTTAGGAAAAGTAAAAAAAGAAAACTGCAAAATAAAAAAAAAAAAAAAGTAAAAAAATATATAATATCAATGTGAAAAGTCATGCCTTTGATTTCTAAAGAGTGCACATACATATTTATGATGTGTATAAATTTAGAATTATGCTCATGGATAATAAGCACATACATCTTTTTGTTTCTTTAAACTCTCATACCATGTCAGTTTAATAATAACCTTTTGATTCAATTTCTTTCTATATTATTAGTCGCTTTTTTCCATCGCACTTTATTATTCAGCTCTATGATTTAGTTTCTTTGCAATCCAATGTGCTCAAAGCAGGGACATTTTTCATGAACATTTTCTTTACTTTTTGATTGATGCTGACTTGTTATTGTCATGCATTGGCAGGGGAGATGACTCATTTTCTTCGTGTTAGAAATTCAAGAACCTGGACTCATAAAACTAAAATTTGGTTTAATTTCTATGTTTAGGGTGTTTCCTTCTCATATAGCTAGTAAGCATAAAAGTTTCGTACTCCTCTTCTTCACTGCACTTGGTAGAGCAATTCATCTAGTATGAATATGATCATATCATTTGACTCTGACAGAGAAATAATAGCTTATAGAAAATCACCTGGAATTTGAATGGTTGGGTAGATTTAATTAGAAGGGATGATGAAACTGCTAAAGCTTTTTTTGCCTCAAAGATATATGAGCAATAGAAGTCATTGTAAGGCAATTAGAGGTCACCTTTCAATAGTTTTGTTTGTGTGTAGAAATGGTTTTATTTAGTTATGGTAATTTTGTAATGGTTCCAATTTATTTCTTGTAATGTCTATGTAAGAAATATGCATAGGGTGTTTTTCTTGTTGGATGAAATGGCCCAAAGGGAATAGTCTTGGTTGGTATAATTATTCTATCCTTGGGCTTTTGACTAGAGGTTTTGTTAGGCCTATTTTTGCCCATTTCCTTTTTTTAATTTTGAGGAAAAAATAAGAAAAAATATATGCAAAAAATTGGAAAGTGAAAAAAAGAAAAGAAAAGAAAACTGAAAATATAAAATGATTGAAGTGAAGAGTCGTGCTTTGAAGTTCTGAAGAGTACATAGATATATATTTAGGATGTGTATGGATTTAGATTTATTCCTCAGTAATGAGATAGAAGAGGATTTAAAGTCTTCAAAGGGATGCCCTGATTTATATGGTTTTTGTCCCTGATTGCAAGTCCTTTGTAATCCTGAGATAGCATGTACTTCCTTTTGTTCATTTGGTCTCTAAATTGCTCTGCTAGTAGGGAGTTTGGTTGTTGTGATTGTCCGTATAAAAGAAAGAATGTGAAATGGCACTTCATGATTTTGTGATTTCATTTGGTTTAATAGTTGAATGAATGGCATATAAATTATGTCACTTTTCACATATATCTTTATCTGCCTGAATGCTAATGCTACATGCATACAACATCATTGAATCCATTTTCATACTTTATCCTTCATTTTGTACGTAGATTTGCCAACACGTCTGGATCTGATGAATGGACCAGTCTGCATTCATTGAAGGGTACTCTCTGAACACAGATGCTCTAGTTGGTGTGATGGTTGTTGTTGGTGCAAGTGTCCTTCCTCAGAAGATTGACCCAGATTGTGCCAAATTGACTTACATTCAATAATGTATAGTGACTCTCCTATGTAAATTGATTATTATGTTATGTTTGTATGTATTTGTTTCGAAGTAATAACAAAAACTCTATATGTACCGAAGCTAGAAGCATTCACAATAGAACTCTTATCATTTCCTGACTGAAAGAAATTTCTGATAGTTGAATGTCATAGAATGATAAAGCTTCCATTTGACTCTAATAGTGGAAGGTATAGCATAGAGGTAGTAGAAGTAGAGATCGGATGGTAGAGTAGGTTATAATGGGATGATGAAGCTACTAAGACTTTTTCCACCTCAAAGCCAAAACTCTATAAGTAAGGACTAAATGCAGGGGAAAAAGATGTCGATGTGGGAGCTGATGTTCATGCTGCTTTCATTCAAATAGGAATCAGCTGCTGCCACACAAGAATTTTGTGGCAATCACAGCTGTTTTTCTCTTTTCATCTGGTTTTACAGCTTCAGGTAGTGAATAATGCATTGAGAATGGTTATGTTGGAACTCTTGAACTTCATTTTGTATTTTTATTTTAGGGCTTTTATTATTCTCTTCTAGATGTGAATTGATTTTTAATGAAATATAAACGAGGACATGTTTCCTCCTATATTTATACTTCCCTCATTTCCTTTTATCTCCCTTGATTTCACTTTATTTCCCCATGTTTTTTCCCCCTACTTTTACCAAATGTTAATCATCATGGAATTGGAGTCGCTATATTAATTCAAGTGAAAATGGTAGTAGAACACATTTTCTGAGAGGTTTCTAATATAAAATGGATACATTTGCTTGCTTTAGTTGTTTTCCATTCACATTTTTTATTTCCTAAATCCTTATGATCATGTCATTTGCAACTGGCACTTTTGTGTTATAATATTATCAATGGGCTGCTTTGCTTGTTTGATAGATCTTGGTGAAACTAGAAAGGAAAATGATTAATAGCAGATGATTTCTTTGCTTAAATAATTCATAACAAAATTTCTCTTGTGACATAATGAGTGAAGGTCTATTGTGATTTGGTTTTGACTAGGTTTGATTAATTTTTGCATTTGGCTTCATATTGGATTCATTAGTCTTCAGATGTTATCACAATGATAATCGTAGTTATGATGGAATTCTTTGATCTTATAGGGAATCTTTTATGATTTTACATCCAAGGTGTATTTCTTGATTCTGTGCAGTCATTAATGACTTAACCATTTTTAGATAATTGTAATGCTGTCATAATAATAGATTGATTCATGTCTCTAAGTTACTTGGTTCTAAGTTAATAATGTGATCAATGTATCAAGCATAGAGATAGCAATTGCAATTTCTTTGGTAGTATGCTCAATAAACTCTGTATCACTATTATATATTAGTGGAACAATGTAGCTACTCAAGTGTCTAGCAATTCCAAATATTATGCTAAGGTTAGTAGCACAAAACTTGTAGATGTTACTTGACATAGTTAAAAAGGTTTCTTCAAAAGCAAATAGGGCAACTGCTCTATCTTAAGCAATATATCTTAACAATAGTAATGAAAGGCCCTTTCTAAGCCTTATTGTTGTAAAGTTATAGCTCAAAGTTTTCTTTATTATGATAAAGAAGCGCTCTTGTCTACAAAACATTTAATTAGCAACCTAAATTGGTAAATCCTTGCTTATGCATATTCTAATCTGTTTAAGCAAGTATTTAATCTTTTATACTAACTGATGTCAGAAAATAATATTACATTTATCATCAATCATTTGCTGACAATATTGTTTAATTTCATTTCGGTGAAATAATGAAGAAATTTTGTTTAATTAATAAAATTTTGTAATTTCGGTGAAAAAAGTATATTAAGTAAAATTATATTTCACTAAATATACTTTGTAAATTTGCTGTAAGAGCAAGATGGTGCTTTGGTTTATGTGAGGTGCATGATTAGGAATTGACATATGTCCATGATTCTGCCTTTGCAATTAAAGCATTGGTCTGGCTCGAAGTAAAACAATAGAAGTCTTTTTTTCTTGCAAATCCTCTGTAACTTGTACAAAAGAATAATATAGAAGAAGATTTAAGTAATCAAGGTGTGATAAATGAAGGTTATTATTATTAGTCTTTTATTATGGGAATTAGGGTTTGCTTGTTTGAGTAGTTGACTTGATTTCTCTTCATTGAAAGACTTCACATGTGAACAGATAAATGGCTTCAAGTGCTTTGCAACATTTTCTTTCGATTGCATATACAACAATAACCTATGAATCTCACTTCTTTCTGCTGCCAATAATGAGATTTACCAGTATCCTTGGCAAATTATTGATCTAACAAATATATGTGTCTGTTGGTTTAGTGTACCTCCCTATTTTTGATCCCTATCAAAATAAAAAGGGCAATCCAGGCATAATAGCTATGAAGATGCCATCGTTTGTGCTTCTTCTCTGTGCTCAAGTTAGATGGTTCAAGTCAAGTGATGAAGAGTTAACCTTGTGAACATGCCACAGCCTCTCTAGAACATCTCTACAAGTAATGAATACAAAAATTATCTTATGCATTCTTCATTAATGGATCCTTTTCCTTCCCTACCTGTCAAAGTGGTTAGTACATAAATTTGAATTAACAACTTGACAATTGGGCTCTATTGAGTGCATAATGATCAATTTATATGCTTAAAAATTAACACAAGGACTAAAAAATGGCTTAATACAGAAAATTGCAGTCAAGGGCCAAACATACTATGCCAAGCTCGCCTAGCTATATATATAATTATATAATCCAATTACACATTATATCCTCATTATATGCAAAAAGCATGAAATCAAACACAAATTCCAGTTCCCTTCCCCTTGAGATTAAAAAGGGAAAAAAAAAAAAAAGGAAAGAAAGAAAAAGCTGTAAACTCTTTTTTGACAAGGGAATCCATTATCAGCTTACATGAACATGATATAATTCATATACAATTACCCTGGTTCCTAATTTTGTTGCACATGCCTTGTCCCAAATTTAATTTTAGGCACCAAATTTTTCCCTGGCTCCTTTTGCTATATTGAATTGATATGCTTCTATATTGTCTTATTGTGACCTCTTTTGATTGATTTTTTGTGCATGTAGTGATTAAGGGCAATCTAGAATCATATTCAATGTTGATCATCAAAAAAGTTTTAAGAGAAGAGGGAGGAGATGTCATGTAATTAGCATTAGGAGGAACAAATAAAACCATAAAGTAAGTCACTAAACAAAAGCAAATATGTTATGTAATACACATATCATATTTATAAGTGTAATCTCTCAAATAAGCTAGATGTAGATATAAAATCTATCACATATCATATTTACAAGTGTAATCTCTCAAATAAGCTAGATGTAGATATAAAATCTATCAAAATTAGCTCTCTTTCTTCAACTCACTTACCCTTTTTGTAGAAGACATGTCAAGGGTCGCACATATATTTATTTTATATTTGTTTATTTTTCATGATTAGGTTCTTTATGTCAAATTACAAAATTAGGCGTGGATGTTCCTGCAACTCATGCTTAAAGTTGCTCGATTTAAATTAATTGTAAGGGATCGGCACATGCCTCCTGATTCCCTTGCTGCTACTCAGGTTCTGTATAGGTTCCTGCACAACTTCAACCACCTGCAGCTACAAATGTTTAGGTGGAAGGAGACTGAAAGAGTGTTCATACAAGGTCATGATCAGAACTATCAGTATGCTCTAGACAGTTTACTCGATTGGATTCTGATTAACTTCAGAAAGCAAAGAAGGCCGAGCTAAGCCTTCTCAATGATATGGAAAGACATTTTCTTGCAAAGTCAGTCATTTTTCATTTTATGCACCTGGACAACAAGCAGATTTATTTTTGCCTACCATTGCAGAACTTATGAGCGAGAAACATAGACAACAGTAAAATAAGTCTTTTTTTTTTTTTTTTTTCTTTTTTGTAGAGCACATTGGGCCAGCAATACATGTCCTGATAGGTTACATAATTTTTCTCTTGGCCTCTTAGCAGATTGGTTCTTCGCTTTTCTTCTCTGGTTGAAGCTGATAATTTATTTTTTTGTTCCTTTTATTGTGGGTTCAATATTATTCACTTGTCTTTTTCATTCTTCTCTTTTCAGTCTTATGCTCCTTGTGCTATGAAAAAGTATCAATGCGTTGTTGGCTTTCTTCTTCGATATGCTTTGTGAAAAATTACTGAAGTCAGGGTTCCGAATCTATCAACTACTTGATGTTTCTCTATTCATCATGCATGCTGCAGTGCTTATTCTATATTTTAATCGACACATAATTTAATATTTTGTTGTATGCTCACACAATAAAAATCTATCATACTCATACATTGGCAGCTCAAATATAGCGTTCAATGGCGCTTGCAAGATATCGACAAAGCTTTTTGAGCAATTTCTCTTACAAATGTCAATGATATGTACATAGCATTTGCTAATCTGTGTAAGGGCGGCTTGACCTTGTTCATTGTGGCTATAACAAAATGTAAACTAGCACAATTTTAGCCAGAGAGATTGGAGTGTTATATGTTGCTTCCTCATTTAAACTGAGTTAAATTTATAGGAGGGATGCCCTGATTTTCGCTGTGTTTCTTCCTTAACTTAAATTCAAACTTACATGTTGGAGGAATATGACTTTGTTTCATATATGTTTATCCACTTGAGGGATAACAAAATGGGTAGAACATCATTAAATCCATCATTATTTTGTCTGTAGATTCACCAAGGATCTATGATCTGTCGATTAGACTGGTCTGCATTCATCATGGGTGCTTTCTAAACAAAGATACTCTAAATGGTGTATAACTTCTCAATGATGCAAGTGTGCTTCTTCAAAAGATTACTTTGATTTGCAAGCTGGCTTGGATGCAATAATATATGGTGTCTCTCTAATGTAAATTTCTTGTGTTATGTTTACATAAATTTAATTCATGGTAATAGTAAAAAGACAAGTCCAACTTGAATTGTTGCTTTTGTACTTGGTTGCATTAATTTGTCTTAATTCATATTTAATTCATTGTCTTTGGGTTCTTACCCTACCTTCTGTAATATGATGGAATATGATTGCATTATCGATCAAGCCATTCGAATTAGCTAATAGTTGTTAAAATCTGTACAATGGAATGTAAGTTCTGGCGTTCAAGATACTACATAAAATGTTAAACTACTGCTGCAGTGCATATTACTCAATATGTGAATGAGTCTTTGTACTGTTCATTACAAGGAAAGTTCGATCATTCCCTAATTTTAGCCCTTAAGTTTTGGTCATGCCAGCTCAAGAAGCAGTCCAGTTTTAAACCATACTGCAGCTTGGTGGATGGTCGTTCGTTTTGGAATTTGCCGTAGGATGATGAAACAGAATGTATTATTTAATTTCAATTGACTTTTGAGGACAAAGAAAGGAGCAACTAATGATTTTTATCCCTCAATCCTTTGTGTGTGTGTGTGTTTTATTTTTTCATGCTTGTGGTAATCGAAAACAGGGTCCTCTTGATGTCCTGAACTTTGTTACTAAAATGAAAATGAAATCATCATGCACTAACTGTAACTAAATATCACACTTGTAAAGTATTGAAACGATGCATACACCGAAATCCACATCATCCTTGTTAGAATTGCGTGGATCGACTACATGAGTCTAATTGTCCTTCCTTTAAATGTGTTTGTCTAACCCCCATAACTTTGATAGGTATACAATACATTATTTTTGAATTCTAAAGTGTCAATTATTTCAATCATTTCAAGAGGTACTAATGCCATTAACAAATTAATAGCAGTATCTTGAAACCAATCATAATTTAGTTTCGTTTTAGTACAATCTGTATTTATGCAGATTGTATTATAAGCTAATACACAATTGAAATTTAATTTTTATGTAACAAATATACATAACAATAAATTTAAGCAACAAATATAGAACATGAGAGATCATTTATTGTGAAATATATGATAAATTCAAGTATATTAGATACAACGTTTCCATTATCCTTTATTGGATTATTAATATTTACTTTCTTATTTTTGTATGTATTCCTTGTATAAATATTAGAATTGAGATTATTAATGAACAAGTAAGAAAATTATTATCAGTTAGTCTAAATTAGTTTATGTGTATATATACAATATATAAGAGATTGGAGGGTTCTCTCTAAATGAGGCCTCAATCCCAATTTCATGTTAGGTTCAAGAAAGATTGGTTGAAATACTAACAAGAACAGATTTAATCACAACAAATGAATGAATTGTTCGTACATCAATCCATGACTAGATCCCAAACTGGGCCATAATACATAGTCAAAAGGCTAGATAGATAAAATATTTGCTTTCCTAACTTTCTGCATCGGGTTTTTCCCTAGCAATCACATGTACAATATCTAGACAAGAAACTAATTGACACAACGGAAGAAAAGAGAGATAAGTATCACAATTTGTTGATTTGCAAATACTTGAAAAGTGACAAGTGATAAAATTGAAGCTTACTGAATCACGCATGATTGCCAGAAGACGATTTCTATATGTTTGTTAATTCTAAAAATATCTGAAATAGACATCAAATTCAAAAACTCAATAAGAGTAGAATTTTGGAAAAAAAAGGATAAAATTGCAATCTATTGATTCGCGAATGAATACCAGAAAGCAATCTTCATCAACCTATTGATTCTTTAGAATATCAGGAGAAGGAGAGACAAAAATATATTTTATTCCATCATAATTCTCTGTCTAAACTTTACAAGGTTTTTATTTATAGGATGAAAATAAAATTTTTAAAGACTTGATATATACAAAGATATACTAATCAATCTAATTAAAAGACTTAACATATATACAAAAAGATATACTAATCTTATTAAAAGGTATTATTTATAGAAATACTAATTAAATCTATCAAAAAAGGAAATAACGATCTTCCTAAAATAATAATATATTCTTCTTGCCCTGCACTAAGGCATCAAAGTAAGCCTGTTTATTTGATGTGTCTTAAATTTATTAACATTCCATGCGTATCAAATTGATATTGTTGTTATGAACGTTGATCTCATGATATTATCCTATATAAAAATTAGGAGGATAGCGAATACATCCATAACCATTTGCATGATTTTTTTTAGTGGATTTACCCATGATAATTGTGCTAGGTGTTTTTCTGCAATTGTATTGTCGTGATAAAATTGGATCGAAAAATGTCAATATTGAAAATTATTAAAGGCCCAGTTTTAGGAATACAATAGAATTTACTCCATTTGGATTAAACTTGAAAATCTACGAGACAGGGAAACAGATAATTGCTGATAAATTCTTTGGCTATAACAATGAAGTTTCGTATTTATTTCCATAATCAAAGGGTGAACTTCTACATTACATCTGCAGCAGTAATTCGCTCTTGCACGTGTTTACATGGGAAGAAAGAAATTCCCACTTGGGAGTTATTACCACAGATGACTAACTTTTACCATGCCTAATGTGGGGAATAGATTGTTAAGTCCTTTGACTTAAGGCCATTTTGCTATGAAGAATTTAGGCTTTTGTTTTATTTCTTTTGAAATTTTTGGAAGCATTATGGTTTCTATCGGCAGGATAAGACTAATGATTATTGGAGGAATGCACCTTTGGTCTACTCTTATTGAGACAATTGGTTGACTGTTTCAGATTCATTTTGCTGCATTAGCATTTCGAGATGACTGATTAGGGATGATTTATAGGGTATTTGTTACCTACTTGGTGGTACTTGAAACTGCTCAAACTTAGCTTAGCTGCTTTGTTAGTATCTCCTACTCTTGCTGAAGGTGCATTACTAAAGTAACCTGTCATTGCAAGTGTGTATATGCAGATATATGGGAACTGTGAATTTTAAAAATTTTCTCACTCTAGGTCACTCCATTTAAAATTTTTGAAAGTTAAGCCATATTTATATATTTCAAGGTGGATAAATTATGCTAGAAAGTATCAACATTTGAAGATACGTTTTCAAGTGGTTAAAAAGATGAATTAATGTTTTACAAAGTGAATTATATAAGGTATCAATTTTATAAAATTCATTTAATATCAATGTTTGAATTAATTTTCAATTAAGTTTTTTTTTTGTTAATAGTCAAATATTAATACCTTATTTGACACATCTCAAAAAATTGTACCATTTTTCGATCGGTTAAAACGTTGATACCTTAAATAAATTTATCTCCAGATATTAAATCTTTTTAGCAACTTGAAACATTAATACCTTAAAAATTTATAATAAAAGTCTTTTTTTTTTTTTAATTTACCCATCTCAAGATCCCATCTCTAATGGAAAAAAAAAAAAAAAAAAGATCCCATCTCCACTTATGCGATGATGAGTAACCTCAGTCCCAAGCCCAATTCAATTTCTTCATATGCATGAGTATCTTCAACAACAATAATGATATATTCGGCCTATACATGAAATATAAACGATTTTAAAATACATGTTTTTGGATAAATATATACCACGGTTGTAATGTGCTACATATGTAAATGTATGCAGGTAAACAAACATATAGTAAGCATACACACTAATAATGGCAATGCAAGTATTGCCACTTTTATAATTGAGTAATTTAGTGTATAAAGTTTCACTTTTTGTATTTTTATACTTCTGTTCTGAATCTGTCTTAGGGACAGTGAATTGAACTTTGTTTGAAATTATAAGGATTATTAGATTATAAAATGTGAAACTTTAGATACTAAATTGGCAAACTTTTGAAGAAAAAAGTCTTTAAAATGGGGCATTTAAAATTTGTGTTAAAAACATGATTTCATACGCAAGTTTATGTTGACTTTTGACATGGAAAGTTTACAACACTTGTGGGGCAAAATCAAATCATGTCTTCAAAGCACAATTGTCTGATTTTTGGATTATTTTATAAAATTTCTAAATTTTAAGATTTTTTAAAATATTTTTTTGCTTATTCTATTTTTGTTCTTTTGGTCTGCTTACTTGGAGGTAATAGATGTGGAACAAAATAACTATCCAGAAATACTCAATTTTACCTTGTTTATTTATAAATTAGAACAAAATAACTATTCTAGAAAAATGCTACTTTACCTAGTTTATTTATAAATTAGACTTAAGAGTATTTAGGAGTAATCTTTCTATTCCTACATGGAGGGAATTATTAAAACCACTTGGAAGTTTCATTTTTTTTTTTCTTTTTTCTCTTTTCCATCTCAGTGAATAAAATCAAACAATGAGACAATTTTACCCTCATAAATAACTTTTTATTTATTCAAAATATCCAAATAGAGGTATAATGATATATATTTTAATCCTAATTTAATACTGTATTAATAAACTGAAGTAAATGTTAAAATATATATTTTTGTAATAAAATTTTAGACAAAGTAAATACTAAAATACATTAATTTTAGATTAATATCTAAAATACTATCACTCCATAATAGCTTTTACTATCACTAAGGATAATTTTCTAATCTTACTTTTCCATGTGTAAATAAACGGACAATTAGTATTTTAATAGATGTTTTATATAGTTGACTAGATCTAGAATACCATGTGTTGTAGGTGAGGAATCGCCATAGAGGTAGTGCTAGTACGCAATGGGCCTATGAACACATAATATCGTTAGTAGAGTATTGAGAGTTATCCAATAAACCACTCCAATGCTTAAATTAGTTGGTGGGTTCAAGAGAGTAGAACACTATGAGAACATCAGGTAAGATAGCATAGTATAGACTAGAATACTCAAACCTTTTACGGTACTTTTGTTTACTAGAATTGAATGAGGCTGAAAAAGAATTGCTCTTCCTCATTTATAATTAGGGGTATTTTGGAAAAATATAATTGTTGGTCAGGAATAGTCATTCCTCCAATAAAGGAAAAGAACGAAGATTCCTTACCTATTTCGCATTACATAAAATCGATTTTTTTTATTAAATTTTTTACAAACCAAAAGAAAGAATAGGTATTATGCAGTAATAAAAGTGGAATATCATTTCCATTCCAATTAACCAAACATATTGTTAGGGATGAGAGTCTATTTATAGTCTTTGGTCTTACCTAAATTAGAGGCCTACAGAATATTGTTCCACATGAGCTCAAGCCGATAAGGAGGTAGATTGCCTCGGACCCAAGCTGATTCTTGTATGGAGTGGGGGTAGATGAGCATGGAGCTGTTCCCTTTGGAAGATTGGAGTTGGAAGATTGGAGTGAGATGCAAAGATATGGTTCTTGGCATGCAGAGCCAAGGTGACGAAAAGACCAAGGTCCTCATTGGATCAAGGCCCTTGTGGTTCTTTAGCACGAGGCCAAGGCCCTCGTGTGGTCAAGATCTTGTGGGTAAGGGATCCTTTTGGAGCTTTTTGTCCTAAGCGCTTGATGAGCTCTTCATGGGCCTACTAAATTATAGCTAGATACTCTCAATCCACACCATGAATGTAATTCTCTCTCCCAGGACTATGCATGACATGACAGGTTGTTACATTTAAAATACTCCGCATGATATGGCAAGATCAAGTATACTTCAATGTAGGTAGTTATCATGTGGTAGACATACACGTGATTTGGCAAATTTAAAATGAATTTTATTCTGTTTTCTTAGTATGTTGTAGTGTAGATAATATAAAAACCATATCTTTGATGTCCTATTCTCTGGTTTTTTGGTTTAAATCCTCTGGTTTTCCGGTTTAAAGAAACGACTCTTCAAGTGGGTTAGACGAGAAATATATGTACAAGTGATTACTTTGGTTGAATGTTGCAATGCAATAAACTTATTAATTTTTATTTTCGTGTTTCATTAGGGACATCTAATAGCATTATGCAAGATTTAAATTTCAATCGGAGAAAGGACATTTAGCGACCACTTTCGGGCTTGGTTATTATACGTGCGGGATTTTCTTATAATGTTTATTTTAAGAGCCTTGGCGAGAGAAAAGCCACTAATTATTGCCCCAACCTCTGGATTTTTACTTTCAATTATACATTTACGCAAAAGGCTTCACGTGGGTTCACGTTAAACAAGACAGGCAATGCATGGTCGGACGATCGGATTGGTCGAATGCTGCAAAGCAATAAACAAAAGAATACATTGTTGTATGCTTAATTGTTGGGACGGGTAGAAAATGCGTTGGGGACATTAAACTATAATGCTTATTCTAAGATGCTTCCTCAATCGGGTCCCATCTTTTCCTAAAGGTAACGCGAAAGAAACAGTAAATGTTACAAATAAAATCACATTTTTAATCATGTTCATCGGGATGCCCAATCCTCAAACGTAAAGAAAGGTAATTATAAAACCAGACAACTTGAAAATGAAGGAATCGGATGTATGAACATATATGTATATGCTAGTTTGATGGAAGTACAAAATGGTAGATAAATAAATAAAAGTCTGTATAAGAGGATCTAAAAAATAGTAAGTTGTATTTGCATTTTGATGTCTCAATACAGTATAGTAAACATAAATGATATATAAGTTTAAGAAACTTTTGCTGCACCGAAAAAAAGAAAAGAAGAAGTCATTAAATAACTAATGAATTTGTCTCATTTAAAAAAGCAACAGGAGGGTAAATTTTTCAATTGGTTTAAGCATGTGCATCTTAATTATTTAACCATATATTTTCATAAGCAACATTTATTTATATTGGTATCCCACTATTATGTGAACTAAAATATGTTGGAATGACCATCCACCTAATCAATAACCCTTAAAATAAATAAAAGATTAATATAATAAGCATTTTAATTGTGCAATTACTATAAAATACAACTCTTAAGGAGACATAACACTTGTAGCTTTTAGTGATATTGATATAGTCTACTCATGAGAGTAGCATTTAGAGAATCATTTGTATTTTATATTCTATAGCGATTTAAATTGTTTTACAAAGTTAATTGAACGATTTCAAAATATAAAATCTAGTTAGAAGTACTCATAATAATCGATTTATTGATGATAGTCTTTACATATAAAGCCTAAGTATTATATATAGCGAGACTTGGTATGCCTCAACCTTATTTAGGGTGTAACACCTATGATCTATTTTCTAGGAGGTAATACATGGGGAATAGAATAAATATTTCTAAAATACACTAATTTACCTCGTTTACTTATAAATTGGATTGAAAGCATTTAGTCTTAGTAATCTTTCTTTTCCTATGTAGAAGTAATGATTAAAACCACTTGAAAGTTTTTTTTTTATCTCCTCTCTATTCCCTTTATAGGAATGAAAAAAAAAAATCAAACGATGAAATTATTTCATCTGAATAAATAACTTTTTATTTATTCAAAATAACCAGATAATGGCATATACATTTCTAATTCTAATTTAATATTGCAATTAATAAATTGAACTAAATGCATCAATAATAAAATTTTAGATACTATCACTAAGATATAATTTTAACTGTCGCTAAGGTGGTATATCTTTTACTATCACTAAAGGTATAATATTTCTAATTTTACTGTTTCCATGTGCAAGTAAACTGATGGTTAGTATTTTATTAGATGCTTTACTAGTAGTTGACAAGATTCAAAATACCATGAATGTAATTTTCTATCTCAAGACTATGCATGACAGGTTGTTACATTTAAAACACTCCGCACAATATGGTACGATTAAGTATACTTTAATTTAGGTAGTTATCATGTGGCAGACAAACATGTGATTAGGCAAATTTAAAATAAATTTTATTACGCTTTCTTAGTATCGTTGTAGTGTAGATAATATTTGATGTCTTATCCTTTGGTATTCCGGTTTAAAGAAACAGCCCTCAAGAGGGTTAAATAAGAAATATATGTTGGAGTGATCGCTTTGGTTGGACGCTGCGACGCAATGAACTTAATGATTTCTCTTTTCCTCTTTATTATTGCAATGGGAAGAAACTAACATTGGGGACGTCAACTAGCATACTGTTATATTTAAATTTCAATGGGAAAAAGGACATTTAGCTTCCACTTTGGGGGTTGGTTATTATACGTGTGGAATTTCTTAAATGTTTATTTCAAGAGCCTTGGCGATATAAAAGCCATTTAATTATTGCCGTAACCTCTATTTTTTTTCAATTATACATTTACGTAAAAAGGCTTCACGTGGGTTAAACGTTAAACAAGACAATATACATGATCGGATGATTAGATTGGTTGAATGCTGCAAAGCAATAAACTAAAGAATACATTGTTTTATGCTTAATTGTTGGGACGGGTGGAAAATGGCATTGGGAACATTAAACTATAATGCCTATTCTCAGATGCTTCCCCTATGGGATTCCGTCATTTCCTAAAAGTAATGGCAAATAAAAAAGATCAAATGGTACTTTTTTTTTTTTTTTTCTAAACCAAAACTGAAGGGACAAAGAGAAAAGGGAAAACCCAAGTTAAAACACCTAACGCGGGAATCAAATGGTACTTACAAAATCACATTTTTAATCATCTCGACATCTCTCCATCGAGATGCCCAATTTTCAAACGTAACCAAAGAATATAAAAACTAGACAAGTTGGAAATGAAGGAATCCGATGTATAGAGGCCCAATTTTCAAAAGTAACCAAAGAATATAAAACTAGACAAGTTGGAAATGAAGGAATCCTATGATAGAGGTATGATGACGATAATATTAATATACGAAGTATTCATTATTTATATACATACATGTATATGCTAGTTTAATGGAAGCACAACATGGTAAATAAATAAATAAATAGAAGTCGTATGTATAAGATGATTCTATAATAATAGTATATTGTATTTGCATTTCGATGTGTCGATGCAGTATAATAAACATATATGCTATATATGTTTAAGAAACTTGTGCGATATTGTTATCTAACCATTAAAGTAAATATATTAATTTTATATTAAGTATTTGCCTTCACGTTAAGGAGTATAAATATGACTCATTAAATTGTTGGATAATAATAATTGTTCCAGCTTGAGGTGTAGTCGTGTCCTTAAGGATAATTCTCCCTAATAAAAAATTAGTAAAATGAGCGTATCACTCAAGATTCAACAAGCTCTTTTAGCAGTTGCTTGGAATTAGGAATAGTAGAAAGTTTTAGAACATAGCAATAGAGAAGAGGTAAAACAAAAAAGCATAAAAAGTAGAAAAAAAATCAATTCTATATTATTTTTTAAAATATTTGCTGGTCTTTTGAAATTTTGTAACTTTCATAATAGGTAACGACGTAACTATTATAACAATTAACTAATTAACAATTGGTAACAGTTATAGTTTAGAATTACATAACACTTGTAACTGTTATAATTTAAAATTATTAATGTCTATAACAAGTAAAATTTAAAATAAGTAGCGGGTATAATTCAAAAATATGTAACTCTTGTAATGGGTAAAACTTGAAAGAGTATTGGTTCCAAAAATCAAGCCTTTTATTTTTGTACTAGATTTAGACTTTTAACTCAAATCTCGTGCATATATGCCAATCACATTTCCCTTACTCTTTACAAGCCTATACAAGTGAATTAGTTAATAAGTTGAGAAAATGTTTTGGTTTAAAGTAATATGGGACAAAAATCCTTTCAAAATATTTTAGGGTTAATTGCAAAAAAACTAACTTGTGTTTTTGCCTCTTTTGCAAATAATTGACCCGTGATATATATATATATATATATAATATGTTACAAATAGCTAACCCATGTTTAACTCCATTTGTTCTATCCAAATTTCCATTAATTTGAACACGTGGTAAGCATGTGTGAAGCCAAAGTGAAGTGTAAAAAAAAAAAAAAGGGTGTCTCCTTCTTGCTCCATCCGAAAGGCACGTCTCTTTCTTAAGTATCACAACAAGACATTGCCATGAAAGCTTCTACTCATTTCACCAATATCACAACAAGAGATACACTAGAACTAGGAATTCTAAATATAAGGTTTAGTTTATCTCTAGTACTAATTGTACTGGAAAAGTGATTCCTTTGATTGTTTCATCCGCTAGTTGCATCCAGCGAAAGCAACCCAGTGATTCTAAAGGGTATATAAAATTCTAAAAACATCCTACTTTTGCTAGTCTTGAAGTTGAGACATTAAATCACAAAGAGAGATTATAGAACCGAAAAGATAAAGTAATGGAACATGGGTATATAAATGGAAGAACTTCCTCCTCAGTTTCTTCATTGCCTTCTTTCAACAGTTTTGAGGAACAGAAGAGTGATAAGCAACTTCGTCGATTGGTTCAAAATGGGGAATTAGAAGAAGGATGCAAGTTTCTTCAAAGCATGGTTTATTGTGGGAATATACCAGATATCATTTCCCGCACTAGTCTTATTCGAGGGTTTTATAAACTCGGTAATACTAGGAAAGCGACTTAGATTATGGAAATTCTAGAGGAATTGTTGGTATTCTTGTGGTTTTGGAAATATACGCAAAAACAATACGTGTTTCTATGATTTTTGAAGTACTCAATTATATTGAGGACAAAAAAAGCTTATCGCATGTTAAAATTAATGGAAATTTGTACAGAACAAAACTAAGTTAAACATGGGTTAGCTATTTATTAAAAAAAATATCACATGTTAGTTATTTGCAAAAGAGGCAAAATACAAGTCAGTTTTTCATAATTAATCTAATATTTTACTAATACGTACAATAACCTCCATCATATTTCAAAAGGACAATGATAAAAAGACCATAAATTGCTAGGTTTTCTCATTTAAGTATAATGCCCCAAATCTGGTGTCTTTAAGACTATGAACCGAACCTAAAAAAATGAGTCATAAATTAGAAAATAAATGGTGAAGCTTAGTACTTCTATGACCCAAGAATTTTATTGTAAACTAAAATGCTCATTACTCACATCATAATTCACAAATTTCCGCTATTCATCACGGTTTTGCGCTAATAGGCCATGCGCTTGCTTGGTTCTTCGTGAGTGCTCTAGAGATTTTACCGCAAATCTCATAAGAGTAGCTTCACTCCTCAATCGTATAAGTCATTCCATCAAGTGCATATTACAGTCTACATTAGCTTTTAAAGGATATGAAATTTGATTAAAAGCTTTACTCAACCTCACTTTCTTTACAATTTAGCACCCCATACATCATAGGATGGGCATAATTTAATAGTGCCACACAAATCAACTAATGACTTGTTATTACCCATATGAACCTATTTCATGGGATTTCTAATCATATAGGTTAGGTCATCATCAATGTTGATACATCAACATGGTTAAAGTCGCATTCCCCCCAATGTTTCACTTATTAATTTTCTTCTCAAAGGTTTTGTCAAAGGATTGACCAAATTCACATTTGACTTCTCATAATTTATGGAAAATATTCCATCTTTTAGTAGGTACTTTCACGACGTTATGTCTCGATCGAATATGTTTATTCATTTATTTATAGGTCTTATCATTGTCAATGGATATTGTTACTTGATAGTTACAATGCCTAGACACCAATGGTGTAACCTTTAAACCAAATGGAATATTTGTTAGGAAGTTTCTTAACCACTTAGCCTCATTATTAGCTGATTCTCCACAGTAGACTTAACTATAATAGTTTGAAATGTTGATTTCCATAAACTTGAACCACCATCAAGTGTGGATACATAACCACTAGTGAATTTTGTCTCATTTGAATCAAAAATCTAATTAGCATTATTGTATGCTTCTAATATAGTGAAAAATCCATTATATAGAATACCATAGTTCATGATACCTCTTAGATATTCCATAAGTCCGACTAATGCACTCCAATGATCATGGCTGGGTCTCTGTGTATATCTGCTCAATCTACACATAACATATGTTATGCCAGGTCTTGAAAGTTCATTAAATGCCTCCAACTTCCAATTATCTATGTATACTTAGATTGAGCAATGTGATCACCTTTATTTTAGGATAAAGACATGTCAAGTGTATGTACTTTCAATTTTAATTTATTTAGTATATCATCTTTAGATTTTGGCAAATTAGTGTATATACTTTCAAAGTATGTGCAGTTCGATGCCTCTATTAAATAATATTTAACAGACGTTCATTTTGATAATAGGATAATGGTAGGCACTCAACCAAAAATCGATGAAATCTAAACATGTGGTACTAAACTACCAAAAAATTGAAAGTATAGGCACTTTGTGTCATGGTTCGAGAGTTAAGAGCTTGGAGGGGATGTTTAACTTGGGCATATAGTATTGTGAGTGGCATCATCAGACGGTTTGTTTAGGGATTGGGGAAACTCTGAAGACGAGTTTGGCCTTTCGTGAATAATCTGGTCGGGAGCTAATGTTGATCTCTTGATGAGACTAAGGCAGGCCGAAACTAACTAAAATACTTAAGCCTCCCAAATATAAGAAAGACTATGGCAAAGTGGAGAGGGCACTCCTGATAGGGTTAATGGGCTTACAGTAGATGCTTCCTCAATCGGGTCCCATCTTTTCCTAAAGGTAATGCCAAAGAAACAGTAAATGTTACATATAAAATTACATTTTTAATCATGTCCATCGGGGTGCCCAATCCTCAAATGTAAAGAAATGTAATTATAAAACTAGACAACTTGGAAATGAAGGAATCCGATGTATGAACATATATGTATATGCTAGTTTGACGGAAGTACAAAACGGTAGATAAACAAATAAAAGTTTGTATAAGAGGATCTAAACAATAGTAAGTTGTATTTGCATTTTGATGTCTCAATACGGTATAGTAAACATAAATGCTATATAAGTTTAAGAAACTTTTGCCGCACCGAAAAAAAAAAAAGTCATTGAATAACTAATGAATTTGTGTCATTGAAAAAAGCGACCGGAGGGTAAAATTTTCAATTGGTTTAGGTATGTGCATCTTAATTATTTAACCATATATATCCATAAGCAACATTTATTTATATTGGTCATATAAAAACTGGTATCCTCACTATTATGTGAACTTCTAAAATATGTTGATGTGACCATCCATCTAATCAACAACCCTTAAAATAAATATAAAGATAAATATAATAAGTATTTCAATTATGCAATTACTATGAAATACAACTCTTAAGGAGACACAACACCTATAGCTTTTAGTGATATTGATGTAGTCTACTCATTAGAGCAACATTTAGAAAATCCTTTGTATTTTATGTTCTGTAGTGATTTAAATTGTCTTACAAAGTTATTGAACGATTTTAAAATCTAAAATCTAGTTAGAAGTGCTCATGATAAATGATTTATTGACGATAGTCTTTACATATAAAGCCTAAGTATTATATATAGCTAGACTAGATATATCTTAACCTTATTTGGGGTGAGACACCTACAATTTATTTACTTGAAAGTAATAGATAGGGAATAGAATAACTGTTTTTGAAATACACTAATTTACCTTGTTCACTTATAAATTGGACTAAAAGCATACAGTCTTAGTAATCTTTCTTTTCCTATGTAGAAGGAAAAATTAAAACCACTTGAAAGTTTTTTTTTTAATCTTCTCTCTATTTCCTCTTCGATAGGAGTAAAAAAAAAAAAAAAAATCAAACGATGAAGATCATTTTATATGAATAAATAACTTTTTATTTATTCAAAATAACGAGGCATAATGGTATGTATATTTCTAATTCTAATTTAATATTGCAATTAATAAATTGAAGTAAATGTATCGATAATAAAATTTTAGACAAAGTAAATAGTGGATACATCATTTCTAAACTATTACCTCTAATACTATCGCTAAGGTATAATTTTAACTATCACTACGGTGGCATATCTTTTACTATAACTGAAGGTATAAGTTTTCTAATCTTATTGTTTCCATGTGCAAGTAAACACATGGTTAATATTTTATTAGATGCTTTACTAATAGCTGACAAAATTCAAAATACCATGAATGTAATTTTCTATCCCATGACTATTCATGATAGGTTGTTATATTTAAAATACTTCGCAGAAAATGGCAAGATTAACACTGTGTTTGGTATTTTTGTTTAAAGTAGAAATTGAGAGAAGTGGACGAAAGGAAATATAAGGAAATGGAAATGAGTGGAAATGAAAAGAAGTATTATTATTATTTTATGTTTGGTAATTTATGAAAGAAATGGAAGGAAATGAGGAGAAATTGAGTTTGTGATTGATAAAATTATCCTTATATTATTTTTTTTTAATAAAAGAAGATGAATGGGGATATTTTAGTCTTTGTAATACATTTCTTTCCTTTTTAGCCCAACATTGGACGGAAAATTAAGCTGCCAATTTTTCCTTCTATTTCCATTGAAATCCACCATTTTCACCTCCCATCAAGCATGCCAAATAGCAGCATTTCATTCTATTTCTTCCTCATTCAATCGTTTTTAACAGACTTCATCCGTTCCAAACATAACATAAGTATACTTTAGTTTAGACAGTTATCATGTGGTAGACATACATGTGATTAGGTAAATTTAAAATGAATTTTATTAGGCCTCTTTAGTATCGTTGTAGTGCAGATAATAGGAAAACCATATCTTTGATGTACTGTCCTCTGGTATTCCGATTTAAAGAAACGAGTCATCAAAAGAGTTAAACAAGAAATACATGTTGGGGTAATTACTTTGGTTGGATGCTGCAACTCAATGGTCTTAATGATTTCTCTTTTCCAGTTTATTATTGCAACGGGAAGATCGAAACTAAAATTGGGGACATCAAATAGCATTATGTTATATTTAAATTTGAATAGGAAAAAGGACATTTATCTACCACTTTGGCGCCTGGTTATTATACGTGCAGGATTTTCTTATAATGTTTGTTTTAAGAACCTTGGCTATATAAAAGCCATTTAATTATTGCCCTAACCTCTATTTTTCTTTTCTTTTCTTTTTTTTTTGAATTATATTTTTTCGTAAAAAGGCTTCACGTGGGTAAACGTTAAACAAGACAATATGCATGTTCGGATGATCAGATTGGTTGAATGCTGCAAAGGAAAATGGCACTGGGGACATTAAACTATAATGCTTATTCTAAGATGCTTCCCGTATGGGATTCCATCATTTCCTGAAAATAATGGCAAATAAAAAAAATCAAATGGCACATACAAAATCATATTTTCAATCATCTCCATCGAGATGCTCTATTTTAAAAAATAACAAAAGACTATGAAACTAAACAATTTGAAAATGAAGAAATCCAATGTATAGAGGTATGATGACGATAATATACGAAAATATTCATTATGTATGTATATTTTATAATAAGTATTTTATACATTATTTTTGTTGTATGCATGTCTCACTGCATGAAAAAAAAATTAAAAAAAAGAGAGGTAGGTCGACCTTTTTTTTTCCATGACAGACTTTTAATGGAAAATTTATCTATTTTTAGATGGGCCAACATCTTTTCCTCAATAAAAATTAAAAACTGGAATAATTGAAAAGGGCGAAACCCTGGCGGCCCATAGATTTTCATGATCGATTTAACCTGCCAGCTGTAAAGGCATTAAAGTAACGCAGGATCACAATTTCGGTATCCTTTTCCAACAACTTCTGTAGATACTGACATTAATACGTCAAGATCCATGGACATGGACATTATTATTGTCCTTGTCCATCCCCTAGAGTAATAAACCTAGTATTTTAAATTTAAAAAAGAGAAAATTGAGCAACTCCGTAATTTCCATAAATGAATAGGTTAATATTCAAAATAAACAAAGAAATAAAAACACATAACTAGACGACACAGCTTTTAATTAGCCAGAGTGAAATTCTGACGGAAGGGTGGTTTGTGTTGCTCTTAATTTAATATGTTATGTTCTTATTTTCCTTAAATTTTTTTTTTTCGGATAAAACGAAACTAGATTCTCGTAAACATGTGAAAAACCAAAGGAAAGATCAACGAAGAAATGAGAAAAGGACAAAAACTAAAAACTAGGACAATGTGGACCCATAACTTCCAATTTTATTTTATTATTATTATTTTTTTTAACATACGTTCTGTAATGTAAAGCAATACCTGCGTTAGTTGTCCTACCGTTCTCCTTCTTACATCCTTCTCCTCCATTGTTGGCAACCATTTCTTTTGGAAGATAGTGTATTCCATTGCTTTTTCTTACATCCTTCTCATTAATTCTAGGCAAACTTTTTTGTATTTTCCTTGATTCAATGGAGTATGCAGCAAAGCCCACATTGGACCTTGCAAAATGCTTATGGGGTTCACTGGCTGAACCTATAAGCTACATCTGTAATCCAACAAAAAACCTAAACCTGTTAGAGCGTGAAGTGAATCGGCTGATGAACAAAAGTGCTGATATTGAGAGATCAGTTGAGGCTAAAGAGGCAGCACAAGTAAGCCAACGCACGAATCAAGTGGTTGGCTGGATGAAGGAAGTGCAAGACCTTAAAGCAGAATATGACCGAGTACTTGAAGAAGGAAACTCACACCAACAAAGCAGGTGCCTTGTTCGTTACTGCCCTAGCAATTGTCGACCAAACTATAAACTTGGGAAAAAGATAAGCCAACTATGCAATGATGTGAGAGAATGCCAAGCAAGGGAATTTATTGTTCTAGTTAATCCATTGCCTCCTTCTCGAGTACGTGAGATGCCTATAGAAGAGACTATTGGCCTTGACTCCATGCTTTCTCAAGTGTGGGAATGGCTTCAGGATAAGAATATAGGAATCATTGGATTATGGGGGATGGGAGGTGTCGGCAAAACCACGCTCTTGAAAAAATTAATGAGAAGTTCTGTAACACGAGCAATGAATTTGATATCATCCTGTGGATTGTTATATCAAAACAAGTCAATTTTGAGAAGATAAGAGAAAGTATAAGGAAGGATTTGGGAATTGGAGATGGTGTATGGGGCAATCTAACTCAAGATGATGCGAGAGCTTCAGAGTTATTCAAAGTTTTGAATGGAAAGAAATTCGTACTATTGATAGATGATATTTGGGAGCGACTAGACGTGGCCACAATAGGAATTCCTCTTCCTAATCCAACTAATGGATCCAAAATAGTGTTTACAACTCGGTCTAAAGAAGTATGTGGTCAAATGGAAGCTGATAAAAAACATCCAGTTGAGTGTTTATCATTCCCGCAAGCCTTGGAATTATTTCAAGAGAAAGTTGGTCAAGCAATTATAAATTCGCTTCCAAAATTCAAAAATATGCTAAAGATATTGTTCAAGAGTGCAAAGGCTTACCTTTAGCTCTAACCACTATTGGGCGAGCCATGGCAACCAAGGAGCATCCTGATGAATGGGAACATGCATTAAATGTTTTAAGGAGACATCCATCAAGGTTTTCAAGAATGGAGGATGTTTATAAGTTGCTTGAATTTAGTTACCAAAGCTTGAAGGATTCAACCCTCAGACAATGCTTTCTTTATTGTGCTCTCTTTCCAGAGGACTACAACATTTCTAATTATCGTCTCATTGACTTGTGGATTGGTGAAGGATTTTTATTTGAAAAAAATGATATATATGGAGCACAACTTGAAGGTAAATCTGTCATTAGTAGTTTGAAGTCAGCATGTTTACTTGAGGAGGGTCGAGATGTGTATCAGGTCAAGATGCATGATGTCATCCGTGACATGGCGCTATGGATAGCTCAAGAGCATGGAAAAGAGGTAAGCAAAATCATAGTGGAAGAAGAAGTTGTGCACATCTCTAGGTGGAAAGAGGCTGAAAGAGTATCCTTACAAGGTCGTGGGATTAGGATCGATCATGTTATGGAACCATCGGTATGCTCTAGACTCGTAACATTGCGGATTAATCATACTAAATTGGAGACATTACCTGAGGGTTTTTTCAACTCTATGCATGTTTTGAAAGTTCTTGATATGTCACATAATTTAAATTTTAAAGAGTTACCTACAGGAGTTGGAAGTTTAGCTAACCTAGAGTATCTTAGTCTAGCAACTACAGGTATTGAAGCATTGCCTGATGAAATGAAGTACTTGACCTCTTTGCTATACATATTTTTACATAATACACAAAAACTTGTGAATATTCCAAAGGAAGTGATTTCAAGTCTCTCCTCATTAAAAGTGTTTAGAAAGAGTGAAGGCGCCTACATTAATGAAAAAGGGTTGGTCGAGGGGCTTGAGGGCTTGGACCAGTTGAATGTACTAGAATTAGAAGTACGTACCGCCTTCAGTGTCCAGAAATTGCTAGAGTCTCCTAATTTACAACGGAGCATAACATGTTTGAAAATCTCCGATTTTGCCTCTGACTTGCTCACCATTGATATACCGGCTTCATCATTGAGGAAGATGTTACATCTAAATAGCCTTCGGTTAATTTACTGTGCTTCACTCAAGAGCATCGAAATATATGGGGACATTCCAAGGCATGTGAATGACCATTCATCAAATGGGTCGGAGTGGACAAGTCTGCATGAGGTGTATATCACCGAATGTCACAAATTAAGGAATCTATCATGGCTTATATATGCACCCAACCTCCAAACACTTGAAGTAACACAATGCAGCTCACTTGAGAAAATAATTGATAAAGATATTCTGCAACATATAGATGAAAATGCAAGTGCAAGTGCAAGGCTCTTCTCATCTCTCTCGTCTCTTTCATTGGTGTGTTTACCAAATCTGATAAGCATTCACAATCGAACCTTATCATCTCCTTCACTGACAAAGATTTTGGTACGTTACTGTCCATTATTGATGAAGCTTCCATTTGACTCTAACAGCGGAAGGAATAGCTTAAAGGAATTAGATGCAAACCCTATATGGTGGAGTCGATTAGAATGGGATGATGAAGCTGCTAAGGCTTTCTTCACTCAAAGCTGGATAAGGGTCAATTGCAATCAAAGATCCTGTCAATAGTTCAGGTATGTGCTTGGAAATGCTTTTTTATTTGGTTACGAGGTAATTTGTAATTATAATGCTTCCAATTCATTTTATGTGATGTTTATGTAAGAAATGTGTATAGCGCATTTTTCATGTTCGATGAAATGGCTTAATGGAATTATGTTGGTTGAGAATATTGTACCATTTGTGGAACTTCCACGGGAGGTTTCTTTGGTCTAATTTTACAGTTTTAATGAACCGTTGATGCACATATTCATGAAATCACGTAGCATAACCATTGCTTTTCGATTGATGCTGATCTGTTATTGCCCTGCATTGGCAGGGGAGATATAGCTCTATTTTAGACATGCTAATGTTATAAATTCCTTTTATCTGATAATGGTTCTTTCTTCACAACATGTTAGAAGTTCAAGAACCTCAGATGATACAAACTAAATTTGGTTCAACTTCTTTATTTAGGTTTTTTCTTCTCATACAGCTTATAAGCATAATGAGTACTGTTACACTAAATGATTGTTATTACTCTGATAAATATGTATCTACAAGGTTAGGGACTCCTTTTCTTCACTGCGACTTGGTAGAGTAATCTATTCTGGTATGAAAAATGATCATATCATTGACAAAGATGATGAGCACTAACGGCCAAACCTTATCATCTCGATCATTAACAATAATTCAGATATATCAATGTCCTGGTTTGAAGAATTATCCATCCGACTCTAACAGTTGAAGGATTAGCTTAAAGGAAGATCACATTAGAATTGGAATGTTGGGTTGGCTTAGAATGGGATGATGAAAATGCTACAGCTTTTTTCATCTCAAATCTTTATGGGTCGATAGAAGTCATGTTAATGCATTTAAACATGAGCTTTCAATAGTTCTGGTTTATTTGGATATGGTAATTCACACTGCATCCAATTTCTGTATATAATGTTTATATAAGAAAAATGTTTGGTGCATTTCTCTTGTTTGATGAATGGACCTTTTATAGTTTTTGTTCCTTGATTTAATCCCATGAATACTTATAGGAGGAAAACAATTGAATGGATGGTTGATGGAATATGACTTAATCCCTGACGGCTAATGTTACATGTATACAACATCATTGAACCCATTTTCATGCTTTATCTATCATTTTGTTTGTAAATTGGCTAAGGCTCGCGGATTTAATCAAATGGATTGGTCCATGTACATGGAAGGGTACTTCCTGAATAGAGATGCTCTAGCTGGTGTGCCAAATTGACTTTCAATAATGTATGGTGATTATTCTATGCAGATATGTTCTTATGTTGTGTGTGTATGTATTTATTAAATAATAATAGCAACATCTCTACTTGTTTTGTGTACCAAAGCTAAGGATCATTTACAATGGAGCTCTTTCATTTCCGCACTGAAAGAAATTCTGATAGTTGATTGTCATAGCATATAGGTAGTCAAAGTAGAGACTGGATGGTGGAGTCGATTAGAATGGGGCAATGAAGCTACTAAGACATTTTGCGATCTGAAAGCCAAAACTCTATAAGGGCGAGCTAAATGCAAGGGGAAAGATGACAATATGGGAGCCAATGTTCATGCTACTCTTGTTCGTATAAAAATCAGCTCCTGGTGTCACACAAACATTTTTGGGCGATCACTGCTGATTGTTGCTTGTTGTAAGCTTTTGCAACTTCGAGTAGTGAATTTGTGTTGAGAATGGTAATATGGAATTCTTGAATTGGACTTTGTATTTTTTTTATTTTAGAGCTTCCATTTTATCTCTTTTAGATGTGGATTGATTTTAAATGCAATATAAAAGAGGGAACATTTCCTCCTATTTTCATACTTCCCGTTATTTCCTTTTATCTCCATGCCCTACTTCAATTGTTTCTCTATTGTAAGATCCTTCTAAGTAGTTGATGTAGGTGAATTGGATTCTCTTAGGTCATTGCTATGAGCTACTCAGTCTATGCTTTCTATTGAATGCTCCTACTCATTCCTTAGGCACTCATCCTACTCATTCCTTGAGTTACTCGGTCTATACTCGCTAGTAGATTGGTCTTTTTTCTTTTCTTCTTTTGGTTCAAACTAGTAATTTGTTTCTTCTATTGCTGGTTGGATGCTATTCATTTGTCTTGTTCATTCTTCTATTTTCTTTCTTTGTGCTACTTGTGCTAATAAATGTGTATATTTTGGAAGAATTGGTGGTTTTTAGCATTCTACTTTGACACATAGTTCAACTATTTCTGTGTCACCTGCTCACACAGTTGAATATATCACACTCAATACAATGATAGCTTATGGGATTTAGCTTTTTGGGTTGCTTGTGATGATATGAATATAGGTTTAAAGCTAATTATGCACTGAAAGTATAATTCACTGTTCCACTGTTCTCGGTGGATTGCATCTTCTGAATATTATATTATCCTTTTTTTCAAGTAAAGTTAGGTCATTTTGAGTAATTTAAAGTATCTTTTTCTCTACAATTGAAGGCTCCATATGTGTCGGGGAAAAATCGTCATATTTGTCCATGTTGCAGTCAATTTGTCAACCAGATTGCAGCTTGATGGATAATATTTTCTGACCTAATTTGCTGTAAGATGATGAATCTAAATGTACTCTTTAATTTCATTGGATTTCTGAGGAAAAAGAAAAGAGAAAATAATAAGTTTTATCTCTTTCTGATTCGTTTTGGCTTCAACTATTCTTTTCATGCTAATGGTAATGTAAAAAAGGTCCTCTTGATGTCTTGAACCATGTTAATATATATAAAGAAAATGGATGTTCATGTGGCAGCTTTTGTTTTCCCATGACATTGTTGCTTGCTCTTTCGTTTAGATTCTCGTTCCAGATATTGTAATGTCAGTATTATATTATTTGACATTCAATCTTCTATACGGTGAACTAGAGTGAATGGATTGCCTACTCTAGTAACCCCATGCCATGGTTCTTGACATCTAGGATTGAATGAGTAGTTTAAATATTCGTCTTTTTTTTTTTTTTTTTTTTTGGAGCATGGAACCGTGGGAACCTCCGGTTCTTGAAGCAATGATTCCGAAACCACTGGGTCAAGTGATTTTGCGGTGGAATCGATTAAACCAGACAGAACCAACGAGTCGTTAGCCAATTTAGACCTACCATCCCAGCCTGGTTCTCGGTTTAGGAACTACTGGTAAGAGACCGGGTTGGTTTCTAGTTGAAAATTGACCTGTGATGATGTCTAATTTTACATTTTCACTTGCATTATGTGCTTCAAAATATTTTTCTATGATTTTTTGTATGCTAAGTAGTTTAGATGTAATAAGTATTTCCATCTTATAGTAAAGGGACTTTATTATTCAATAGCCATAATTATATGGAAAAATTGCTAATTTACCTCTAAGTTTTCTCCATGTGCCCTTAAAAATTTTATTATAAAATACAATTAAACCTCTACATTCTTGGTACTTTTATACCTTATTTTACTAATTTGCCCTGAGGGAAAATAATTTTTATTTATTATTATTTTTTATACGACAAAAGATCGTGTGGGACCAAAGAGCATCTTCTCTAAAGATCAAGAAGTCTAAGCTTAATTTTAAAAGAGAAAAGAGTTAAGCGTGCAATAATTAAGGATAATTGCTCTATCCGAATCGTGAACTTCATATTGTGAACTTCCTCAAGAATGAACTGAGATCAACAAATGTAGAGAGAAAAAGTAAAGAATATCTTTGTATTTCATTAATCTCTAAAATGTACATAGGAAGCTATTTATATGTGCAGAAAAAATAACAAACTAAAAATAACATCCTATCCTAACTAAACACGTGTACAAAGAGAAACTAACAAATAATTACAGCTGTATAATTCTGTATTTTGTTATCAATATGTTAATATCCCCCCCTCAAGTTGGTGCCATACAAAGGCCCAACTTGGACAACATAAAAGACAAAGAAGATAGAGAAGGTAATTTGGTGAAGAAATCAGCAACTTGATTAGCTGAGGAAACATGATGTACAACAAGAAATCCACGGGAGACAAGATCACGAACAAAATGGATATCAATGTCAATGTGTTTGGTTCGTCCATGAAGACAAGGATTACGAGCAATTTAGATAGTCGATTTATTATCACAAAATATAGAAATAGGTAAAGAACAAGAGATGCGAAGATCCCTAAGAATGTATGAAGTCCATAATAATTCTTTGGACATAGTTGCAAGATTGCGATATTCTGCTTCAGTTGTGGATGTACTAACAATGGATTGCTTCTTTGATTTCCAATTAATAAGTGCATCACCAAGAAATATACAAAAACCAGACAATGACTTTCTATCAATAGTGGAGGATCCCCAATCTGCATTAGAAAAAGCATTGAGACAAAGAGAATTATTTGTGGGATAATAAAGACCAAGGTGGATTGTTCCTTTTAGATAGCGCGAGAGATGAACAGCAGCTTGATAGTGATGAACTCTGGGCTGTGAAAGAAATTGACTAAGCTTGTTAACTGTGAAAGCAAGGTCAGGCCGAGTCAATGTCAAATAAAGCAATCTACCAACCAGACGACGAAACAGAGAAGGATCTTCCAGAAGAGGTCCATCGTGTTGAAGCAAACGTCCAGAGGAAGGGGTAATGACGTGGGCTTACAAGCAGTAAGACCAGCATCGTTTAACATATCCATAATGAACTTGCGCTAATGAATATACAAACCAGACGATACAGAAAAAATCTCAAGACCAAGGAAAAACCGAGCTAACCCAAGATCCTTAATGGTGAAGGCTTGATCAAGACTTGACTTTAAAGAAACAATAGCTGCAGAATTATTCCCAGTGGCCAACATATCATCAACATAAAGTAAAACAACCAAGAACCATCAGCATCATGTCTAGTGAATAAAGAATGATCACTAGAAGATTGATCAAAACCTTTGCTAAAGAGAAAACTGGAAATTTCTTTATTCCACTATTGTGAAGCCTGCTTAAGCTCATAAAGTGATTGTTTTAATCTACAAACTTGAGATGATCTAGCTTTAGAATAACCTGGTGGAGACAACATATAAATTTCTTCATCTAGAAAGCCATGAAGAAAAGCATTGTTGATATCAAGTTGATGTAAAGGCCATTGATAAGCTACCACCATAGCTAACAAGATCCGAACAGTACTTAGCTTAGCAACGGGAGAAAAAGTATCGTGATAATCAATCCCTTCAACTTGAGTATATCCCTTTGCTACTAAGCGAGCTTTGTACCATTCTATAGTGCCATCAGGTCTGTACTTAATTTTATAAATCCATTTGTAGCCAATAGGACGTTTACCTTTAGGTAAGTCAACAAGCTCCCAAGTCATTATGTTCTAGAGCTTCGATTTCCTTTTTCATGGCAGAAACCTACTCATCATCTTTAGCAACTTGAGTAAAAGTAACTGGTTCATGGGAATTAAAAACAAGAGCCATAGAATCCACAAACTCTTTAGGATAAGTAGAAAAAGCATTTGCTGTAAACAAAGGATAAGAAGGTGGAGTAACAGGTGTGTGTTTAAGAAAATCTGGTATAGAATCTGTATGTAAAGAGTGAATGTAGGAATCAAGCCATTGTGGAGGTTGTCGAATGCGAGTAGACCTGTGCAAGTTCTGTTGATGCACAATACCAGTATCTGTGATAGGAATAGAATGTGAAGAAGAATCAACAAGATCATCACTAGATAATAAAGGAACAGGACAAGATATATCAGGCAAAGTGTTTGGAATGAGTGTTTCAGAATTGTATTTGGACAGTGTATGAGCAGCAATAACATCAGCGTGAGCATCATCAACTGAAGTGTCAAAAGGAAAAACATGTTCTCGAAAAATAACATCACGACTAACAATTATTTTCCAATTGGATAGATCATATAATCTATATCCTTTTTGACCAAAGACGTAGCCAAGAAAAACACACTTAATGCCTTTGGAAACAAATTTGTCTAAATGAGGAGAATGATTCACAGCAAAACAAAGACACCCCATAACCCGTAGACGATCATAAGAAGGAACTCTATTGAACAGAAGTTCATAAAGGTATTTCCAATGAAGTTTAGCCATAGGCATTATGTTAATGAGATACACTGAAGTGAGAATACATTCACCCCAAAAAGACTTAGGTAAATTACCTTGTATCCTTAAAGCTCTAGCTGTTTCAACAATATGTCGATGTTTATGTTCAACACAACCGTTTTGTTGAGGAGTATAAGGATAAGATTTGTGATGAATGATCCCAAAAAAATCTAACAAAGATTGACAGGAAAAGGATAAAAATTCTGCCCCATTATCAGATCGCATCACTTTAGGAACAATTCCGAATTGATTCTTGATTAGTTTGAAGAACTTATCAAGGAAAATAACAACCTGTGATTTAGAGTTCATAAGATAGACCCAAGTAGGTGAACTATAATCATCTACAATAGTAAGAAAGTATCTTTCTCCTCCAACAGAAATTGTGGAATATGGTCCCCATATATCAACATGTATCAAATCAAAAGCTTGAACAGAAGAAGAAATAGACCGAAGAAAGGGCAATCTATGAATTTTAGATTCAACACAAACATTGCAATCTAATTCTGATACATTTGATTTAGAATGAGGAAACAAATGTTGTAACTTGGATAAAGATGCATGTCCCAGTCTTTTGTGAAACAAATGTAAATTGACATTGGATTTATTGGAAGCAACAAAAGTGTTTAGAACATTAGATGAAATAGACTCTTTACTAGATAACCCACTCGATTCCTTTGCTTGAATGATATCAATTTTACTAGCTTGGTCCTGAAAAACACATGATGAAATATCAAAGTGAATAGTTAGTTTACTGTCTTTAATAATGCGATGAATAGACAGCAAGTTAAAGGAAAAATCTAGTACAAACAAGATGTTATTCAAAGTTAATTTGGAAGTGAGGCGAACAGATCCACAAAGTTGCACAGATTTAGTTGAACTATCTAGTAATTTTATGTTTAATGGACAAGGAAGAGTATGTGTATCAAAGAGAAGAGAATAGAAAGGAGTGATATGGTCTGTAGCTCCAGAGTCAATTATCCATGTACCAGTCAAATTACTAATTCCACTAAAACAAGTAGGTGGTATGATATTACCTGAAAAACCAATTGTAGACATAACTGCTGAATCTCCAGCTTGCCTTTTAGTCATCATTTTTAGAACTTCATGACACAACTGATGAACAACTTGTGGATCAACAACTGATGCAGCATGTGAAGCCCTGCCCCTGCAATCGAAGAAGAACTTTCTGCAAAGTTTGTATCCAGAGGAGTGGACAACTTATTTGCAAAACTATATCCATCAGATTTACTATCAACACAATTCACAGCTGGATTACTAATTTTATGTCCAACACTTCCAGTTTTTCTTCCTTTATACCAGTCTGGATACCCAACCAACTTAAAACAAGTTTCAATTCCATGTCCTTCAGTGTTACAGTGCTTATAGAATAACTGTTTTCCTTTCTTTCTTTCAGCAAAACTCCTCGAATTGGAAGTTCCAGACCAGTTAGAAGATCTATTAAACTGGTAAGCTGAAGCTCCCATATCAGATGAAATACCAGAGGTGATAAGCCTTTGTCTTTCTATTTGTTGAACCAAATACTAAGCTTTATTAACTATTGGTAAGGGATCCATAGAAAGGATCTAATTTCTTACCATTTCAAAGTTCTCATTCAAACCCATGAGAAACTGAATCAACCTAGTTTCTGATTCAAATTGTTGAATTCTTTCTTTCAATCGACAATCACAAATATCAGCCTTACCACAAGTACACGAAGGATATGAATGTAACGCTTGTAATTCATCCCAATATTTCTTTATCCTATTATAGTAGTTAGCAATTGACTGATTCAACTGTTTCAGATTACCAATTTCATATTGTATCTGAAAAATTAAAGGACCATTACTATGTCCATATTGTTCTTTGATTTCACTCCACAAATCAAAGGCAGAGGAAGTAAAAACATAATTCTGAGCAATATCCTTTACTATCGAATTCAAAATCCACATCCGAACCATATAATCCGCTCTTTCCCATCGAAGCAGATCTACCGATTGTAAGTCCGGTTTGACTAAACTACCATCAACAAACCCTAACTTCATCTTAGCACCTAAACCTATTTTAATTGAACGTGCCCAGGGCAAGTAGTTCAATCCATCAAAAACAATATTTCCAATCGCCATGTTAGGGTTATCGAATCCCGATATGTACAAAGGATCATTAACTACAGCTTCATTCATAGTTGCACTATTTCTATCAACAGAAATACTCATATTTGTAGGAACAAAATCGCATAAAATCGACAGTAAGAAAAGTTATGAAGGACAGTCTTACCGCTGCTGTGATACCATGTGAACTTCCTCAAGAATGAACTGAGATCAACAAATGTAGAGAGAAAAAGTAAAGAATATCTTTGTATTTCATTAATCTCTAAATGTACATAGGAAGCTATTTATATGTGCAGAAAAATAACAAACTAAAAATAACAGCCTATCCTAACTAAACACGTGTATAAAGAGAAACTAACAAATAATTACAGCTGTATCATTCTGTATTTTCTTATCAATATTTTAATACATATAGCAATTATTAATTTATCTTGCATTTGTGGTGGCTCCACTTTCTTTCATCAATAGAACTAGTTCTTGTACATAATTTTCCTTTCATATCCAATTAAATCATTTCTTTTCTCACATTTTTATATCAACGTATTAAGTTCTCTGTCCTACCCTTGTTTTACTCTATTGAAAAGTTTAGATTATAACCTATTAATAAAAATTTACAAACCATCCCCCCAACATAACACTGATAGTGAATATCGTGTCGCTCATCTAATAAACATAATCTATTCTTACCAAGTTAATGGTTGCTCCCTATCCTACTCGTCATGTGTAGTGTAAATATCTTAAAAGATGCATTTATTCCATTTATTTAATTGGCTTAGCCCATACATTAACTATATTTCAAGCTCAAACTCATACCAATACTATAACCCATACTTTTTTCACTAATGATTACAATTTTATGAAAATAATGGTTCTATATCTAAAAACATTGGGGGTAATTTAATCTCATTACAAGATGGAAGTTCGAAATATCTTTTATTTCCTTTGCCATCAATTTTTGTAACCTTATTATTCAAAGTACTAATAAATGAAGAGCCACCATGTTCTCAAGCCGAAATCATAAACTAATTACTAATATTTACCAGAATCAAGACACCATTAAGCTGGTATGCAGGTAATAAGACAATCTAAAACGTTCTTGAGATAGTAGGTAAAAAAATAAATAAAATAAAAGCGCACAAGGTTGAAACCAAAATGATTCAAGCATACGCATTACAGCATTTAGCATCAATGTCTGATCATAGGAAAAGCGTGATTCAAGATAATATTAGGAAGTCCTCTCTTTCTGTTTTTTTACCCTTTTTTTGGGGCATCAACGTGCAAGGATACAACATGTCAATGAAAGCTACAAGTTCAACCAATTCTTTATACTGATTTGAGACACATGACTTCACTTTCATTGTTGGTTTGCCATCATTAGTTCCTGGAGAGGCATATGTTATGCCAATTACAGTAGCTAAACCAGCAAACGAAAGTAACAAAGCCTATCGTTTACCTAGAAAACATATGTGGACAAGGTATAAGGACAGAATGATCATGAAAAGAGTAGATGCCAATGCCATGAAGATCCAGCTGGTGCATGAAATGGTACGGTCTGTGTAATTTGCTCATAGCATTATCTTAGATGACATAACTATATCAAAACTTAACATCATACAAAAACATTGTGTTATGTACATACACATTTTAGAGGAAAGTCATGGGTATGTCAAGACATTATTTAAAAAGCAATGGATCGTTGTTTTGACAATCAAATAGAACTATTGTTCTATCATTAATGTTGTTTCTAAGCATATCAAGAGTATTATTTTTTATTTAAATGGAGTGCATATTGTGCCTAAATAAGTATAAACATTCAAATTCGTCACTTTTCCAATTTTACTAAGATTCAGTTTTCAATTAATTTCACAGTAACTATCAGTGATTGGTAACTCACAAAAACATATATAAAGAAACCATTGAATAAGTCTCGTCTAATAAAGAAAAAAAATATTGTGTAAAACTATGGGGATAAAGAAAGTGAAAAGTAGAACTGTAGAAGAAATCAGATAATTGCTATAGTCAATATAAAGATATTTTCACCTAACAAAGAACAATTGCAAAATGAATACATAACCCAGATACTTCCTTCCATGTATATGCCCACATGAAAACTGTTCTCCTTTCGAGTATTGTATGTTATGATATAAATATAATAGTATACACCATATCTATAACCTTAAGTTTTTAGATCAAATATTTGTGGTGCTAATCTTAATGTGGTATCAGAGCATGGGGTCAAAAATTCGAACCCCTGCGCACTCGTTATAATCCCCATTAAATTTAATTCTACTTGATGAGCTTTAATCAAAATCAAAGTCTCGACCCACAGGTGAAGGGTGTTATAAAATAAATATAATATTTCACACCATATCTATAAGCTTAAGCATTTAGATCATATGGTTGTGGTACTAAACACTCCAAAGGGCTCGACCTAATCCTAGTGCTTCACTGTACTCCAAGATCCAGGATGCACCAGCAGCTAAGGGTTCATAAAAGGCATCACCGTTTATTCATGGTTTACTTATCACAAAGAATGATATAGCAACAATAAGATACCTGCAAGACTTTGCCTTCTAGAAAACTCCTTTCCCAAACGCTTTTGTCAAAGTTGCTTTGGTTGTGCTGCTTATTTATTGACTAAAGCAGAGCTTTCTTAAAGATCTGTTGTAGTTGATATTCACAATGAATCTTAAAATGGAAGAATGTAGGTCTTCCCATTGAGAAATAAGAAATTGAAAGCCATTGAAGAGATGTCTAGTTCTCACTACAGAAATTCAAGATTCACAGCATGTTAAACAACCAATTAAGGTTCAATTATCAAACAACATACTTAATGATCCGCTTTTTAGAGGTTTCTACTTATTCAACATTATAGACTTTTATACATTTAAATTATGAGAGGGCTACGAGGTTGATGTCTCCTCTAAACTTGGCCAATAATCAAATTAAAATCTCAGCAACTTATAAGCGATTCTATGGGAAAGGCATTTCTTTGTTATGTATACTACTCTTTACAAGTCAATTATAGAATGAAAGGATTATCTTAAGACCATGGACATTAGTGCTCCCTTTATTGTGCTACTTTCTAGAGAATCTTACTACTAAACATACAAGCACAAACTACTAAAAGTTACCACTATGATAGCCTGATTGAAACCCTATAATTTATATAAAAATGCCAAGAACCCTCCTTTTTAGCCAAAATTGCAAGGCTAGAAAAGGAGCTTATGCTATGTTGTAAAATACTTGCATTCAGCTTTATCTGATAATCCCTTTAATGGTCTTAGGACAAGCTCACTTCTCCTTGGAAGGCTCCACTTCATTGTTCTTTTCTAGGTGACTATCAAGGCAAGACTTCTCATTATGGTCGAACACTTGCACCTAAAATAATGTGGGAGGATCCAATGACATTCTACATAGACTATTACACACATTCTGTCCATGCATTTCATATAAAAGCTTTTAGGAAAGCCTTCACTTACTTCCATTTCTACTAGAGCTTTAACATATTTAATTATCTTATCTGTAGCAGTAACAATGTCTGCCTAGAGAGACTTCCCAGAAATACTACTTGTTCCTTGTTTGTGCACACGCTCCATGGAGATGCCAAAGTTTAAACTAGATAGGCATCTTAGAAGCCACCTTTTCAAGACAGTACATCAATACAAAAAATAATAAAGTTGTTCAAGAACTCTAAAAGAGAGGCTCTAAGGAATTGAAAGAAATGAAGTCCCTAACCATTAGTTGAAACTTGTGTGACTCCTGCATCCTAAAGGCTCTTAGCAATTATTTGGACAATTGAAAGGGGTGTCTCTTTCCTAGTCTTCCCTAAAAACTAGCATGTTATGGTGTTTCTCTAAAGATGCTCCCCCTTGGTCAAAATTGATCAGGGTGGTACAACTTAATCAACCTTCTACTTTAAAGGGGGAATAATAATCAAGGCCCATATCTATTATAAGGTTAAGAGGTTTAAGAAAAAGAAGGTGGTTTAGGAAGGGGCAGGCAAGTTTGGCAAAAGCATTTTCATGGGGGTAAGGGGAAGATCTCCTCTACCAACATAATCATAGCTCAGGCAGTAGAGTCACTAGTAGACCCTTGGGCTTCAAGAAAGGCTTAAAATCATTAGCTGCCTCAAGTTTCCTCTTGAGCTATAATAATAATAATAATAATAGAGCTTTGACAAGGTTTAGGAGAGAAATTACATAAAAAGTCCTTAGTTTTGTAGCTTCCAAGTCAAAGATTGAATCTTGAAAAGCAACTTTTGTGGCAACAAGGAGAAATGAAGAAAGGTTGGAGAGCTAGGTGGTTTCTTATAAGAGGAAGAAAATTCCAGGGGCTTCTATTTCTCAAAATGTAAAATCATAAGATAAACTAAAAGTTGACGTAATATCACTGATAGCGAGCAAGCTATTCTTAGATAGAAATCACAAAACATAAGAAGAGAGATCTTATCATAAAATAGCATCTTAGTGGAGATGGAAAAACCCTAAAGATACAAATAGATCTCATGCTGCCATTTTAAAAAAGACCTGCAACACTCTGCCTCCTTGATGTCCATTTTCCCCTGTCTTTGTGTAAAGATGATTTTCTTCTCTTCTGCCCCTTCGACGATGTACTGATAGGTTCCTAAAGGTCCACATAAACAAGTATGGAAACAAGATTTGTCAACCCTTTTGATCTATAAAAAGCAAATATAGATACCAAAAGTTACATAATGCAAAAGATGCAAGTTTCAAAAGCTTACGCAATAGGATTTTGAAAAACTTCAACTATTTACAAGCCTCTGCTCTTCTTATCCATCACATAATTGAAGTTTAGATGCTCCATTTGAAGACAACCAAAAAACACACACACAACAACAACCTAAAAAAAGAAAAAGGGGATTGACCTCACACTCATCTAACTCGACTAGAAGATAAACTCCTTAGGTCTTTGGGGGTATCCATATACATAAGATACCATAAGCCCTCAACTCAGTTAAATGAACATCATTTGGTAGAAGCTAAATCAATCTCTATGGATATTAGAGACTATAGTAGAAGAAAACATTTTTCTTTTATGATAAGTGCAAAAGTAACCATTAAACAAGCAATGTCCATGTTTGTTAAAGCTAAAAATTAATCCTTTTCTAAGTAAAAAAAACTTTAATAAAATCTATAATTATATTAATTATATACAAGTTGTCAAGTTGAGCATTAAACTTCAAATACAAAACGGTGATACAAATAGACAAAAACTCATAAATGAAAAGATGCTTTGAAAAGTCACCTCCGTTTGCTTTTCTGAAGTACTGCTGATGCTAACAACGGGGCTTTGTAGTGTAGGTTCTTCTGGAGCAGAAGGAATTGAGGAATTTAGCCAAAAAATTATCATATATTTGTGAGACAAGAAATTATCGTATGCAACAACTAGTTGCCTTTAATAGTTAAATAAGACCATCTCCACAACCAAGGTCTCACATTAATCGAGAATTTATAACACATTAGACTTTTTTCGTGATTTTTATATAATTATTAAGCAGGCAGAACAACCAAATAATCAACTTAAACAATCCTCAACATTATCACATTAACTATCTAACAATAGCTCCATGGTGGCCTCCTACCTACAAATTCTAAGCACTTTAAGAGATAGCAAAATCAACACCATCATTAAAGAAGCACAAAGGTGCAAAAGATAGCATTTTAGGTATTAACAATCAACTAAAGGCATTCAAACTTCTATGTATCAAAAAATGTTGGCTAAGCTAGTAATTTTTTTTTTTCTGGGTTAAATAACTAGTAAATTTCTTTGGGTAAGGTGGGATTTTTTTAATTTAATTTAAAAAAACATAGATAGATGAAAGCAGCAACAAGAATGAAGCACACTAAAAACCTGTAAAACCAAGCTAAGAATAAAAAAGACAGAAGGATACCTATGTCCATGAAATAGCCTTAGAGCTCTAAAGTGCTCCAAGCAGAATAAAATGACTATACAATAGAAAAAAAGCAAAAGACACACATAAAATTTTCAAAAAAAAGGCCATCATAGTTCTCAAAATAGCCTCCACAAAGTAGTATTTTTTTTAATCTATTAATAAAGCTGACAATACAAATAAAGAGAAAAACCACGAATGAAACATTCAAGACACACCTTAAGGGTGATACAAAACCAAAGAATAAAATCATTAAGGAAAACAGAGCAACTACTAGAAAACATCACAAGCTAACACCCTATGTCTTAAAACATTGTCTACCCTTCTTCTTAGTAGGAGCAACTCTAGAGGAAAATTTCTAAGATGTCGAGCAAAGGATGGGGACTTAACAATGTCATCAGGGAAACCAACTAACATCATGCCAAATGAGGAGGCTAGCACTAAAGATTCATTAGAACCTAAAGTCTCACTTGCAATTCGGACACAAGAATGGATATTTTTTGTTTTCATTTTAAAAGAAATAGATAAATGAAAGGAGCAACAAGAATGGAGCAAACTGAAAACCTATAAGATCAAGCTAGGAATAAAAAAGAACAGAAGGATACCTAATTCGATGAAATAGCCTTAGAGCTCTAAAGTGCTCTAAGCAAAATAAAATGACTATATAACAGAAAAAAGCAAAAGACATACACAAAACTTACAAAGGAAAGGCCATAATATCTCCCAAAATATCCTCCACAAAGTAGATTTTTTTTTTATCTATTAATAAAGCTGACAATACAAATAAAGAGACAATGACGAATGAAACATTCACAGCATGCCTCGAGGGTGATACAAAACAAGAGCATAAAATCACCAAAGAAAACAAGGCAACTACTAGAAAAAAGAGCAAGCTAACACCCTATGTCTTAAAACATTATCTACCCCTCTTCCTAGCAAGAGAAACTCTAGAGGAAAATTTGTGAGACTTAACAATAAACAAACAAACAATCCAGATTTAACAACATAAGCCCCTTAATTATATGCTACCATGTATCATATAACATCAATAATTAGCTGATCCAATAATCAAGAAAACATAAACTAATAATTGCAAAGGCACGTGTTAACTAATTAGCCACAAGATCATTTTGCCAACCTTGAAAGTGAAAGCCATTCGCACCTTAGCTACATCATACATGAAATCAGCTGTAGTCTTAAGTGCTAGATACCTGGAACAAAAGAAAAGAAACAAAGGATGATGGACTTCTCAAGTGAATGGTGATGATGTGGAATTGGATAATGGCAACATGATTTTTTTTTTCTTTTTGGTTTATTATTATATAGGAATACACTAGGGACTTTAAAGCCTAGTATGAGGGTGCCACATCAATGTGTATAGTGACTTCTAAGTCCTCACTATGAATTTACATCCCAACAATATTCAAAAGCAAGTCATCCTTTTTATAAACTTGGAAGTTACTTATCCAAAGCCATGTTTTTAATCTTTAGTGCAGTAAAGAAATAAAATGATCCATGCTTCACAAATTTGGTTTGAGTATTAACACAAATTGCAGATGACATAAGTTAACTCATATTATTAGAGCTATCAAAAAGCAAAAAAATTCATCAAGCCTTTTCTTAACAACTAGAGAAATATATTTCTCCCATATAGTGGATACAACTTACTTTCTAGTTTCTCTCTAGACTAGCATTATCTACGAAGAACAATTCCGAGCGTTAGAAAGATGATTGTTAAATGAGGTAGAAAAATCTCTATTAAGATCAAAGACAAGAGGGGGGAAAAACTAAGAACAAATCAATACCCTAGTTATGTATACTAAAGATAATGGTAAACTAATTCTCCTTGCTTGTTGATGACCATCATAATATTCTTACAACTGAAAAGATATGGATGAAACCCTTTATGTAAAATTTATAATGCATGAACTTACATGTGTGCATAAGTACCTTGTTATAATCATAGTTGCTAATGTGTCTATATTTTTTTGTACTTATTGAGTTGTATGTATAAGTGTCGGGCTAGAGGTGTATGCATACAGAATAAAGCTGGTTACCATGTAGCAAGTATAAGGAAAATTATAGGAGTTTTATATCAGTTAGTGTTTAGATTCAAAACAGCAGATTAAAGAGGTAGTGGCGGTTAGGGTATAACTACCACTTATAATGTTTTTATTTAAAGGATAGACAAGATTAGAAGAAAAAACCCTTCTTTCTTTATCCAAACAATTTCAGAACTTAAGTGTTTGAGAGATCATAGGCTTCTCTCTCATAGAAAGTCCTAAAAAGATATCCTATGTTCTTTTTATAGTGAGCCATATAATGAAATCATTAGGTACTCTCTATAACAAGTTAGGAAATTTATTTTAAATCGATCTTGTTGTGCACTTGCTTGGATTATCTCTTTTCAAATTCCTTTTTTCTTTTTTTTTTTTTTGTGTGACTTATTACAACCAGCTCTCATTAGAAGCCTATAGAATGAGACACAAATAAGATAAAAGTAGCCTAGGATTTAGTTTTATTTTTATGACACACCAACACCCATAAACATCTGCTATATATGAGGGGAAAAACACACCACACACACACACATAGAAACATACAGAAGACCATTTACCTCAACAGTGCATTACCAATATCCCCTCCAATCAAATGCTATCATGTTGAAACCTATAAAAACAAATGAATGTTTAAGACATGGAGTAAACATAAAAAAGTAGGAATTAAGTTCTATACAAATTTAAATTGGATGACACTTAATGGAGGAAATTAATATAAAAATAGGAAAGATCGATTTTTGTAATGTAATGCTAGGAGTTTTAAGTCACATTGTATAAGATGTACACAGATTTCATACCTAGCATTCACTAAAGAACACTAAATTTTAATTTCCAACAATGTTATGCGCACTCTCTATTCTTCTATTAACTTGAAAATGTAACTTAGATATGTAAATAGGTTTTACATATCCTCTGACAAATTGGAGAGACTCTAGTTTGTTTAATAGCTTGCCAAATTATAAATAGAAAAATTACTTGTGTCTCATGTATATGAACAAAGGATATATAACAAAATTGAGGATTTATACAGGCAAGAAGTGCAAATTGCATAAAGGATTCAATAGATTAAGAAATTATTATTTTATAAAGTCATATGGGTCTTAACTAATCCATCTTAGCTATGATAACAACATTAATGGGAGATTTTGTTTCACTTAAAAATTTTAGAATTTTCTTAATATTGCATAAATAATAATCCAAATGCATCTGTTAACTTGGCACAAATTTTTTTTTTGTTCTTAAGAAGAAGTAGTTTGAGAAGGTTCATCTATTTGAAATGAATTTCCAGATTCCACAATTCAACAATGCCACTTTTTCCTTTACCTTGCCATCTCTACATTTCGTCTACAACAAATGTAATGCTCAAATTCGATTAGAAATGCCTATAAGAGGAAAAATGTACATTAATTTAAGCGGGGAAAAAACAAGAATATACTTGACTATTAGGCCTATGAATCAAGCTAACAAACTATAATTTGACTATGTATTATACCTTCTGGAAGTAAAATGCATCAAATTTTTTACTGATAAAGTTTCCTTCAAGTCCTCATTTGCTAAATCAAATACAAAATAAAAATTGATCTTCAACGATTTCATTCATGAGAAAACGGAAACATTTTCCATTTACAGCTCAGGTTGTTCTCATTCTAGGACAGATCTATCTTTTACAATATTCCATGAGTTTTACAAATATGTACAAAGAAACACACAAACATCAATGAAAAGAGCCCATATGTTTGATTAAAACCAATTGAAGATTGAAGAATATCACACCTTCGATTGCCTCTCTAGGTGTCTTAAAGCCCAATAAAATACTCCTCCAAAACATGTTTCTACCCTTTTCGGGTCGCTTTCCCTTTCGAGAATTCTTCGAGCTACAAAGTTCATACACAAATAAATGAGTGAACAATCATATCACCAATAACAAGAACACAAATCTCCTAATATCAAACATATAACTATAATCACAGCTCTTCATAATTCAAAACCCACACATGTCAATTGATAAATTTCAATGAGAAATACAAAGATCCCATTTTTATTTTGACAATGCCTAATATTCATAAGCATTGTCTACATGTCCTAAACAGAACAATGCTTAAAACATTATATATCATAATTTAGGTTTTTCAGTACATGAAAGATACAAACTTAAAGCCTAATCATTCTAACTTAAAAAAAAAAAAAATAAACCCAGATTCATGAAACAACTACTTACCGGCCATAGAAATAACTTTTGCTACTTCAAAAATGTCTTCTCATTGATCAACATCTTTACTAGACAGATAACAGTAGAATATTGAACACCTAAAACTTTAGGGAAGAAGGAAACAAATATTTAACATCGAAATGACAGAGACAGAGGTGGATGAGGTGGTAGATTTGGGGTTGGGGTTGGGGTTGGGGGTGGGGTTAGGGTTAGGGTTAGGGTTAGGTTTTGCATTTGTAGAAGATAGAGAAGGAGAGATAAAAGGACTGAAAAATAGTACTTGAAAAAAATGAGGGGTAGAGAGAGAGAGAACTGTTGTTTTTCTTTTCTTTTTTTAGTTCTTTTACATATATTTTTAATTGATTTTTAAAATTTAAACCTAAATTCAATAACATTTATATATGTGTGTGTGTATATATATGGTGTAACATAATTTATAATGTTGTTTAACTTTTAGATCTTTGTTATCAAAACTATTTAATCTTTGTAATTGTTTTGACCATAGTTAAATATAATTAAACTTAAATTAGATATTTAAAAATATAGACACAATATCATGATCATAAATTAAATTAGTTTTCCTAAAAAAAATTAAGATTAGTAATTATAAATTAAATTAGTTTTGAAGGAATAATTAATTTTTCCTTTCAAATTTAGTTCATCTTCCTTATGCAAAGTGAATTTTAAAAAAAGGAAGTAAACTTATTTTATTTGTTAATGAGAATCGGTAACGTTTGCTATTTTTAAAAGAGTTACAAATCTAATAATAGTTTAGTGCAATCTAAATTTTTTCATAAACATGACTAATAGTGTATATTCATTTACGTTTGATAAACGTGACTAAAGTGTAAAAGAAAGGCGACGTTTGTAAAATCAACAAACGTTGCTATATGTCAAAATTCTTGTAGTGCATATTGTTGCTTTCCTAATCTCTATGGGTTTAGAAAACACACATTATGCTCATACTAAGCAAATGAACATAAGGAAAGCTTAAAGGAGTATTACCTATAAAAGAAAAACTAGAGAGAAATTTTGGAGAGATTTTGAAATAGTAATGGTAGTATAAGAAAGGCGTGAAAGAAATGGAAGAAATGGGTGGTATTTATAGGAAAAAGTGGAGGGTAATTTGTGATAATTAATTAAATAAAAATTAAAATAAACTGAGTGTGAAAGAGGGAGGGGCCGACACCATCTTGAAGGAAAGAGAGAGGGAGATTTTATTTTATTTTTTGTATTTTTGTTAATAAAAAGTAAGATGTGAAGTTGTATTGGAAATGGAAATTGTAAGAAAATAAGTGTATAGGTTGTAAGGAAAAGTAGAGATAGATGAATAGTAGAGAATAGTAATGAATAGTATAATGTAAAATAGATGTGTCTAATAAAGTACTAATAATAAGAAAATACACATAAAAAGGTTATATATGATATTTTTAGTTACCGAAAAATTCTAAAACTAATATTTTTGAAAACCTTATATTTTTACGAGTCTAATGGTATATCCGGAATATTTTTATCATTTCGAATCTTATGACATGTTTTTTGAAAACTGTATCCGATCAGGTTCAAAACGAATTGCAATTTGACTAATATGATATTTTTAAGCTTTCTTATGTTATGACGAACTATTCTACATACTAATCTTTTACTTACTCACTTAGAGTTATGAACACGGGATTTCCGGACTTAAATTATTGCGTCTAACTAGGGTTTTGTTGACTTTAAAGGTTTTTGATTGACCTTCTAACTAGGGTTTAGGCGTAATTGATCGTAAAACTTTAAGGGTTTATAGTGCTTTCTTTTTGTACTCAAGTTTAGATGGTTCAAGTTAAGTAGTGAAGGTTTAACCTTATTGACATACCACAACCTCTCTAGAATACCTCCTGCAAGTAATGAATTCAATAGTTATCGTGTGAGTTCTCAATCTTGGGAATTTTTGACAATCCCACTTAATTAATTATAAGAAATTTCTACACCACTCATATCAACTTTTTCTTAATGACACGTTTAAACATGTCGTACTTGTTGAAGTGGTTGCCAGATAAATTTGAATTAACAACTTGGTGATTAGGCTCTATTGGGTGTGCCATTTCAGACTTTGACAAAAGTAAGATAATCCTGGAAAAAAGTCAAGGGTATGAACTCCAATGATAAGGAAAAACCACCTTGATTGAGCTACTATTATCATGATAACTAAGGGCGGATATGATATTATACGATTGGGGAGCCGGATTTTAATTAAGTTAATTGTAAAATTATTTATTAATATTCACTCGTTATTACAATTATATCACATCTTATATATTTATGAGAGTTTTATAATAATTTCAATGTGATATATTTTAAAACTTCATAAAAAATTAAATATTAAGAGTATTTAGTGCATTTCATAAAAGATGATATAAATCACTTGAAAATTAATTATAAATAAAAAATATAAAGTTAATATCTGTATAAATTTTGCATTTAATAAAAATAAATTATAAAATGCATCTAGATAAGATATTTATTAAATACTTTATGTTTATTTTTCTAGCATTACATGTAAAAGAAATAATGTTACTAAATTAAATTATATAATTAATGTGGAATGTGAATGTTTTTAGCACAAATAGATCATAAAATATATGTAGATAAGACAGTTACTCAATAATTCATATACATTTAAATAACATTAATTGAAGAAAAAAAAAGTTAATTAATCAAATTTTATTATTAGTGTGCAATAATATTCAATTGTAATATGAATAATAATAATTATTACCTTGTAGTATATTTTGAATATAAAATAGTTATTAATAAGAATTTATTTAGTTTGATAATTTTATGATGAAAGAATTTAATATTATTAGTTCTTGTGAAAGAAAAAGTTAAAAAGAAACACACACACACACACACACACACATATAAAGAGTAGTTAGTATAAGAGAGAGAAGTAGATATTGTAATAAATGCATGTTGAAAAAAGTGAAAAAAGTACTTCTATGAGATTTGAACCCATGACTTCATAAAGGTAAAAATAGATGCTTAACCACTACACCACACTTAGTTTTATTTTATAAATCTCTCTTTATAATATACATATGATATATGTATTTTTTTTCTTTTTGAAAAACCTTTAAAATTTAATTTTCCCCGAGTCTGGAGGGGCCAAAACCCCCATCCGCCCTTGATGATAAGGAGCTCATGTGTTACAAGTAGAAATCCAAGCTAAAAGCTTGAATAACGATAATCGATAACAAAACTTGAATAATACGAGAAACCTTATCATAATGTTTCTAGTCCTAATTTTTCAATAATTACTTAGCATGACCAAGATAATATAATGACCAATTCATATGCTTAAAAATTTAAAAAGGTCTAAATAAGGGTTTAATAGAGGAAAAGTGTATCAAAGGGCCAAAACATACCATGCCAAGCTAGCCTAGCCGTGTAATTAATTATACACTTTAATTACTGCATTAAAGCCTCATTTTGTATTGATAGACTCTGAAGTGTTAGTGTCAATCACAACCCTAACACAGCATTGCATTATATAATATATGTCTAAAATTACAAAATAACCCATTAGTACTAAAACTAAATCATCCTAACACTTCTCCTAAACCTGGAGAGTACATATCATATGCTCCGAGCTTGTTACATATATATTTCACTCGAACCATTGGAAGTGTCTTAGTAAATAGATCAGCAAGCTGGTCTTCTGATATAACATACGATGTATCAATTTACTTATTTAATAATTTCTCACGAACAAATTGACAGTCAATCTCAGTGTGCTTCATGTGTTCATGAAAAACTAGATTTGACGCAATATGCAGAGTAACCTGATTATCATATATCAACTGTATTGGTTGTGATTGAGGAAACCCAAGTTCTTCTAGTAACTGCTTAAACCAAAGTAATTCACATGATGTAGATGTCATTGCTCTATACTCAAATTCTACACTTGATCTTGCTACTACACTTTGCTACTTCTTACTGTTCCATGAGATAAGATTGCCATCAACAAACACACAATATCCCATGGTTGATCTTCTAGCTAATGGTTATCATGCCCAGTTAGCATCTATGTATCCAATAACATGCATGTGCCCATGATTTTTATATAAAATACCCCATCCTTAAAATATAAATTAAGCCTTCCAATGGCTAGTACGAGGTAAGCCCACGAACTAGCTAACTACACTAACTGCAAATGCTATATGAGGCTATGTCACAGTTAAATAATTGAGTTTACCAACTAACCTCTTATATTTCTCTGGATCATTTAGGACATCTCCTTCATTAGGTGAAAGATTAACATTAGAACCCATAGTTGAATCAACTAGTTTTGCTCCAGTTAAACCGGTTTCAAATATAAGTAAAGCACATACTTTCATTGGTAGAGATATATACCTCGCTTTGATCGAGCAAGTTCAATTCCAAGGAAATATTTCAAACCACCCATGTCCTTGGTTTGAAATTTTTTCCATAAGAAACCTTTTAATTTCTCAATACCTGCATGATCATCTCCTAAAATCACAATATCATTAGCATATACAACTAATATAATTTTCTTACCATTATACTATTGATGAAACACATAATGATCTGAATCACATTTGCGAAGGTTAAATTCAGTCACAACTAAACTAAATCTACTAAACCAAGCACATGAAGATCGTTTCAGTCCATATAAAGATTTCTTCAAGCGACAAACTAAACCTATCTCCTCTTAAACAAAAAAAACTTAGTGGTTGTTCTTTGTATATCTCTTCCTCAAGATCACCATGGAGAAAGGCATTTTTTTTATATCTAATTGATGTAGAGGCTAATTATGAGTAGCAGTAAGTGAAATTAAAATGCATATTGAAGTTATCTTAGCTACTAGTGAAATGTATCACAATAATCAACACCATATATCTGAGTATAGCCTTTAGCAACTAACCTTGCCTTCAACCGATCAATGACACCATTAGGTAACACTTTTATAGAGAATACCCATCGAGATTTAACTATGGATTTACCGGTAGAAAGAGATACGAGATCCCACATATCATTGTGACATAAAGGAGACATTTCTTCTCACATAGACTAACCAGTCAGGATGAGCTAATGCTTTTGAAACAGATTTTGGAATAGAAATGGTAGATAATGATGTAACAAAAGAGGCATAAGATTGTGAGAGAGAAGAAAATGTAAGAACATTTGAAAGAGGATGACAAATAGGAGGATGAATGGAATGCTTACTGTTTCTTAATGCAATTGGAAAGTCAAGACCAATAAAAAAAGGACTTGACTTCGGAGGAAGATTTGATGGAGGGGAAGAGTCTTGTAGGTTAATATGCTGGTGACGAACATAAACTTACATGTTTGGCCAGTTAAGATGAGATAATCCTTAAGATGGTGACGAAGTGATACCATCATCCCATGAGGGTGGTAAAGTAGTAGGAGCACATTGGTCAACTAAAAATGAATCATGTGAAGGTGAAAATAACAATGCATAAGAAACACAATTCATAGGGGATTCTTCTCTAGAAGACATGGAAGATGAAAAAAAAAAAATATGGAGTAGATTTAAAGAAAGACACATCAGGCCAAACACAAAACTTATGATGTTCCGGAGAATAACATCGGTATCCCTCTTGACTATTAGAGTAACCAATGAAAATGCAGCGAATCGATCGAGGATCAAGCTTGTCGGTCTAACGGACAAAACACAAGCAACCAAAGACATGGGGAGACAATGGATAAAGTAATTGGTCAAGAAAAAGGAGATGCAATGGAACCTTACCATATACTGTAGATGGCATTCTATTTATGAGAAAACATGCAGTAAGGACAACATCAGCTCAAAAGTGTTTAAGCACATTCATATAAATTAGTAACATTCTAGCAATTTCAATGAGATGTTTGTTCTTACACTCAGCAACTCCATTTTGCTATGCAGTACAAGCACATGAACTTTGATGAATAATACCATGCTTTTGCAAATACGACTAAAAGATATTAGACATTTATTCTTTGGCATTATCTGTATGAAAAACATGAATGGAAGAATCAAATTGATTTCAAATTTCAAAATGAAATGTACAAAATACATCAAATAACTCTGAACGATTTTTCATTAAATATATCCATGTCATTCTTGAATAATAATCAATAAATGTAATAAAGTATCTAAACCCACTAGAAGAACTGACGCGTGTAGGTCCCCATACATCATAATGGACCAAATAAAAGGAAATGGTAGCTAGCTTATTGACTCTTGGACAAAATGAAATACGACCTTGTTTACTTAACTGGCATGACTATCACAGGAGACTAGGATAAGACTATAAACTAGGACAAATAAGATGAAGAATCTTCAAGGATAGATAACCAAACCAGCAATGCATCTCCATAAGATGTGGTGTTATGGCTAAGCATGCAATGGCACTAGATGCTTAATCCATATAGTATAGCCCACAAGACTCATGTCCTCCACCAATCGTCTTCCCCATTCTCAAATTCTATATCACAAAGGATGAAGGAAAGAATGTGATGGAACAATTAAAAGAAGTGGTGAGTTTATTGACAGATAATAAATTGAAAGGTAATTGAGGTATATATAGAACAAACTTCAAAGGAAGTTATGGAAGAGGCAGTGCAGAGCCAATCCCACTAATAGGTGAAGTAGACCCATTAGCAAGAGTGACATTTGGTAATGTGGAACAATTAGTAACATGTGAAAAGCAATTTAGTGTACCTAACATATAATCAGTAGCATAAGAATCAACAACCTAAGGCTGTGGAGAAGCCCAGGTAAGGTAGACAGTAGAATTATCTAATTGGACTATAGCCGAAGAAGATATAGATGGCTGCAACGCGTTTTGAAGTTTTAGGAGCCTTGTATATTCTTCTAGTAATAAAGTAACAGCAGATGACTCGGGTTCCTCATGGTGCATTGAATCTAAAGTAATAAGGGTAGATGTAAAAGTACTGGAATGAACAACATGAGCTCTAAGACATCCATGTAAAACCTAACAAGTTTCTCTAGCATGACTTGGGTGACAACAGTGATCACAATAAGGACGTAACCCATGGCCTTGCCCTCCATGACCTGTATGACCTCCATCTCAACCAAAAGATCCTCCACACCTACTAGTAGGTGTTTGACTAGCAAGAGATAAATGGCCAGTGGAAAAAGTAAGAGATGGAGTAAATTATGGAGATGTACGACTAATGCGAGAATAAACATTAGCTAAGGATGGAAGCTTTGATGGTCTAAGGACTTGTGATTTCATTGGTTCTAGTTTCGATTTTAGACCATGAAGAAAGAAGTTTGATAGCTGCAAGATGATCAAGCTCTTTCTACATTTCTATCATATTAGTACTAAGAGACATCACATCATTAATTTCCTCAAGACATCTTTTTATCTCTCTATAATATTCAGTAAAGTCCTTATCCCCCTACTACAATTGAAAGAAATTAACTAAAACATTATACATGTGTGTATCATTCAAGACATATAAAAATTTAAAATAATCCCAAATTTCTTCGCAGGTACCAGAACTATTATATAAATTGAATATTTGAGATTCCATCGAATTTCACAACAAGTGTAGGTGCTGCTGATCAATTTGATCTCTTTCAACATTTACCATCTGTCTTCTTAGGAGGTGCATCGGTCAAAATTTTAAGACGACCTTGACCATAGAAAAATGCCTGGACCATTCGTGCCGTGAAAATAATTTGTACCATTCAACTTGTCAGAGGTAAGTGCTAGAGCAAAAGATGCAGGCAACGTAACAAGATGCTTAAAATCGATGAGAAATCACTGCAAGAAAGTAAGACAATCAGACAGACAGTATAAACTAATTATCAATCATTCATAATATATAAAGTATCATAAAATTTTATTTTATGCCAAAGGAGAAGAAACTTGATTGAGAGATTGGTGGCTGGTGTATGGCTCAGGTATTAGATAGAGTTGTGATTGGTATGTGTGGCTAGGGTTTTGTGTGTGGATGGAGTGGCTGGTGTTTGTGGGTTGTGATGGTCGCTGGCTAGTCGCGGGTTTGGTGGGGTGATCGGCGATGGATAACGTTTATGGGTCTTATTGAATGTGAAGGTGGAATTTAGATTCGTGGATGGATATAGTCAATTTTGTTTATTCGTTGATATTGGAGATGGGGTCCGTTTTGTTTATTCGTGGATGGATATGACGATGGCGGCAATTGTAATTGTGAATGGTCTGTTTTGTCTTGTTTGTTCTATTTTGTTTGTACGTGGCCTGTTTTGTTTGTTCTCACGAAATCCGTACAGGTTGTCGTGGGTGACGGTGGCAATTGTGAATATGACGATGGCGGCTGATGGTGGTGGCAGTGTTATAGATGGTGGTTTGTTGGTGAGCGACAGCTGTCAGCCCCGCTCTGGCACCATGATAGAATCTGAAGTGTTAAAGTGTCAATCACAGCCCTAACATCATCTCAACATGTACAAAATCATGAAATCAAACGCAAATTCCAGTTCCCTTCCTCTTGAATTAAAAAAACATTGTGTAATCTCTTTTTGACAAAGGAATCCTCTATCAGCTTGCATGAACACGATATAATTTCTATGCAATTAACATGGTTCCAAGTGGATACGCTTCTATAGCTTTTTCATTTGCGGCACTCGGCATCGCTCACTTAAATTTCAAACCGTACACAGGCTTTATCTAACTTAATAAAAAGAAAAATGGCCTCTCTCGACTAATATCTTGTGCATGTAGCTGATGAAGGGCAGGTTCTAAGAATCATATTCAATGTTGTTCATTAAAAAGGTCCTAAGAGAAGAGGGAGGATTATAAGATGTGATCGACATTTGGAGGAAAGCAAAAATAAAACTTATAAAAACTAACTCGTCCTTCAACTCCCTTAGTCTTTTGTAGAAGACATGTCAAAGATCCGCACACACATATATTGCTTTTATTTTTGTTTAATTCTCTCGATTGGGGTTAAGTTTACCAAATTAGAAAATTAGGAATGAATGGTCCTGCAACTCATGCACAAGGTTACTCTTTCAAATTAGGTTCTGTGCTTTCTGGACAACTTCAACCAGCTGCAGCTTCAGGGTTGGATTTCCAAAGGGGTAGAAGATTCGAATATTCATCATAATGTCCAATAAGCCACAGCAGGCTCTCTAAATCTCATCCCAGCCACGCAATGATATCCAAATGACAAGCCCCACATCCCAGCGACGAATAGAAACAGAGCAACAGCATCAGAATCATGAATGCAGTGTGTGCTCTTCTCAATTAGAAAGTTTCATGGTCGTTTTTGTATCAAATAAAGCAATGCTGAAATTTCGTTAACTTTTTTTCATCAAAGGATCATTTGGAGGCAATAAGTACAAAATCTCTGCATAGGTCGTCTCCATTTCAGAATTTTAGAGAAAAAGGAATATCACATGTGAATTAAATGCTTCAGCGTTTGTATAATTTGTATATTGCAAAAATTCTATTATCAAAATAAGTAAAATGCCACACGTTTTTATTCTTAATGCCGGCTACTTTCCAAGAGGTCATCCATATTGAGAGTGCTCCTCGTTGAGTACACTTAACTTTGGAGTTCTAATGAACCCAAGCTATTACATCAAAAGACATCTCAATAATTAGAGTTACACCAGCTTATATTTGTGGAATATCACAAAATCTAACCAAATCTAGGCCTTATTACTCCTAATCTTCTAAAAATAAATAAAAACTGTACAATATACAACATCTAGTCGTTGAGTACACTTAAAGATTTCATGCTTTCATCTCGAGAGCTTTGTGAAAAAAATTTAGTTGTTCTGCCATTTGACTGGCCATAGTCTAATTGCCGGATGACTTCAAATGGCGGGCACATCCCTTTTGCATCTCTTGTACTTGACGATGAAGACTAATGCCAATAAATACGAAATAATAAAGACGTTATCAAAGATGGTTCAAGGGGGAAAGTTTTCTCTCAAATTTATTTGTAGGCACCAATTTTCCTCGGGCTTCTTTTCTATATTCGATTTAATATGCTTCCAAAGTGGTTTTGGATGATGGTGTTGTTGTTTTCCTCATGATTTCTTTGCTGTTTGATTTATATTTCTTCAGAGCGCCTTTAGGAGAAGAGCTTAGAGAAAGCTATATAGATGATTTCCTCATGATTTCTTTGCCAAAATAGTTTCCTATGTGTCATGACGTGAATGTACTTATTTCAAATTAATGTAAAGTATAAATTTGGAAGCCTGTTCACGGCGAAATGTTTTTATCAAAGAAGGGGTGAAATCGGTCTACAAGAAAGTTTGGGTCTATTTTGATGCGGTTGAGATTTGTTTACTAAAACAACCCTAGTGATGTGCCGTTCAGTTGGAAAAATTAGTGAAGCTCACATCATCTTCAAACAATGGCTGCAGAAATGAAAGAATGGAGGGTGTCAGCTTCACTTATATGTTGTTCTAGATTCAAATACTCGGGTTTGTAGTAGAGCAAATGATCCCTAGACATGCATCTCTAATCGGCGAAGCAGTTGGCCTTGTTGTTGAGATGGATGATCCGAAATATTGAAGAGAGGATTCCTTAGGGTCATGTTAAGGTTTCTTAAGGGGTAGGCATAGATCAGTTTGGCTCGGTTTTTAATAAAAATCAAATAAAATCATAATTTACAATTTAGTTTTTTTCAATTCTAAATCAAACCATTAAGTAACAGTTTTGTTCGATTCAGATTACGGATTGAATCAAATTTCTAATTAAGAATTTCTTTTTATATATATTACATTTGTGCGAGTATTTAAATATTAAAATTATGTTACAAAGTTCATATTATAAATCACAACAGAATACTTTATAAATCCATTACATTCATAATTCATAGTTTCCATAACATTATTCAATCACCAATCAATCATCCATTAACAAAATACACTCACTAACAAATATATAGTAAACTATAGTATATAACCCTCTAAAAAATCATCCAATTAAACCTTTAACAACAAATTTGACTGAAAAAAATCATGTACTAAGAAAAGTCATTTGTGAATAAAATTGATTTGCTTAGAAAATACAATGAACAATTAATATACAATAAAATTTATATAATTAAATAAAAAAATCCATGCTCCGGTTAAAATGATTAAAAAAATATTAAGTTACAAATTGAATAATATATCTTAAACCTAAAAACAATTAAAAAAAAAACAAGTTATCATTAACCGATATTCATATAAATAATATCATAAGAATATATATGACCGTTAATTAATCATAATAACAAAATTTATAATTATAGGTAAAATATATTTATGTTTCTTTAAAGCCATTCTATTCAATTTTACGGATTGATTTGGTTTACCCCTTTAAACCAACTATAGATTTACGTATTAGTTCGGATGGAGAATTTTGAAAACCAAATTGTTTAAAAAACTGTATTTTTGTTTTGGTTTGGTTCAATCCGAATTGATTTGATTCAGTCGATTTTTTTGTACACCTATTTAGTGGATGATCCCTTTGACTGAGTCTATACCAAAAAGCATATAAACTTAATAATACATCAATTCATATTATAATCATATCTTCTATATTATTTAAACTCCGGAGGTTTAAATGTTGACTTCACTCTAAGCTTTTGTAATTAGAAATTAATCATTTTATATGAGTGTATGTTCATTTTTTTCCCATCTCTTATATACTTATCGATCAAATTAATTAGAGCTCTGTTTAGAAACTAATACTTTTATTTTTATAATCGACTAATTGCCTATTGGGAAAAAAAAAAAGGAAAATTATTCACTACTACCCAACACGTCCAATACCTGTACATGGGTAGTTATATTTTATTCAATATTTCTCATACGTTTTTTTTTTTTTCCTTTTACATTTTTCTTTTTAGAAAATATAATTATATTTTCCATCTTTATTATTGCATGATAATTAAATAGTAAATTAACTTTTGTCCTATTTTTTTTTAGAAGATTTTTTTTCCTTTTTCCTGAGAGAAAAAAGTGTTAATAAAAACATTTTGTAATTATACAACTTTTTGCTATTTAAATTTGAAAGGCTCGCCAGCAAAAGAATTTAAAGTTAATTTTTGTTATTACTCATCAATACACAATTGCATTTATTATTGAAATTTGGTTTGTTATGTGACATCTATAAAATTTTTCGTTTCCCCCTTTTCAATTAACAGCATTTTGTGCAAGTCAATTAATAATTGCCGCTAGTTTATATATTATGAGATGTGTTATATCTCATATTTTCCTTCTTCTTCCCTTTTTTCTTTTCTTTTTTTTTTTAATTTATAATCCTATGAGTCGTATCTAATTGCCAACATTGGCAGGAGTAGGCAAGTATTGAGAAATCCGATAGACCTCGCATGGGTTTGTAAGAAGAACGGGGATGATGGATCATCACTCATCGTGCAACATCGCTTTGTCATGTAAGTTCGGATTGCATATAAAGGCCCACGTGCTTCGTAACAACTTGGGCTTTCTCGCTCTTCATTGGAGTAGAAGCTGTGAAAGAACAGAAATTTTACATTATACGAGAACAGAAGAAACTGTAGAGGATAAAAAATACAAGAGAGAATTAATATTTAGAGTAAAATTCAAACACAGCATGAAATTTTTAAGAGTAGATGACTATGAATATAAATTTTTAGGAATTATAACTTTGTAATACCATTAAATTAAGAGACAATTTTTTTACATGACCTAATATAACTTTATTCAATTATTTTAAGCACATGAAAGTTAGATACTACTTCAATCACTTAATATAATATTGATTCCTTGTTTTAACAGAATTAATAAAAATGCGAAATTTAGCATTGGCGAAAAGAACATCCAAAATTTCTCCATTCTCTTTTATTTTTAATTTCCTAACTTATGTTGGCTTCTTCTTCTTCCTTTTTTTTTTTTTTTTCCTTCTTTTTCTAAGAGTTTATTAGTTTATCGTTTACCTTGTCAGATTACTTCTTGATTTATTATTTCAAAGTTTCAAATTTGATTAGTTGAAGGAGCCATATGATAATGATAGGATAAGAACAGCTACGAAACCATATAATACTGACGTCAATATTCATTAACCATTACTATCACCCGACGACTTGCTTAATAATTTAGCAAATTGTCTTGGCCTCCAGCGCTGATTATCAAAGCAAGAGAAAATATGTGAGCAACCACTGGACAAAGCACACATGCATATATAAATATGTTTATTCTCTATGTTTTGAAGCGGATAATTATTGGAACGAAAAAAAAAAAAATAAGAAGTTTTTGAGGACTGTCATGTGTCATTGGTAGATAAAATAATTTGAAGGAAGTTTTCTTTCGTAAAACCTGAACATTAAAGATTCAAGTAGACAAATTAATAAATAAAGAAAAAGGTGGCACAGCTCAATGGCAAAAAACTTGGTTTATATCCTCTTGTTGGGTTTTTTTATAATATGTGTAATATGATTGAGAAATTAATATAATTGAGTTCATTTTATTAGAAAAATGTTTCTAAACATAAAAGTGTGGTGATTAGATTGGTTAGACGTGGCAAGGCATTAAATTAATGAATTTTCTCTACTTAAATTTGTAGGCCCACAACAAACTCACCTTGTTTATATTTATTTGACAATTATGATACATTAAGATTTCACTAGAAAAAAGAATTCGTAGGGTCCATGTTAGGGTTTAATTATTAGCCGAACTTTTCTTAATTAGGATAACTTATTCTATGGGAAGGATGTGAGATTTCCTAGATGCTTCTTCTGTTTGATAACGTCAATCTACATCCATACACGAAAACATTGTTTGAAAAACAAATAAATCATTAGACAAACAAAACTAATTTTGTTTTTCATGTACCAATGAGCACTATTCATGCCATCCTCATTGATTTTAGAATATTCAAACGTACTTATATTCTGACATCCTAGATTGCGTTTCAATAACTAATCATACTTAAAATAACTAATATAATACTTAATTTATGAGATTGTTTGGTTGTGACCTTCACAATTTTAATATGTAATTGGTTGCAACTTGCACGGAATCCTACTACCACCATAACATCATGTTGAAGGCAACCCTTTGGTCCACAAACATAACAAATTCTTTAGGCTATAACAAAATAGTGTAGAATCAAAGCATGAAAGAGTAAAGATGTAGAGGGCTGAAACAACAAGGCAGGTGTAGGCAGAATGTGAAAATGCAAAGTTAGAAGATGAGTAAAAAAGTCAGCCAGAAAGTGGTTCAAATTCAAATAAAGCATTGAATGATCTTGTGGTTAAAATAGATGATCACTATTATATATAGTGGTTCAAATAAAAATTTTATTATGATACACTAGTCGATATTTAATTAACTTAACTTTGCATGTTTATAAGATAGCAAAAAAATTCTATGTTTGAATCATCTTTTTAACGGAAAAAAAACTATTTAACATATTTATATACTTTAAGCACTTGAAAGTTTCGAGTCACTTAATATAATATTGAATCTTTATTTTAACAATTTAAAGATTGGTCAGAGTCACTACTTAGTTGACAAAATTAATCAAATTGAGAACCAAGTCGATCATAAAATCATTGGTGAAACTTGAATAAGTCACCCGAATATGCTACAAGGCCAACCAAATTGAGCCATTTGACAAAAGGACATATGAAATTTCTTTATTTTCTTTTATTTCTTAATTTCCTAATATTTTTTTCCTCTCTCTCTCTGTGCAAAGAGTTTATTAGCTTATAGTTTTCTTTATTAGATTACTTATATATCTATCATTTGAAAGTCTCAAATTTGATTAGTTTAAGGAGCCATCTGATAATGATAGGATAAGGACAGCTATGAAACCATACTATAATCAGGTTAGAATTAAATAAATAGAGTAATAATTTATTTATATGATGGTGCAATTATATCAAAAAATTAGAACTAATATTATCCGATTGTACATGTCAACTGACATAAGGATTTATTAATCCTTACTAATTTGTGAAATTGTTTCGTCTTGGCCTCCGCTCTACTCATTATCTAAGCCAGTCAAAGAAAATAAGTGAAGCAACCACAGGTGGAAGCACTCATGTATAAATACATACGTTTAGTCTCTACGATTATTGGAAGAAAAAAAATGGATAGTTATAATGGATACCTAAGCTAACCAGGTTCCTAAAAAAAAAAATCAAAGTTGTCATGTGTCATTGGCAGATAAAACCAATGTTCTCCAACCCAAGTTGACCAGTCTAATTTAATACAACTGAACTTGACCATTCTTCGATAACGGGTTAGTTCAATTGTGATTTAATATTCGGTTCACTTAGGTTTTGCTCATTGGCCCTTGACCCTTGACCCCTTAGGATGTCAAGGTTAAGATCCAGATACAACAACATTGGATAAATCACTTAACCAAATTGAAGGAAGGTTTTCTTTTTTTTTTCCATTTTTTTTTAAATCTTTTGACCATTGCAATGGAGGAGGGGATTTGAACTTGATATTGCTTCCTTGAAAATTTAGGAGAAATACCACTACACTACAAGGAAATTGGCAAATGAAGTTTCCCTTTCTAAAATACAAAAAATGCTGAAAATTCAAGCAGAAAATTTAATAGATAAATAAATAAAAAAGAGTTGTAACTCAATAGAAAAAGCACATTTTATGCCCGACATGTATGAAATGAAGGCATCATTCTTAATCTTTTTTTTTTTTTTTTTTTTTGCAAACTAATCTATGTATTACTATTGGGTAATAAATAAAATTCTGACCAGTTTATAAGAAAATTGTTGAAACCACTAAACCATGAACGGTTGTAAACATAAAAATGTGTTCCCGTGATTAGGTGGGTATAATGTCGCAACGCATCAAATTAATTACTCTTCTCTTTTTCTACTTTAAATTTTGGGCCGGCAAGAAACTCACCTTGTTTATAATTATTTGACAATAATGATTTCCTCTATTCGATTCCTTTTAAATCATGCCAATTTACAGCCATACAAAAATGTTGGTTGAAAACCAAATAATAGAAATAAATAAACAATACTATTTTTGGTTTTTCATGTCATATTAGTTGAATTTATTTTAGAACATTCAAACCTAAGTGTTTTCGATTCTCAAATCAGTGAGAGCATCTTAACAACTATGCGTATCTAAAACAACCAATATAAAGCTAAATTTATAAAAATATTTGGTTGTGAACTTCACATTTACCAATTGATTATCCAAGCAAATTAAAAAAATAAGTAAATGTATACTATTGGTAGCAACAAGCACGGAAGCTTACTCCCACCAATTTCCGGCCTTATAAAATATATGTCTTATTTAAAAAGAATGTACATTTACCAGTCTACGCTTTTGGTGTAATTTATAGATGTGAAATTTCTTAAATATTTCCTCTATTTGATTTCACCTAGATAACGCCAATGATACAGAAATGTCGGTCGAAAACCAAATAAATAAACGAATAACCAAAATTTTTTTTTTTTTTCTGTTTATATGTACCCGCTAGCTGGATTCATACTATCATAAGAGATTTTAGAATATTCAAATTTACGTGTGTACGTTGGCATCACTGATAGTGCTTCAACAACAATACTTATTTAAAATAACTAATTTAATACTTAATTTATGAAATTGTTTGCATGTGACATCATGTTGAAGGCAATCCTTTGGTCCACATACCATAACAAAGTCTCATGGCTGTAATAAAATAGAGTAGAACCAAAGCATGAAGGGTAAAGAGGCAGAGGGTTGAAATACAAGGCAGAATGTGAAAATATAAGGATTAAGGCAAAAAATAATAACCTTTTCCAAAAAAATTACTTTAATCCACTAGATAAAAAATAATCCTAGAAAGGAACAACTTGAACTCGTCTCTTGAAGAGATAAGGATAAAATCAATCTCGTCTTTTCAAGAACAAGCTTAAATTTATAACACTAAACTTATTTCTTGAGAAGATGAGGTTAGTCACTTATGATTTCGTCTTTTCAAAACACAAATTCAACTTGCTTAAAATTAGGATTTTTTCATCTTAGTATTTTTTATAATTTTTTTAAAATATCAATATTAATTTTCCTTTTCCTAAAATGCAGAGTTAAAGATGGGTCAGAATGTCTGAAAAAAAATTACAGAAAATGGAACAAAAATAGAGACAGAGAGAAATATAGAAAAAAAAATATTCTTTTAGCTCAACATATGGCAAAGCATATAGACTAATTGATAAGATATGTGTGGTCCTGGAAAAGGCTTTACCATCTCCAGTACTAGTCGGATAAGTCTAATAATTCATCCAAATATGGACTAACGGGTTTTACAATGGTAAACCAAATATAATAAAACAACTATAAAAATGAGTATAACAAAAATTATCAAGGTAGGAACGAATATGATAGATAAAAATTATCATGTTTCATTGGGGAAGCAGTAATTGAGGGTTGTCGTGTGTCATTGGCAGATAAAATAGCTTGAAGGAAGTTTTCTTTTGTAAAATAGGAACATTAAAGATTCAAGTAGATAAATTAATAAATAAATAAGGTGGTACAGCTCAATGATAAAAACACTTGGTTTATATCCTCATGATGGGTTTTTCTATAACATACGTATTACGATTGAGAAATTGATATCATTTAGTTCATTTCATTAGAAAAATGTTGATACTCCTATAATATAAGTGTTTATAAACATAAAAATGTGGTGATTAGATTGACTGAACGTGGTAAGACATTAAATTAATAAATTATCTCTAATTAAATTTATAGGCCGGCAAGAAACTCGCATTGTTTATACTTATTGGACAATTATGATACATTTAGATTTCAATAGAAAAAGAATTCTAAGTTCCATGCTAGGGTTTAATTATTAAAGGAACTTTTCTTAAGATAACTTACACCATGGAAAGGATGTGAAATTTTCTAGATGTTTCCTCCGTTTGATTCCATGTGGATAATGTCAATCTACAACCATGTACGAAAATGTTGATCGAAAACCAGATAAAAAACTAAACAAACAAGACTATTTTTGTTTTTCATATACCGGCAAGCACTATTGATGTAGTGAAAGAGATGACACAAACTATACGGAGAAATGGTATAGGATGGAGAAGAGGAACCATCGTTGAATTCTACAAGATAAGCCACCAGCCTTGCAAGGTAAGCCACTGGCATCAAATTATGCACAGTCAATATTGAAGCTGGCCTTCTTTGCTCTTGTTTATTCTTTTGAGTTTTACAGTTTCATAATTTTAGTACTATTGTAGATATTTCCTTTTTTTTAGATAAATATTATAGATATTTCTTTTTTTAGAAAAGATTGTGTTTCCTTAATATTATATTCCCAAGAGCGAAACAAAGATAATTTTGACTATTGAATGATAATTTTAGGAGTGTGTTTTGCTCTGATACCAAGCTAACGTAGTGGAACATGAAAGGATAATATAATCACAATTCGTTGATTCTACGAATACCAGAATAGTGATCCTCAATTACTATAAGACCAATTCGCACACAAATACCCGACTTGTGATCTTCAACACCTATTGATTCTAAGAATATCAAGACAATTGGCATCAAATTCGAGATTCTATTCAAGAAAATCAAGATTTAGAATAACAAGCAAAACATGCTCCTAAAATTTTCATTCAATATTCAAAACTATCTTTATTTCGCCTTAGGGCCTACAATATAAAGGAAACGCAATCTTCTAAAAAATGAAATATCTATAATATTTATCTAAAAAAAGGAAATACCTATAATATTTTTGTAAAAAGGAAATATCTATAATATCACTACAATTATGAAACTGTAAGACTCAAAAGAATAAACCGGAGCAAGCAAGGTTGACTTCAAAGTTGGCGACTTATCTTGTAGAATTCAATGGTGGTTCCTCCTCTCCATCCTATGCTATTGCTCCAAGTAGTCTTGTGTCATCTCTTCCACTGCACCATTCTCCTCAGGTTGGATAAAATTCGCCCTCAAATTTTTACCATGTTACGTTGGAACCAAATGGAATTAAGTAGACAAGCTTCAAATAAATTGATCCAACATCAATGGCCACTTTCTTCCCTAAATCTCGCCAATGATAGCAAACTAGAAGCATCAACTAGGTCTTTATTAATCACCAATACAATCTCCTCCAGGATGGTATAAGTAGACTGAAAAATAATATTCCTCAACCAATCATCTTCAATAGGCCATTGAGTCATGCAAGAACTTCTAACAATAAAATTTTCTCTACCATCTCCAGAAACGTACTCTTGTTTCACATAGTTAGTATGAAAACTTTTTTCGTCATCACCAATAACCTCAAAAGCATCCCCCTCTTCATCTTCTTCAACATAACTATCAAGGATTGGGTCACTGTCAGCCTCAAAAACATCTTCTTCTTCACCAACATAAATATCCAAGACAGTTCATCCTCAAAAATTGGGTTTTCATAGGAAGAAAACCAAAGTGTCTTTTGCTCCATTTTCATCCCAGTTTTCCCGTATCTTTGATCTTCCTCAACACACGGCTTACCCTTATTACGTGGTAAAATAGCCTTCATCAACAAATAAGGAATCATCATCAACTTCTTCAAAATCTACATTAGGCCTTGAATTAAGGTTTCTTGCATGCCTAAGTTTTTCATTCCTTTGGGTCCCCATCAATGCACCCATTCTTTCTATAACCTGATCCACTACAACACTTAACCACTGATCAATTATCTGCTTGATCCTCTTATACAAATCATCATAATCATAGATTTCATCTACACGTCGCTGATTAACCTATTTACGAGGCGCCATGGTACTCCAAGAGCAAACATAGCTCTGATACCAAACTAATGTAGTGGAATACCAAAAGGGATTATCTAATCACATTTCATTGATTCTAAGAATACTAGAATAGTGATCCTCAATTACCACAAGACCATTGATTCATGCATGAATACCCTACTTGTGATCTTCAAGGCCTATTGATTCTGAGAATAACTATGCAATTTGCATCAAATTCAAAATTTTATTCAAGAAAATCAACATTTAGAATAATAGATCAAAACACACTCCTTAAATTTTCATTCAATAGTTAAAACTATCTTTGTTTCACTCTAGGGCATACAATATAAAGGAAACACAATCTTTTCTATAAAAAGAAATATCTATAATATTATTGAAATTGTGAAACTGTAAAAGTCAAAAGAATAAACTAGAGCAAAGAAGGCTGGCTTCAATGCTAGCAGTGTATAATTTTACGCCGGCTACTTATCTTATAGAATTCAATGCTGGTTCCTCCTCTCCATCCTACGTCATTTCTCCAGGTAGTTTTGTGCCATATCCTCCACTGCATCAACTATTTATACTATCCTAATTGATTTTAGAATAGTCAAAGCTACCTCATTAAACTTAGTGTCTCAATAACAAATATAATACTTCATTTATGAAATTGTGTAGTTGTAACCTTCACATTTGTAATATGTTATTTGTAGCAACTTGCATGGTATCCTAATGTCACAAATTTGCCAACCTTGTTAATTAAATTATAACCAGACATGCACGACAATAGCTCGTCGGTACCACCATTACGTCATGTTGAAGCCAACCCTTTGGTCCACAACCATAACAAAGTCTCTAGTGTGTAATAAAATAGTGTAGAATCAAAGCATGGAAGAGGAAAGAGGCAAAGTTGAAATTAGAAGTTATAAAGAATGAAATCAAAATCAAGATAGAAATAAAATAAAAATGAGATTCCCTCACTTCAATATATATGAGAAGCTTATTGATAAGGTTATATAGATACCTAACACATCATTTCAAGATTTTTTTTTTTTTTTTGAAAAAAGTGAACAAGTTGATAAAGTTGACTATAATCATAATTATCAAACTCAAGATTTTACCATTGGGCCAAAAAAAAAAAAAACTCAAGATTCTACCTAGAAACACTAGATGGTGCATGGAATCAAAATGTAGAATCATAAAATTTTGCAATTAATGCAAATTTGCTTGCAAAAACTGTAGATTTACTCATTGTAATAAAAATTTATATAAATGATGAAAATAGAGAACTTGGTATTAATTTTAATTACACAAACCAAAAGTTAAATTTTACCAATTACAATTTGCATGTTCTCACTATTATGTTTAATGTAATCCTAATGATTACAATAATTGATTACATTTCCTAATAATTTACAATCTATAATTATTAAGATATATTGCAAATCATTTAAATTATCATGTGTAAATGTGTAGCAATGAACATTTTCATGCTCACTGTATATTTGGTAAAAAATCATTACATTTATAACAAATAAATTACATATAGAAAATAAAAAAAAAGGGAAAATTATAGCACTCTATATATTTGTTCAATTTTTCATTCTAATCATTCAAAATATATCAAAGTATATAACCTAGAAGAAAATAATCCTCTAAAAAAAAGAAAAAAAAAACTAAAATTAAGTTAGCTTAAGATAAACATTAAGAACCAACCCAAAATTTCCTAAATTTAACATATTATATTACTTGAACTTTTAAAATTCAAATAGAATAGAAATGTGTAAAATTACTACATTACAATTTCACCACCGAGTTTGCTCAAAAAAATGATTTTGTATTCAATTTGAATAGAAATCCCATCATCAACTTGTAAAGTCATAGGAGCGCATGAGTTGACTTACGAATTTGACAACCATGACTACAATCAAATATGTCTAATAATTCATCAAAATGTGGACCGATATGTTTTACAATAGTAAACAAAATATAATAAAAATGATGCAAACCATGTTAACCTGTGATGAAACCCAATACCTAATCTGGAAATTAACCATAAATTGTTTAAGAATGTCTGGAAAACCATGACCCATTGCTTAGCAAAACAAGAACCTTGGTATAAAGAGGACGTCACAATCGGTGATAGAAATCCAATTGATAAGTCTTGGTGAATGCCAAGAAATGACCGATAAGTTTAAAGAGTTCTTTTAAGAACCAAAAAGAAATTAAATTCTCAATTTTTATGAATGTCAAAAGATGTTCCTCAAAAACAAGTACAATGGTCTATATATACTATTATATGGAGACCTAAAAAGATATAAATTAAAAGCTGGCAACTTAAAAACAAAGCTGGCAGCTTAAAAGTCGAAAACATGAAACTAGTGCAAAGTAGGCTGATGGAAAGCCGGCGACGTACGGCTTCGTAGGGTCGGCAACTTACAATCATGGCTTACGGTGTACAGCTTGCTTCTAAGAATGTAGTGTGTTTCTTGAAGTTCCAACATTTTGAAAGGCTTTAATCTTCTACGATGATGCCATTTGATCTCCATCATTCCCTCCTTCCTTGAAAGAATTCGTCCTCGAGTCAACATCATAGTTACAATCAATTGAAATGGACCATCTCTTCTTGGATGTAATTTGGAACGTCACTTTTGTGGAAATCTCTCCTTATGCATATGCACCCAATCACCTGTTTCAAATACAATTTCCTTGCGCTCCTTACTGGCTTGCTTTGCATGTTGCTTAACTGATTTTGCCTTCTTTTTATCTAAACTAGTACATTCAGCAACAGGTAATGGAAGCAATTCTCTTAAAGAAGTAATTCATTTGGAATTTCTAGGGGAAACAATTCTTTGAACTCCTACAGTAATGAAACACCCTCACTAGTAAAAGAAGGGCTAATATCATTAGTTGAAAAATAAACATCCTTGTACAATAGGACAAGTAGTTGCTGCCTTACGAACATAATGCTCTTAATCTCACTTTTTTTATTCAATATCACTCACTCCCATACTTTCTCTAATTTTTTACTATCATTGCTCATCAGTGTATTTTTGTCACCTTTTTCACACACACTCCCTTTTTCACTCTTATTCTTTTGGTTACTCCCATTCCTTTCTTGAGCACTCTTTTATTTTTCTCTTACTCGAAATTCCCTCACTATCATCATCTGATCCTCATAAGCTTCCCATAGTTTGAGGGGTATTAAAATCTCAAGCCTTTAGTTTATAACAAAAGAATAGTGGTTCTTGTATCAATTATGCTTGGCTCTCCTATCAAAGTGCCATAGTCGTCCCAAAAGAATATGACTAACTTGCCTTGGTACCATATCACATAATACTTCATCATGGTAATTTCTAATGGAAAAAGCATTCAGAACTTGCTTAGTCACCTTAACTTCTCCTCACTTATTTAGCCATTGCAATTTGTAAGGTGTTTGATGCTCTAAGATTTATAAATTCAACTTGTAAGGGTTGGTGGCGTACAACTTCCCAAGGCCGGCAACTTACAATCATGGCCGGCGGTGTATAGCTTGCTTCCAAGAATGTAGTGTGTTTCTTGAAGCTCTAACATTTTGAAAGGCTTTAATCTTCTACGATGATGCCATCTGATCTCCACAAAAAAACATAATAAAATGAGTAAACTTAAAAATTCTTATAACATTATCACTCCTCCTCAAGAATCTTCTTTGATACCACAATTGCAGCTCTCAAAATTTCAAATCTTTCATGTGGTAATGCATTGGTCATAATTTTAACAAGCGGATGTTACACTTGCAATAATCAAATTGTACTTCACCATGTTGCAGATTTTTTTTTACAAATGAAAGAAGATAAAACACAAATAAAAACAGAATACAGGTGCTTTACTCTTTGGTGGATACCATATAGGATCAACAATTGACATTGACATGTTTATAAATAGGTTTACATTATGAAAAAAAAAAAGTATAAAACCTATCAATAAAAACCAGTAAGGAATTTGTAACATTCTCAATAATAACAATTTGTACATTGATCACTAGAGAGCATTAAAAAAAATTCTAACTCCATTAATAAAGACATTCGACATTTAGGAATTCGGATCACTCTTCCATGCATTGTCTGTTTTCTAACTTAGCTCATAGCATGAACCTTGACATTTGCGTGATTTATTCTTCCATAAAGAACCGGATTTTTTTTACCATTGCTATAGCTAACCGATTATCAACCTTGATGACAATTGCATTTTTTAGAAAGTGAAAACTATAATTCGATTTTTTTGAAGAAAGAATCATTTAACCCATTTTCTATTCTCAGTTGGATTTTACTAAGCTTATGTGTTCTATCAAATAGACGGATTTTAGTGTCTTAGGGTTAGCTGTAGAGAGACTTCATTTGTTTGTCGAATTTATTAGAGAATTAGTTACTAAAGACAAGTTTTGGATGACGGCATTGTTGTTTTTCTTATGATTTCCTTGCAATTTGATTTGCATTTCCTTGGCGCGCCTTTATAAAAACCTCGGAGAAGCCATATAGATGATTCCAAAATAAGGATCGAGACGGGACGTGTCATAATGTAATAGGAAAGGTGAAATACAATGAAGCTTAGACACGAGTAAGAAAGAATGTGATGGCAATTAAACTAAAAGCATATATTTGATTAAATATAATAAATTAAAATGATAGAAATATGGATACAATACATAAATACTCTTTTGTAGCTACTATAAATATCCACCTAAGAAATGAATGAGTATCAACATTTAAAAGTGGCCGATTAGGTTTTCCGTGAGCTGTCGAAGTTCCAACTTCTTACCGGTATATATACTCTTTTATAGAATTACACTATGAATAGATTTCTATTAAATAAGAATTTTACGTTGTTTATTTATGAAAATACTACTTATAATTTCCTTTCATAATTGATGAAATTTGTGTGTATACACATATAAATGTAAGATTTGAGATTATAATAATAATAAAAGAAGTACAAACTAGGAAGGCTGATGATGCGGAATGTTTTTATCAAAGAAGGGTGAAATCGATCTACAAGAAAGTTTGGGTCGATTTTGTTTACTAAAACAAACCTAGTGATATGCCGTCCGTTCTGTTGGAAATCCTTGGTCTCTCTTCATACACAAATTAAGATTGATGAGCCGAAAGATTTAAAGAGAAGATTCTTTAGGATTCATATTAAGGTAAGCACTTCATGTTAGCAGATTGTATTGTATCTGCATTTTAATTCAGTTGAACCTGCTCAATCCTTCTTTGGTCATGGGCTAATTCAATTTCCGTCTAACTCGGTTCACCTCGGTTTTACCCATTGACTCTTTACTATCTAGGATGTCAAGGCTAAGGCTGGACTAGATATATGCATGGTTCAGTTCCAAACCGGAAACCAAACTGGAACTGTCACTAATTTTTCTCGAATCAGAGCTAGACCGGCTGACCAGTGAATTGGCTATGGAACTACCGGTTTTTCGGTTCGTAGGTGGTTCTATGGCCTAGAATCGGATGGAACTGGCGGTTTCATTGGAAAAAAAAGAGGAAATTAGAGAATTTTTTTTAAAAAATTATATTAAATATAAAATTATTAATGTTTACACTAATAGTAAAATTTATTACCTATTTACAATATTTAACATGTTATTAACTTCAAATCATATGTAATTTAGTCTATATAAAATTCTCCTAAGAGAAAAATTCATTTCTTTAATAACGTGAGACTATTTTTTGTATTGTAATTTTCTTTTTACCCCCTAGAATACTATACTACTAACTACAATTGATATTAGTTATGTTTGTATAAATAAATACGTATTCCAAACAAATTTTTTAAAATTTTGATTAAATAATTTAACGCTTATAGACCCAATAATTAATTAATTTGAGTTTGAAATTTATTTTATTAAAAACTAAAATTTATTAACTTTTTATTTTTAATATTTTAAAAAGACAGTTCCACGATTCTAAAATCAGAACTGGGAACCAGTGGTTCCATAGAATCCGATCAGAATCTTGAGAGATGGCTCCGGTTCTTCATTTTTAAGACCCATAACCGGTGGTGCCAGCTTTAGTTCGGTTCTAAAGTCATGTTTGTCTAGGCTGGACTGGATATGACAAAACTAGATAAATCACTTAACCAATTTGAAGGAACTTTCCTTTCCAAACTATGAAAAATGCCGAAGATGCAAGTGGAAAAATTAATTAATTAATAAATAAAAAGGTGTTGTAACTCAGTGAGCAAAACACGTTTAATTTTATGCCCGACATGTATGGAGGCATCATGTTTTTCCAATCGTTTTTTTCCTTTTTTCTTTTTTTGTCTTTTGTTTAGCTAACTGATGTATGTATTAATATTGGGAAATAAATAAAATTTAGACAAGTTTATTAGAAAAATGTTCAAACCACCAAATCGTGAATAGAAAAATGTTGAAACCACTAAATCGTGGACGGTTGTAATTTTGTAGACATAAAAATGTGCTCTGATGATTCGGATGGTCTAATATCGCAGGGCATCAAACTAATTATTCTTCTCTTTTTCTACTTTAAATTCTGGGCCGGCAAGAAACTCCCCTTGTTTATAATCATTTGACAATAATGAAACATTTAGATTTCAGTAGAAAAAGGATTCTAGGGGCTTTAATTTTTCCATGAAAAGGATGTGAAATTTCTTAAATGTTTTCTCTATTTGATTTCTTTTAGATGAAACCAATTTACAACCATACAAAAATATTGGTTGAAAATAAAATAAAGATATAAATAAACAAATTTATTTTTGTTTTTTGAATGTACCTGAAGACTAGATCCATATTGGATCAATCTATTTTAGAATATTCAAACTTACGTATATTCTAATATCAGTGATAGAATGATAACAATTATGCTTATTTAAAACAACCAATATAAAGCTTCCTGAAATTATTTGGTTGTGACCTAAACTTACGTGTATTTTGACATTAGTGATAGTGATTCAAGAACAATACTTATTCAAAATAACTAAGATAATACTTGGTTTACCAAATTGTTTGTGTGTGATGTCATGTTGAAGGCACCCTTTGGTCCACAACCATAACGAAGTCTCATGGCTATAATAACAAGCCAGAAAGCAAAAATGTAGAGTTAGAAGATGAGAAAGAATGTCTACAAAAAAAATTATAGAAATGAAACAAAAATAGAGACGAAGAGAAATATAGAAATAATATTCTTTCAGCTCAACATATGACAAAAGCTTAATATACTAATTGATAAGATAAATAGTCATGGAAAATGCTTCACCAACTCCACCTACTAGTTAGATAAGTCTAATAATTCGTGAAAATATAGACTAATTCATTTTACAATGGTAAACAAAATACAATAAAAACATCTATAAAAATGAGTATAACTAAAAAATATCTTAAAAATTCTTATTACATTAATACTTCTCTTTGAGAATTTTCTTTGATACTTCAACCACTACTCTCAAAACTTCGCATCTTACACATGATAATGCCTTGGTTATTGTTAAGAACAATCAAAACTTCGCATCTTACACATGATAATGCCTTGGTTATTGTTAAGAACAAACGTGAATAATAATGAAAAAAGTAAATAAAGCACGCATAACATTTACATGGAATACCTTTTACGAGAGAAAACCATGAGCAGAAGAGAGAAATCCACTAAATGTTGAAGGAGCATAAGAGTTCTTGAGAGAACCACACAACAATATAACTCAAAGATCTACCAAAAAACTACTCAAGACATGACTCTCAAAACCCTAACACACACATATATGTGATGTGCTCACAAAAGAGGAAAGTGACAATTTGTAATGTAAGCTGCCCTAAAGTCGGCGGCCTTCAACAAGCAACAAGCAACAAGTGGCTACATTCTACGTCAATACAAAGGCTGATGGTCTTCATCTCCAAAGATGGTGGCGTAAAACCAAAAACTGTACGGCCTTCACTCAATGCTGGCTTCAGGGCTGGTGGCCTTGGACTCCTATGCTGGCAGCTTTGACAAAGAATGTATTTGAGGCACAAACTCCAACAATCTCCACCTTAGCACGAATTCAAGAGCAAAAATACAAACTTCAATTTTCAACGTAAAATCAAAAAACATTCTCCACCTCTTCCACACACCCTTAAAGGGGATCAATTAGCAATGAACACCAACCAAGTCCAAGCAATGCTCAAACTAGGCTATAGGAAGTGACATCGTCATCATATCAACAGGATTATCAGGAGTGTTGACTTTGCTCGTAGCAATATCTCCATGAGCAACAACATGCACAAAATAATAACAAACATCAAAGTACTTTGTTCTTTCATGAAACATTTGATCCTTAATGAGAAATATTGCACTATGACTGTCACAAAAGATTGTAATAGTCTTCAAGTCATCACTGAGTTCACCACATAAGCCTTTCAACCAAATAGCCACTACAGGCCTCCATCATAGCCATATACTCAGCTTCAGTGGTAGACAACGCAATTATAGCTTGCAAAGCATCTTTCCAACTAATAGCACTGCCACCAATGGTAAAAACATACCCTGTGAGAGATCTTTGTTTATTCAGGTCTCCGGCAAAATCATAATCAACAAAACCAACAATTCCATCTTTAGTTCTACCAAATTGCAAACAAACATTAGTAAAACCTCTTAAGTATCTGATAATTCACTAGACTACTTTCCAATGTTCCTTACCAGGATTTGCCATGTATCTACCGACTGCACTGACTGCATATGACAAATATGGTATTGTATAAACCATAGCATACATAAGAGATCCCACTGCACTAGAATATGGGACCCTTGACGTATAGTCAATCTCTTCATCTGATTGTGGAGATAAAGTAGATGAACATTTGAAGTCGACATATTAAACTTATGAAGAACTTTCTTAATATACCCCTTTTGACTTAGATGCAACATTCTTGCTTTTCTATATTGCAGAATCTCCATTCCAAGAATCTATTTTGCTGCTCCCAAGTCTTTCATCTCAAACTCTCTGCTTAACAGGGCTTTAACTCATCTTATATCTCCTCCATTGTTGGCTGTTATTAGCATATCATTAACTTACAAGTAAATACACAAAAACCCGTCACTACGCTTCTTAATGTAAACACAACATCAAATCTACTTCTCATAAAATTAGAGAAGTCATAAATGAGTCAAACCTCTTGTATCATTGTCTAAGTGATTGTTTTAAGACATAAAGTGACTTTTTCAGCAAGCAGATATAGTCTTCCTTTCAAAAACTACAAAACCCTTAGGCTATTGCATGTAGATATCTGGCTCTAGTTCTTCATGTAAGAAGGTTGTCTTCACATCTAGCAATTCAAACTCAAGATCTTGCATCACTACAATACCAAGCAAGGCTTGAATCGAACTGTGCTTTACAAACAAGAAAAACACATCAGTAAAGCCTACACGTAATCTGACTATAGCCTCTGGCAATGAGTCTTGCCTTGTATGTGGGTCTTCAACATTTGATGTTCCTTCCTTTTTATTGAAAAGCCATTTGCAATGAACAACCTTCTTACCCTAGGAAGTTTCAATAAATCCTATGTACCATTCTTCTAAAAGGGTCCATCTCCTCCTATGTAGCAATCATCCACTTATCAAAATCATCAACAAGTAACTACTTTCATGTAAGTTGAGGGCTCCAATTAGGATCTATGTCTTTTGCAACATTTAAAAGAAAAGTTAAAAGATCAGCCTCAGCATATCTTTGTGGAGGCCTAACTTCTCTCCCATGCTTGTCTCTAGCGATGAAATATTGCTGCTGTGGTGGTGGTGTAGAGAAAGTAGTACTCTGTGTCTATGATCTAGGCTGAGAAGTAGGCTTTCGGTATAGAACATGCATCAATCTCAACCGTTACCTACATGCTGATTTCTGCCAGGCTTTATCAGATGTAGTACTAGAAGATAAGTCATGTAACATAGCATATTCATAAAAAATAACATCTTTACTAACAATTACTTTCTTCAATTCAGGACATCATAACTTATACCCCCTGGACTCCAAACTTATATCTAAGAAATATATACTTAATAGATTTTGGCTTAAGTTTCCTATTATCAACATAAGCATAAGCATGACAACAAAAAACTTTCAAATTTGAATAATCAACAAAAGCACCAAACCTTACCTCATGTGAAGTCTTTTTCTCAATAATAGTCGAAGGACATTGATTGATCAGAAAGCATGCCGTAGAAGTTGCTTCAACCCAAAAAGACGTCAATAATTTAGCATTTGAAAGCATATAATAGACTTTCTCCATAATTGTTCTATTCATCCGTTCTGCCACATCATTTTGTTGTGGAGTACTGGAAACTGTTAAATGTGTCATAATTCCTTCTGACTTACATAAATCATTAGACTTACTTGAACAAAACTCCAAGCCATTGTCAGTGCGAAGTCGTTTCACCTGCTTTCTAATTTATTTTTCAATCATGATCTTCCACTGCTTAAATGTGTGTAATACATCACTCTTCTACTTCAAGAAGAACACCTACAGTTTTCTGGAGTAGTCATTAATGATTGTCAACATATAATTAACACCTCCCTTAGAAGGCACTTTAGTCGGTCTGCAAAAATCTGAGTGTATATAATTGAGTATGCCCTTCGTGCTACGAGTACCTATGGTGAATTTAACTCTCTTGTGATTTCCAAAGACATAGTGTTCATAAAATTTTAATTTACTAATGCCTTTCCCATCAAGTAATCCTCTTCTACACAGTTAAGCCATATTGGCTTCACTCATATGCCCCAAACACATATGCTAGAGTCTAGTAACATCATCATCTGAGAAGGAGGAAGAAGTGACGGTTGCATCACTTATAACAATAGAACCTTACAAAACATACAGATTAGCATTCTATTTCTATCTCTTCATCTCCACAAGAGAACTCTTACTGATCTTCAAAACTCCACATTCACCGATGTACTTGTACCCTTTAGAATTAAGAGTACTCAAAGAGATCAAATTTCCTTTCAAATCAAGCACATGTTTCACATCACCAAGTGTCTTGATAATACCATCAAACATCTTAATATTGATAGTTCCAATGCTTGCACCTTCTAAGAGGCATTGTTACCCATCATTGGGACACATGTGAAACGTACAGCCAGAATCAAGAATCTATTCCTCACTTGCTCTAAAATCATCATCAAAAGCGATGAGGATTTCACCATTACAATTGGCTTCTGCTACATCAGCTTCACCAGATTTATCTTATTGATTTTCCTTTTTATTTGTAGCAGCTTTCTTGTTCTTGTTCTACAATTTATAAAATTCAGATCTAATGTGCCTCTTTTTCTTGCAATACATGTAGATCTTATTTTTGTTCCAAATTTTTATCTGCCCCTGGTATTACCACAAGAATTCCATTCTTCAGTCCTTCCACAAACAGCAAGACCTTTTGCTTGAGACTCAGGTCCAGCCATGAGATACTTTAACTTTTCATGAGAACATAAAGCTTCATAAACCTCATCAATGGTGAGAGTTTTATGACTATACAAAATTGTGTCTCTAAAGGTCTAATTAGAGGGAGGCAAAGAACACAACAAAATCAGCCTCAAATCCTTCTCATCATACTTAACCTCCAAGGTTTCTAAATAAAAAACAATTTCCTTAAAAGTGGTTAAATGATCTTCTAAAGACCTACCTTGTTCCAAACAATGAGAGTATATTCATTGCTTCATATGTAATTTACTGGTTAGACTTTTTGTCATACACAATTGTTCTAGTTTTAACCATAAAGCAGCAGGAGTCTTCTCCTTCAACACACCCTGCAAAATTTGATTTGATAGATGTAGATAGATCTGAGATAAGGCTTTACGATCTTTACGTTGTTTTTCTTTTGGTGACCAAGATGAAGGCATCATATCAAACCCTAACAGCGCATCATCCAGGTCCATCTGCACAAAAATTGCCTGTATCTTAGCCTGCCATAACGTAAATCTAGTGTTGCGATCCAATAGAGGAATATCGCATTTCACAGTTTCCATTATAGAGAATATATCAAACCTGTGCTTTGATACCAATTTGTAAAGAACAAATGCGAAAAATAATGATAAAAGTAAATAAAGTACACACAAGATTTATGTGAAAAACCCTTTATAAGAAAAAGCTATGGGCAGAGGAGAGAAATCTACTAAATATTGAATGAGTACAAGAGTTCTTGAGAAAACCACATAACAATACAACTCAAATATCTATCAACAAACTACACAAGACATGTTATTGAAATATTATTATTTATATTTGATTTGATGATATGAAATATGTTATTGAAGTTTTTTTATAGAATCTATTTTAATTTTGAAAATAAAAAGTGGTTCGAATTGCAAACCTAACCATTTTTTCGTTTTAAAATAAAAGAAAAACTGAACCATATTATATAGTTTGGTTTAATTCAAGGGGTGATCCTCACTGAACCATATCTCACACTATAGTTTGGTTTAATTCAAGTGGTGACCCTCACTGAACCATATCACTCACACTCTTACTACTAGTAACAGAATATTAACTAAGATATCAAATACATAGCTACAAAATTGAAACTATAGAAGGCCAAATAAATTTCCAATACTCACTAAACATATCGACAATCAAGATTTTTAAAAATGAGCTTATCATGAACACTAAAAGGACTCCCTTAAACCTTTGCATTTCAATCAAACTTAACACAAACGTGTGCGGACTAATCAACCGCAAGAGGACGTCATGACCTAAATCACCTTTAAATACTTCAACGCTCTAGCATAGTGGGGCCGGCGGCTCATTGATGAAGGTATTATGTGTTAGTGCCCAATGGTGATGAGGAAGGAAAAATTGGGTCTCTTCTTTTGTAAAATGAGAAAAGAAAAGAAAATTTCTCCTTCTTTTTTTTTTCCCTAAAGAACAGCTGTGTTTGCCTTTCCGTTTCAACAGTTTAAACATTCTTTTTGGAAATGAAGTTATTTATTTATCCAAAAAAAATGAGAAAAGAAAAGAAAACGGTATATATGCCAATTTACAGAAGAAAAAGCCAATAAATATGTAGACGAGGAAACCTGCGTGATATTGTGCTAGGGGCCAATCTTAAAATTATTTAAACTATACTTAGGCTAATTATCTAGATTAGTGATAGAATTTGGAATGATTCAAAGAGTTTTGAATCGACAGATTTGGAATAGCATTTGTTAAAATTGACATAAATACTTTTACCCTTTCTCAGCAAAGTTAGGTATGACTAAGTTCATTATGTATATTTAGGCTTTATTATAGTCCTTGTAGTTAGACATACGCATGGTTCAGTTCTGAATCGGAACTATCACCAGTGGTTCCAGAACCAGAATCAGACCAATTTGCCTGTTCCAGAACCAGCTATGAAACAACCTGTTTCACGGTTTCTAAACAGTTCTTTGGTCTAGAACCTATGGAACCAGCAGTTCCACTCGGTTCCATTAAAAAATAATAATAATGTTAAATATATAGTTATTAATATTTAAATTATTTCGTATAAATAGTAATATTTATTACTTATTCACAATATTTAATATATTATTATCAACAACCAAATAAACATAGCTTAAAATCATATATAATTAGTTTAAATAAACTTCTTTTAAAAGAAAAATTCATTTTATTAATAATGTGAGACTCTTTTTTGCATTATAATTTTTTTTATTTTCTAGAATATTTTACAGTATCATAATCTAACTATAATTGATATTGAATGTGTTTGTATACATTTAAATGTGCATTCAAAATAAATTTAAAAAAATTTGGTTAAATAATTTAATACTTTTAAATCCAATAATTATTTTGACTTTAAAATTTATTTAAAAAAAAAATGTTCCACGATTCCAAAATCGAAACTGGAAATTGGCGGTTCCATGGAACCGGACCGAAACAGTAGGGGACAATTCCAGTTCCTCAATTTCAAGATCCAGAACTAATAATTCAGGTTTTTGTTCGGTTTTAGAACCATGTCGATGTCTACTTGTAGTCTATTATCATTAATGAATCCTAACTAATTTTGTTGACTAGTATCTCATGCGAGCGATCACTTATAAAAAATCATAGATAAATAGTGGAGGCTTTTCTTTTTTTTCTTTTTATAATCTCACCATAATTCCACATGTTACTCGAAATCTAATTTTGCTGAGATTGCCCATATCATCTTCCTAATATTCTCTCATCCTTTTCTTTTGTTTGATGATTATTCTATTGTCACCTAATTCTTTCTTACTCGTGTGAAATGCATGAACACATACTCTATGCACGTGAAAATCACAATAAACCTTTACGTTTATAAAACCTAGCGAAAAGTGGATGTTCATTACATACTCTTTCCATTTGTTTTTTTTTTTTTTTTTCATTTTTTCATTTTAAAGGCTTCACCCTCCATTCCTTCGATTTTTATTCTAGTTTAGATTCTAAAACTCTAGTTGGGTTATCTATGGTGAAAATTGAGTTGGATTATTTTTATAATTCCCAAATGATTTTTTTCAAACATTGGGCACTTTTTTTAATATCAATTTTAAAATTTCTACTCCCAAATTTTAAAAATCTGCCAAAAAATTTAACTGTTACATTCTTAAGATTGGTCATGAAATTCCCTTTTATAACACTCTTACTTTTAGTTGAATTATTGATTCAGGTTGTTTCAATAATAATCCGATCGGCAATTGTTACTCACATCAAAGTTAAATCAACCTAGAGATTTATAGCATTCGATATGGTATGTCAAGATATACCTTTTAGAAACCATCAAATTTCTCTTTCCAGCATACCTTGTTCAGCTCTATGGTATGATATTTCTCTATCCATCAAAACTTTACTCAGCACTATGGTTGATTTTATGTATATATTTATACATACACTTCCCTTTCTAATCTAATGTGCTCAAAGCATCCACATTTTTCGTGAACGTTTGTTGTACAAATTCATGCAATCCCGTGTATAGCCATTACTTTCAGTTGATGCTGATTTGTTGTTGTCCTGCATTGGCAGGGTAGACAGTCGTTCTTGTGCAGCAGTAATGTTGCGAATCCTATAGTTCTCTCTTCACATCATTACATCAAATTAGAAATTCAAGAACTTCAGGCGATGAAATTATATCTGGTTTAACTTGTTTGTTCAAGGTGTTTCTTCCCATAAGCTAGTAAGAAAAATAAGTTTCATTACACGGCCGAACCATTGTAGTCATCTTAGATTCTTTAGCAACTATCACATTTCTCTTTTCATCACACTGTGTTTAGCATAGAGAATGTTTTCCAAAAGGGTGAAATAGATCCAATTTTCCTCTCCAGATCCTTGTAAATTATGTAACTCAAGGATTTTTTTTTTTTTGGGCAAAAAAAAAAAAAAAAAAGAGCCAACATTACTTCCCTATTCAAGGATTTATGACAAAGATCAAGAAATATTTACCTTCTTTCTATTTGTTGTAAATAATTTTGTTAATATAAGGATGGCCCCTGTCTTTAGATCACTCCATTATTTGGAAGATTATGGTCTTGGAATATGGATGTACATTCTTCTGGGCTAAATTTAGAAGGTACAACTTGTAAATCCAGCTTGGGATCTAGAAATCCAATTCAAATCACCACTGCCACCTTAATATTGGGGATCCATTACCGATTGAAGCATAACTACCTGATCTTTTTTGGTAATGTTTAATCTGTTACTTTGCTACTCAACAACTTGATATGATTGAATTGTCGCTGCTCCGTGTAACCTTGTCACTTTGATTTTATTTTTAATGTGAAGCAGTTATATATGTGAATGTGTGTGGTATTTCCATTGCAGTGCATTGGTGATGTTCAGGCCTCAATCACCAATGAGTTTCATTGTTCATTTAGGAGAAACCTTTAAGCCAGTTCCCATTGTGCTGTTGTTCACTAAAAGTTGGTTGTGTTTCATGCAATTATGAAGTTATATGTCATTGAAGCGTCACCGGAACCACTACACCACCTTTTTTTCTTTTATTAGAATGATTTTGCCTTGGCATTACTTCTGTAGTGCAGGCTAGAGTAAATTATTAAATGTTTCTTGAAGGGTGGTTCATGTACTCAGAGCATCCAGCTTATATGTTTCTCCATTACCTCTACTTATGAGAAGATATAATATTTTCTTATGGCTGTTTCCTCACGAGCTTTCTCTCTTCACCGGTTTTTCCAATTTGTCTATCTCAGTAATAAAATTTTTTACTGTTTAAAGTGTTTATTCTAAATAATTGGATCTTAATTTGAAAGTGAAACACATTGTTTGTATGTTCATATTATCTCATAGCTGAGAGAAGAGCTCAAGTGTGCTAGTCTTAAGTGGAAGCTCATAGATTTATTGTCTCAGTTTCAATTGTATCACAATTCAGAGGAGAAAGAATTGGCAGCTGCATTACACAGCTGGGGACTAAACATTGGTTGGAGCTAAGACAAAGTCTAGCAGATGAAGTGGAAATTGAAAGAACAAATAGCTGCCAACAGCCAAATTAAACAGATGCAAACAATTTGAATGAAAACGAGCAACTCATATATTGCTACACAAAGCACATAGCAGCACTTATACAGCACAATGTAGCATCGTATTAGGAAGAGAAGTTCAAGCAAATAAAGATAGAGAGCTATGACAAATTTAAGTCTCAATGTGCATGAGTTTAATAGCAACTGAGATAAAACTAAAAGATTAGAGCCGAGCAGCGCAAGGAACCAAACAGAACATTATATAGAAATTCATCACCTTTTCATAAGATAAATCCTAGGCAGCTTAACAGGGCAGCCGGTACACACAGCAGCTTAATGGAAGATTGGATTGATGAGCAGACACTGTGATTGATAGCATGAGAGAGTAGCTCACATTTCGTTGATGTACGTGATGGAATTAATATTAATTAATTAATTAACCCAAGAACCGAATCCTGTCTATAAATTATTTGATAACAAGAAAAGATGCGGAAACGTACCAGAATTCATGATTAATTGAAGAATTAGGAAGATGATCTTCTAATTGATTGTATCTTCTTAGGTTTTTCTTTTGACAGATGGGAATTTAGAAAGAAAGAATTGATACATCAATTAGGGACCACACCCTATTTATAATAAATCTTTATGTGTGAAATTACCAATGTGCCCATCATTAATTGATAATTTACACTTCAGGAATTCTACACATATATTAACACCACACTTTATATTTTAGATGATATGGACCATTACATAAAATTATATCACTTTATTAGGTCCTTAAACTTTATAATAGTAATATGTATATAATTATTAGCCACAATACATGTACGTCTACATGTCCATATGTATTTATAAATATGTATGCACATAGTGTACAATCCAAATTCTAACAAATCTCCCACTTGGATTGCACAACCATGTGCTCATATTATAGAAACCTTTGATCATATACAAATCACCATTACTAAATGTGCACAAAAAATAAAGATAAATCATCTGAAACAATCTCGTCCATTAGACTTATTAACGTAAGGACTAAAGAAGCAGTCGTTGTCATTTCGCAACTAAACCCACAATAATCTCATACATCAACTTGACTAAATGACATAGATTAAGTATGGATGTGTAGCATGGAAATTACATGTAATGTGATATATACACATGCCTATTTCCAACTGGTCCAACCTTAACCAAATGAGATCAGAATTCAGAGTAAATCAAATTGATACTTTATTATGAAACCAAATAATATCATGATATCAAATACATAACATATGACACAAAACTCCCACTAAATTAAACTGTATCAAATGTAACGACACCCATGTGAGCAACATGCTCATGAAAGGCCGAAGGTGTCAATGCCTTAGTGAATGGATCCGCTAGCATGGAGTTTGTTCCTATTAGCTCAATGCTAATAAAACCACTCTGAACTCTTTCTTTCACAACAAGGAACTTAATATCTATATGTTTAGATCTAGAAGAGCTCCTGTTGTTATTTGAATACAAGACTGTTGCTCGATTGTCACAATACAGCTTGAGTGGCCTTTCAATGCCATCGACTACTCGCAGTTTTGTAATGAAGTTACGCAGCCATATAGCATGATTGGATGCCTCATAACAAGCAACAAATTCAGCTTCCATAGTGGACGATGCAACAAGTGTCTGCTTAGCACTCTTCCAAGAAATTGCACCTCCAGCTAATAGAAATACATAACCAGATGTTGATTTTCGACTATCTTGACATCCAGCAAAGTCGGAATCAGAAAACCCTATGATCTCAAGTTTATCCGACCTTCTATATGTGAGCATATAATCCTTAGTATTTTGTAAATATCTAAAGACTCTTTTGGCTGCAATCCAATGTTCTCTTCCCGGATTACTTTGATATCTGCCAAGCATTCCAACAATGTATGCAAGATCAGGTCGTGTACAGACCTGTGCATACATCAAACTCCCTACTGCTGAAGCGTAAGGAATATTCTGCATAAACTTGGATTCCAAATCATTTCTTGGACACTGTTTCAAACTGAACTTATCTCCTTTAGACACAGGGGTGTCATGAGGTTTACAATTTTGCATGCCAAAGCGTTGTAATACCTTTTCAATATAACCCTTCTGTGATAATCCTAAAACTCCCCGTGAACGATCACGATGGATTTGGATCCCTAATACGAAGGATGCTTCACCAAGATCTTTCATTTCAAATTTATTTGATAAAAATTTCTTGGTTTCCCGAAGCAATTCTACATCGCTACTAGCAAGCAAAATATCATCCACATATAAGACCAAAAATATGAATCTACTCCCACTGAATTTATGGTATACACAATCTTCAACAGTGTTCACTTCAAAACCAAATGAGAGAACAACTTGATGAAATTTCAAATACCATTGACGAGAAGCTTGCTTGAGCCCATAAATGGATTTCTTAAGTTTACAAACCAATTTGCTAGTTTCCTCGGAAGCCAACCCTTCTGGTTGTTTCATATAAATAGTTTCCTCAATGTCTCCATTGAGAAAAGCAGTTTTGACATCCATCTGATGTAGCTCAAGATCAAAATGCGCCACAAGAGCCATAATAGTCCTAAAAGAGTCTTTCGATGAAACCGAGAGAAAGTCTCTTTATAGTCAATGCCTTCCTTTTGAGTGAATCCTTTAGCGACAAGACGAGCCTTATATCTTTCTATATTGCCTTGTGAATCCCTTTTGGTCTTAAATACCCATTTACAACCAATTGGTTTCACACCTTCTGGCAATAAAACAAGATCCCAAACGTCATTGTCTTTCATGGATTGCATTTCTTCACTCATGGCATTTATCCACTTATGAGAATTAGAACTTTCAATTGCTTCATGAAAAGTGATTGGATCATCTCCCATTAAGTCAACATGTTCTTCATTCTCTATGAGATATACATAATCATCTGAAAATGTACTTCTCTTTACTCTAGTAGATCTTCTTAAAGGCTCTAACTCATTTTGAATTTGAGGTTGTTGAGTTTGATCTTGATGCTCCTCATAAATAATCTGTTGAGGAACTACTGGATGATCTACAGGTAATGCCTGTTGATCTTGATGAGTAGGAAGTTCAACATCATTATCTTGTAATGGATCTTGATGTTGTTGTTGAATAACGTTAGGTATGACAACCTGATCATTATCAACAGTACCTGTATAGAGAGGAAAATTTATTGAATCCTCTTCAAAAACAAAGTTATTATCCTTATCTTCCCCTCCAAACTCAACATCCTCAAAGAATCGGGCAATTCCCGTCTCAAAAAATGTTCTTGTTTTGGGATTGTAGAATTTATACCCTCGTGATCTTTCTGCATATCCCACAAAATAACTACTAATAGTTCTTGCATCCAGTTTCTTTTCATTTGGCCTATAAGGCCTTGCCTCAGCTGGACATCCCCAAACTCGTAAGTGCTTTAAGACTGGTTTCTTACCAGTCCATAACTCATAAGGGGTTTTATTTATAGCTTTTGTAGGAACTCTATTAAGGATATAGACTGCGGTCTTTAATGCATCACCCCATAGAGAGTGAGGTAAAGTTGTACGAGAAATCATACTTCTTACCATATCCTTAAGGGTTCTATTACGTCTCTCTGCTACACCATTCATGTTTGGAGAACCTGGCATAGTGTATTGAGGGACAATCCCACACTCTTCTAAGAAACGAGCAAAAGGACCTGGACGTTGCTCACCTGATCCATCATATCTACCGTAGTATTCACCACCACGATCAGATCTAATGGACTTAATAGTCTTACCAAGTTGATTTTCAACTTCGGCCTTGAATGACTTGAAAACGTCCAATGCTTGTGACTTCTCATGAATTAAATATAGGTAGCCATATCGAGAATAATCGTCAATGAACGTGATAAAGTATTGTTGACCATTCCATGAAGCTGTAGGAAATGGCCCACAAATATCCGTATGTATCAGTTCTAAGACATCTTTAACTCTCTCGGCTCCTACTTTTCTCTTGTTTGTAATTTTACCCTTAATGCACTCAACACAAGTATCATAATCCAAATGATCAAACTTTTCAATAATCCCTTCCGACACAAGCCTATCAATTCTCTGTTTAGAGATATGACCCAAACGTTTGTGCCATAAAGAGAAAGAATTTTCATTTGAAAATTTGCGTTTAGTGCCTTTGGTTTCAACATTGTGGGACTCACCATAGGAAGATATTGTATCAAGTAAATAAAGATTGTCATAATCAGATAAAGTACTAGTTCCAATAAGCATAGAATTAAAATAAACATTACATTTTCTATGTCCAAATGAACAAATAAATCCTTCTTTGTCCAATACAGAAACTGAAACTAAATTCCGTCTAAAAGACGGTATAATAAATGTGTTGTTTAATTCTAAATAAAAACCAGTAGATAACAACAACTTAAAAGTCCCTATGCCTTGAACTTCCACCGGATTTCCAGCCCCCATGTATATGAATTTCTCATCATTATTGGGTTTTCGGCAGTTCAGGCAACCCTGCATAGATATACTTATGTGAGTTGTTGCACCAGAATCCAACCACCAAGTATACCTTGGAACTGAAACCATATTAACTTCAGTACAAACAAGAGCGAAAGACATACCTTTCTTCACACGCCAAGTGTGATACTTAGTGCAGTCTTTCTTCATATGAGAAGTGTCCTTACAAAAGAAGCATTTCTTTTCTGTACGTCCCTTGGACATGTCCTTATGCTTCTTTTGTGCTTGTGACACCACAATCTCCTTACCTTTCCTCTTTTTACCATGGCCTGAAGAGGTTGATGCCAAATGAGCACTCTCAATCTTATGTTGTTTCATCCTATCTTCCTCTTCCACTAAGTGAGAGATGAGTTCATTAAATGTCGAGAGAGTTAAAGATGTCTTAGAACTGATACATACGGATATTTGTGGGCCATTTCCTATAGCTTCATGGAATGGTCAACAATACTTTATCACGTTCATTGACGATTATTCTCGATATGGCTACCTATATTTAATTCATGAGAAGTCACAAGCATTGGACATTTTCAAGTCATTCAAGGCCGAAGTTGAAAATCAACTTGGTAAGACTATTAAGTCCATTAGATCTGATCGTGGTGGTGAATACTACTGTAGATATGATAGATCAGGTGAGCAACGTCCAGGTCCTTTTGCTCGTTTCTCAGAAGAGTGTGGGATTGTCCCTCAATACACAATGCCAGGTTCTCCAAACATGAATGGTGTAGCAGAGAGACGTAATAGAACCCTTAAGGATATGGTAAGAAGTATGATTTCTCGTACAACTTTACCTCACTCTCTATGGGTGATGCATTAAAGACCGCAGTCTATATCCTTAATAGAGTTCCTACAAAAGCTATAAATAAAACCCCTTATGAGTTATGGACTGGTAAGAAACTAGTCTTAAAGCACTTACGAGTTTGGGGATGTCCAGCTGAGGTAAGGCCTTATAGGCCAAATGAAAAGAAACTGGATGCAAGAACTATTAGTAGTTATTTTGTGGATATGCAGAAAGATCATGAGGGTATAAATTCTACAATCCCAAAACAAGAACATTTTTCGAGACGGGAATTGCCCGATTCTTTGAGGATGTTGAGTTTGGAGGGGAAGATAAGGATAATAATTTTGTTTTTGAAGAGGATTCAATAAAATTTCCTCTCTATACAGGTACTGTTGATAATGATCAAGTTGTCATACCTAACGTTATTCAACAACAACATCAAGATCCATTACAAGATAATGATGTTGAACTTCCTACTCATCAAGATCAACAGGCATTACCTGTAGATCATCCAGTAGTTCCTCAACAGATTATTTATGAGGAGCATCAAGATCAAACTCAACAACCTCAAATTCAAAATGAGTTAGAGCCTTTAAGAAGATCTACTAGAGTAAACAGAAGTACATTTTCAGATGATTATGTATATCTCATAGAGAATGAAGAAAAAGTTGACTTAATGGGAGATGATCCAATCACTTTTGACAATTATAGCTCACCTCAAACTGTCCAAATTGTGGAGGAAGTGAAATCAACACTAAATGAAAGAGCAAATCTTCCGAAAGCTCTATCTTTAGTGATTTCAATTTTCCAGCAAGATGAGACATTTCTAAGATGTACTCCCTTATGTTCCCATTACTCTTATACCTCATAGAGACAAGTTTTCTTAAAGATGCACTTGTCTCTGCCTTATCACTTTTGGCAAAGCGCTCTTCAAGGGTATTAAGGAAGTTTTTGGCATTAGTTTCCTCAGACATAGTATCCAGAAATGTCTCTGGGATAGCATTTTTCATTATCATAAGACTCATGCGATCAGAGCGGTCCCACCTCTCAAAACTCTTCCTATCCTCGGAAGAGCTTTGATCTGTAAGAGGTGCAGGAGGTTGCTCTCTCAATGCAAGGTCTAAATCCATGCATCCCAAGACCATAGTCACCTTATTTTTCCAAGTTTTAAAATTACTACCATTAAGCATCGGAATACCATTGATTGTGGTAGTAACAGAAGTAGCATTAACAGTATCAGCTGTACAAAGAACAATATATATAAAACAAATAATTAGCTCACACATACATCCATAACCAAAATAGTGATTAATTATGCCAAAAAAAAATAATAACCCATCTTAAGATAACCAATGTGACATCAAATCTAATCTTTGGATAGAGAATTTGACTCATAGTAGGCTTTCTTGGTGTAGTAATCAAGTAGAAAGGATAAAATCCTATCAAACATTTAGCCTTCCTTTGGGCTAACTAAATGCTCACAATGGACACCTTATAATCATCTCACTCATTACCACATGCTTTTATAAATTTCTGCCAAATAATAGTCTTCCTTTGAGCCGACATATTATTCGCATGAATAAAAACACATACTACCATCTTAGTGATTCACAAACAAAAAATGTCCACAACAGAGGTCACTTTGGTGACTATATCATTTCAATTAATTGAAGTGAAAAACTACGTATAATTAATTTAAATTATATAACTAATCACTAATTATAAGCAGAAAAATATATACAATCCTAATGCATATATAAACCAAAATTTTGTATTTATTTCAATTAAAATATTATTCAAAATGAATAAAATAAATGAATGAATGTAACATCTTCATGAAACAATGTCTCCCATCAAGACACCTATTAGGAAGAGTTACAACTCTTCATGAAACAATGTCTCCCATCAAGACACCTATTAGGAAGAGTTACAACTCTTCATGAAACATCATTTCATATTTGGGCTACAATTTATTTTCATTCTTTTTACTGTAAACTGTATGATGATATCCGACATGCAGAATAACATATTATTCGGTCATCACCACCATCATCAGTGCAATAATATAGTGCATGCAATGTTTTCCCTTTCTTTTTCATCAATAAAACAAATCAACAATATAAATATACATTTAATAGAATCCACATGATGATCGTAGAAGAAAACAATGAAAGTGATAAATATCAGAAATATCATGCATGCATGGTGGACAACAAAATTCATGCACGCCTTTTGATTCGATGTGCTTTGTCAATATACAAGTATAACATGAGTACACAACAATCAAATTATATGAATGAACCACAAAACCAAAATTTACCAAGATACTGAAATTAAAAATTCTTCCTCAGATCATGTCATAATCAATTCATTTGATCAAATAAAAATTATGTACGATAAGTAATCATCAAAACAGAATTCAAACAATTCGAGAACAAGATTAGGCTCTGATACCACTTGATAGAATTAATATTAATTAATTAATTAACCCAAGAACCGAATCCTGTCTAGAAATTATTTGATAACAAGAAAAGATGCGGAAACGTACCAGAATTCATGATTAATTGAAGAATTAGGAAGATGATCTTCTAATTGATTGTATCTCCTTAGGTTTTTCTTTTGACAGATGAGAATTTAGAAAAAAAGAATTGATACATCAATTAGGGACCACACCCTATTTATAATAAATCTTTATGTGTGAAATTACCAATGTGCCCATCATTAATTGATAATTTACACTTCAGGAATTCTACACATATATTAACACCACACTTTATATTTTAGATGATATGGACCATTACATAAAATTATATCACTTTATTAGGTCCTTAAACTTTATAATAGTAATATGTATATAATTATTAGCCACAATACATGTACGTCTATATGTTCATATGTATATATAAATATGTATGCACATAGTGTACAATCCAAATTCTAACAGTACGAACACGGCTGGTCCACTAGTAATTTGAAGCCTACAACACAATAGGAAACTGGTTCTTTGCATTTGTTCTCATAGAGGATGCTGTCTTTTCTTCAAATGAATGAATAAGACATCTAAGACAGATCAAGAGAGACAGGCCCAGGAGCAATGCTCACATGTGAAATGGAGAGTAGCAGGATTCCAAGAAACAATTCATTCATGGTAGAGCTTTCAGTGAAGTCTCACCGCGAACACAATATTGGCATTATCTTTGATCAATAGCTTATAGTTTGATGGAAGGCCCTTGAAAAGTTGGTGTGTTGCCGAACAAAGAGGAGACAATGAAGAGGACAGTGACTTGAGACAAGTTGCGGTCCATGTGCAGCACCAAGGAAATGTGTGAGCGCTCCTTCACATTTGGAACAAGACATTAGATCAGCCCATTTGAGATGAAGACAGACAACACAGATCAGAACTGGAGAGCCAGAGAAAAGCCAAGCCACACGATGAGGACAAAAGCCTGAGACGCTTAGAGCTTGAAAGAAGAACGAGGAGTTGCCATTCATTAGAGGGCCGTAGTTGCAAATGAGGTAACATACTGCACAAGAAGACTAGCTGAAAATGAAGATGTCTAGGATCAGGGAATATTAATTTGAGTAGCATATTTTAAGAGATCCAATTAGCAGTTAGAGAAGAACTTATAGTAGCTTAGCACTTACCTTTGAGACTCATTAGCTGCTCCATCAAGAGGAGAAAGATTTTGATCAATACAAATGAAGTGAAAATTCACCCGGAAATGGAATTGGAGATCTGCAACCACGCCAAAGGATCTGACAGGAGGAATCCAGTAACGTCTAGTCCCTTATTGAGTAAAAAAGAACCTGATGGTCGCTTTTAGTGAAATAAGAATACCCCCAGTATCTTGTTCTTGGGGCAAACAGATTAGCCTTGTAGTTTTAGGTATGTTTATTTTATTTAACGGCAACTAAAGCCCGATGTTTGAGGTATAACCAAGATCTCAAGACGATCATACGGGGCCAATTCATTGGGTGTTCGGGATCAGAAACTCCATTGAAGAAATCCATTTTAGGTGTTCTTTAATCCATGCGCATGAAATTTTCAGCTTGATTGTCTCTGATGATATTTTATCATAATGATTCGCTATTGTTATTGGGTTTTGCAATGCTGAATTTAATGAATTGAACTGGTCATCACTCGATCGATGTTGATTTATGTTGTCTTTATCACCTATTTGATTTGTGATTGACCAACACTTATGAGATTGGGTTAGAAACAAACGCATAAATGATCAGCAATGCCACCAAGAGAACTGTGCATGACAATTCTCATGTAGGAAAAAATTATGACCTTTTTGAAAGCTGGTACACTTGGATCTTCTATGCCTTATCAGCAAATGAAAATGGGTCATCAACGCCCTAGTAGTAATTCTCATGCTTCTCTACCATAAGCAGCTGTTTCATATAATTCTTATGATACCTGATGAGAGGAAGTGGAAGAAATGCCTTTCCTTACGGGTGCTGGAGGTCATATTTTTCATATAGTGAGATGCCCATTTTCTGAGGATCTACTGTTCGAGTCCAAATTAACAGCCAAAGAATAGCTTAAAGAAAGTGATATCAAAAGCTGAATGGTAATGGTGAAGTGGATTGAAAGTACCATGAAGCTACTATGGATTTGTTCAATGCAAGTCGTGCGAAGGCTTCCCTTACAAGTGCACCTGAAAATGCTTTTATTTGGATTTTCAGCTAATATGATCTGCTAAATTTGTTAATGTAAGAAACAAGTGCCCTGCAGTGTATTATTATTATTATTTACGAAACATGCCTGTTTGATTTGAGATGCTCTTCATATCTGATCTAATTGATTGTACCATTATTAAGACAAGGACATCATGAAGGAAATTCTTGTGTGGTATTACAGAAAACAGAGCAGAAAACTGAAGAAAAGAGGGGCTTGATTTTTATTTCTTCAAATCATATAAATACTAGTATAAAAAGTATGGTCAATACTAATTTCCAGATTTAAGGGAGTTTGTTCCCTTGTTTACAGCTGAAATTAAGTTTCACCACAATATTTTTCAAACTTTTGGTGCATTTAAAATATTCAAATCAAAACAAACAAAAAGAAATATAAAATCTATTGCATAGATTTTGTATTGATAGTGTGTAACTATGACCAGCAATTTTATCACTCCTCCTTGATGCAAGAGCTATGCATAACCCTAAGTTTAGATCTAAGTTCTTCTAATATATTTTTCCATAGCCCCTTTGTAAAAATATTAGCAACTTGTTACTCTGATGAATAATGCGTCAAAACAACTTCACCTTCCTTTTCTGCTTTTTCAATTGCATGACACTTGATTTTTATTTGTTTTGTTTTTCCATAAAAACAAGATTATTTTACCATTGCAACAACAGACTTATTATCACACACAAAATCTTTGTACCAGCTTCTTGCTTGAACTTCAAATCATTCATCATTTTTCTTAGCCATAAAGACTGATTAATTGTTGCAAATGCAATCATATATTCCACCTCAATAGTTGATTGAGCAACAAAACTATGCTTCTTCGAACTCCAACATATAACTCCCGATTCAAGAGTAAAGCAATAACTAGATGTACATTTTTTGAATCTTCAACTAATCTAGCCCAATCACTATCAATAAAAAAAAAAAGGAGTTTTAGGATGGAACTCCTTCGAAAAAGTATGTCACATGAAATTGTACCCCACACATACCTCAAGACCTTTTTAGCTGCTTTGAGATGATTCTCAATTAGCCTATGCATGTATTTTAACAGAATTTTGGTTGCATACATGATATCCGGCCTTGTGATCGATAAATATAATAGCGAACCAATCATAATCCTAAAGATTGAAGGATCAATGGGTGATGACCCATCATCTACTTGTAACTTCAATCCTTAAACCTCTACAATGTTAACAGCTTTGCAACTAATTAGAGTAAACTTCTTTATTAATTCTGCTACATATTTCTTTTGATAAATGAAAATACCTGTTGAAACTTGAGACACTTCCATGCTTAAAAAAATAAGACATTTTCCCCAAATCATTCATTTCAAACCTGCCCTTAGTTGCTTTCTAAATGCTTTCATAGAACGTGAATTGCTTCCAACTAGGAGAATATCATCAACATAAATTGAAACAATTAAAAGTTCAGCGGACACTTACTTCACCTACAACATTGCTTCATCGATGCTTCTTTCAAATCCTAAGTCATGAAAGTAACCATCAATCTTTCCATACTAGGCTGTCATGTTTCAAACCATACAATGCCTCTTTCAATAAATAAATTTTATTAGCAGCATCTTTGACAACAAAACCTTCGGGTTGCTCAATTTAATTTTTTTCTTAAGAACACCATTGAGGAAGGCTAACTTAACGTCAAGATGACAAACTTTCCAACCATTGTGGGCAGCAAGAGCAAGTAACAATCTAAGTGTCAAGTCTAGCCACAGCACAAAGGTTTAACAGAAGTCAATACCTTACTATTGCAAGTGGCCTTTCACCACTAATTTGGCCTTATGTTTGCTAATTGAGCCATCCACATTTATCATTGCTCTAAATACCCACTTTGTGCAAATCACTTTTTGATCTTTTAGTGTGTTAACAAGCGTCCTCTACAGGAATTTTGATTTTGGGAAATGTTTACAAATATTGCAAACATCACCTACATTTTAGAATTTAGCTACAATTATTAAATGTCAGATAAGATATACTGTTAGTAACATTTAGAAAAAAAAATTCTTATGTCAAACATCCATTTGATTTGTAACTTTTTCATATATGAAACGTTACCTATTCTTTATTTAATAATACATCACAACTTAAAAAAATAAAATAATTCTTTAAAATTAAATTTAATGAAAGAGAAGATGTTGTCTATAAGATAAATTGATATTTTTAAACATAAATAATTAAATACAAATAAATAATTTTCAAATATTAAATATAATATTTAAATTAATCATAAGATTCTAAAAATATTAAAATGAATTTTTTTAAGTCTCTAAACTAAGTCATAACTTTTTACGTTCCAAACCCCTAAAACCTTCATTTCTAATAGACCCAAAATCCAGCCGTTTGCCTCAAACTAAACTCATAAATGCTCTTTTCTCCCCACTTTCTCTCTAACCCTAATTTCATCTTCTCCATCAAATCAACAGCAAAATAAGACATTCATGGCGATTTCTCTGAGTTCCAAAATGATCACTGCATTACCCTACATCTTTTTGCTCTCCCTCTACCGCACTTCTCATCCCTACCTCTCTTCATCACCCTACAAAACCTCCTTTTTCAACTCTCTTCCTCTTCCATTACCCTTAAAGATCGCAACTTTCTCAGGCCCCAATGCTCAATTCTTGACAAACTTCTCATCCAATCCTACAGTTGAGGTAAAAAACTCGGAACATGTGTTAATTTCAGAAATTTTTACCAATGTAGTGGTTTATGGTTAAAAAATTTTCACAACAATTCTACCTTGTTTATATTCTTAGGCAAAAGTTTAAATACACAATAAAGGTTTTCACTGACACTTGCGGATATGCATGTGAATTGGCTTTACTTCCTTGGAATTTAGGTCTAAGGGTTGTACTAGTCTATGGTCAAATGAGCTTGGTATGTGTATAAGTCCTCTGTGCTAATTAAAAACTTTTCATAAAACCTCGTCCTCGTAGTACATATTTGACTCTCGCACTATTTCACATATCCATAATTTTCATTCACGGTTAACGAGACTTGCAGCTTTGAACAAATTCAAAGCTAGAGAATGCAATATTATTATATGCACTGATGTGTAAGTAGGGGACTTGATATTTCGTCTGACAAGTAGTGTTATCTTAGTGGTTCCTTTTTTTCTTTGATGGTTAGTGTTGAAGGTGACTTTCTAAATTTAATGTACATTCTCATTAATGTTGTACGTCCATATTTGCTTATTGCATCTCCATGTGTTTGTTTTTAAGGTATCTCTTTCCCTCACTCTCTTACCCTTTCTTTAATACTATTGACACATAGAGGCACAGGAAAGTATGCTATATGACTGCCAGCTCTATTAGTTTGATTGAGTATTGTCGGTTTTATATGATTATTTCATGTTGGCAAGTCGAGCTATATAATTCTTTGATGAAATATATATATGTTAACAAATTGCTGCTCCTACAAAGGTAATAAATCTTAAGGATATTAGTGACTTGTAGGAGAATAGTGAAATTATTGTTACAGGTAATGTCACTAAAGAACAAAGGGTCAATTAGAGTATGACGGTTCAAATCAAGTTCTCCTTTTTTTATTGGTGAAAATGATCTTGAAGCATTGAGCACTTCAAAAATTGATAAGGTAATGTTCTTGTCTTTTTTATTTAATCATATGGTTGTTGCTGCTCTTTTCAATTGAATAAATTTCTTACTTTAGCTTTCTCTTTTGTTTAGGCTTTTGCACACCTTTAAGAGTTGTTAGGTATTACATTGTTGCTAAGTACATTCTGGTGACTCCAGAATATGCATCTAGTGAACCTACATATGTTGTATTAGAATGAAAAGCTGAAAGTAAATCTACTTCGCCATCTTATGGTTTTATTTGTTTGGTTATCCTTAGATTTCTATGTCAAGCAAAAATTGCACCTATGATTTTGTTTGAGCTTGTGCCATTTTCAATGATAATCGAAATAATGTACCAAAATCACATGAAAAAAACTATGTGATGAATTTTGTGGATATGAATGCATCTAAGTAAAATAGTTTACTTTTGAGAAAATAAAGTAGGATGTTTTAGCATGATTTTAGTATGTTATGACTACATTTTTAATATGTTATTACTAGTAAATTTATGGCACTAGCACTATGCTGGTAAAGTACTTAACGCTTATTTTATTCCACTTTTTTGTGTTTTTCTTCCATAATTATACTCCAACAGGCAGTTTGTCCCCTTCTTAGGTGAAGTATGAGTGACTGTCTTATATTGCTATTTTATTTCCTTCAATCTTCCTTCTGAATTTCTTACTATAGAAAATTGTGGACATCAAAAAGGAAAACAATTCATGGAGGTTTGGTGCTAGTAAAATTTTAACCAAGTTTTAGCTATGAGGATACACGCTTAGTTATAAGTTGTGAATATCTTGGTACCACAAGCCCTTTGTACTTTTCAATGCTCTTTGTCTGGTTTTGGTGTAATCACTATGTAGTTGCTAATTTTAAAAACATTTGAAGACAAAGTCCTATACGTAATATGTGCCTTTGTTGTTTGTAATTCAGGAGAGGAGGTGAAAATGTATGAGGATTCTCAAGACTTCTGATAGTCCATTGACTCTACAGCAGATTGTGGACAAATTTATGAATACGAGTTCAAGGTCAACTATTATCCTGGAAGAGGTATAGACCACCACCTATTAGGAGATCTTTATGGAGACAAATACAAATGGAAGAGTTGAAAGAAGCCTTAATAGATATACAAGCACAACTTCAAAAGAAAAGAATCCTATGGCAACAACAATCTAAACAAGTAATTCTTTTTTTCCACTTGTATGTTTAATTTGCTAGAGGATTGTGCTCTCATGATTTACAACTAGCCACTTAATTGCCATAGATGAATAAAACCAAAATAAAAGAAATGCTTGTTTGTATTGAGATATTTCATGTTAAGTCTGTTGGCCATTGATGTTTTGCTTGATATTGGATAAAATGTACTATTGTTGTAATTTGTTAAAGTCATGGCTGGTTTGTTCTTTTATAATGAGTTATAGTTGTCACTGCTACATGTTCTGGTATATGAGGAGCTGATACATGTTGTTATGGAAATGGTTCTTTGCTTTTTTTCTTTCAAATGCACACATAATTGGGGGGAAAGACTAGTTAAAAGCTGATACATGCTATTGTGAGTATATGCATGTCTTGATGGTCCATAAATTTTTGAGCAGATGTTGTAAATTGTATTTTGTTATTTGACTTTTTTCGATGATAAATTTAATATGCCTTCTTATCAAAGCTAAATATGACTTCCATGTTTATAAGAGCTTGTAGGGTGATAATTTTGATATATGTCATCGTTCAAAGCTGAAGAAAAATTAACATCATTTGCATACCGGTATATCTGTTTTATAGCTAGCTAGACGGACACAAATAGTACGACGACTTTGTTCGGATTACCTTAGTCCTTAGAATAAATTTTGTCATTAGGCTTTCATAATACTATCTTTCTTTAATGTTTGTTTTTTCAATAACTAAATGACACATTGTTATTTTTACTATCATCTCAAATTCTTCCTCCATAGCTGCTTTCCATTGTGGAGATTATAAGGTTTGATCAACAGTAGTGGATTCAAATATGGTAACATCGCATCTATTGTATATATCTTACAATGTTCTGGTACCTCTTATGGCATAATGCCCATCATCGTAATCCCTATCCTTTGAACAACCACTATCATGTTGAGATGCATTTTCAACTATGGTTTCTTGGCTTGAAGACTCTTCAATCATTTTTTCCCAATTCTAAGCACCTTTTTCATCAAACTTCACACTCTTACTCACATAAATCTTCTTGGTTATGGGATTAAAAATTATATAACCTTTCGAAACAGTATTATAGCCAACAAACACACCAACATCAACTCTTTAATCTAATTTATCTCTTTTCACCTTTGTTACATAAGTATAACAATTGCTACCAAAGACCCTCAAGTGTGTTACTGATGGTTTAACACCTGTCTAAGCTTCATGTAGTTTTTTACCATCAATAGATTTTGTTAGAAATATATTTTGCAAGTATACTACAATATTTACAACTTTTGCCCATAGCTACATTGGCAATCCTTTTTCAAATAGCAAGCATCTTGCCATGTTCGTAACTGATCTATTATTCCTTTCACTTACACCATTTTTTGAGGTGTATAAGTGACTGTGAGTTGATGATGAATGCCTACCTTTTGAAGGAATGATTGGAATTGAGAGCACATATATTTAGTTCCATTGTCAGATCTTAAAGTTTTTTATGAGTCCAATTTGCTTTTCTACAGTAGCCTTGAAGCTTTGGAAAACCAAAAGACTCTTTCAATTTCTTCTGGAGAAAATAGACCCAACAATCCCTTCACTTATCATCAATAAATAAAAGAAAGTATTTGCCACCATTATAAGAAGGTATGCTCATAGATCCACATACATTTGTAAGAAAGTGTTGAAGCTTTTCAGTTGCTCTGCAACCTTGGTTTATAGGAAATGGAGTTTTGCTCAACTTACCAAGTTGGCAAGTGTGCTACAAACATTAGAAATTGCAGTAATACTAGGCAAATCATTCACCATTATTCTCTTATCAAGCAACTTCAAGGAGTCATAATTTATGTAGCTTAGCCTTTTGTGCCACAAGTAAGGGTTGGATTCAATACTAACAAAAGCTTTAGCTTCATCATTTTTCCAATCAAGATTAAAGCTCTTATTTTGCATTCTAATTGATAGAAACTTTAAATCAAAAGGATGAAGGATTTCATGGAAGTTGTTGTTGAATTTAAGTGAATAATTCTTCTCTAAGAGATGACCAACACTCAACAAATTATATTGAATCTCTGGTACAAAAAACACATCAGAGATAAGCTTTGTACTTATAAAGTTTGCACAAATACAACACTTTTGCCTTTGACATCCACAATTCTCCTTTCACCAAGCTTTACTTTGGAAGAATATGCTATGTCTAAAGTTCTGAAATTTTATATGTTTGCTATCATATGATGAGTATAGCCAATGTCAATCATCCAGGAATAGGTGTTTTTAGTTGCAGCAGAACAACTTTCAACAGTGGCAGCAACAAAAGGATTCTCCTTCTGAGTTTCAGATCCTTCTATGACTTGAGTTGGTTGAACTTGCTTTTGTTCACTAGCATTTCTTAGACAAACCCTTTCAACATGTTCAAATTGCTTACACACTTTGCATTGGCCGTCGATTTAAACTAGCAAAAATTTTCAGTATGATTTGTCTTCTTACAATGGGGACAAGGTGGAAGCTTGCTTCTTCTGTATCTTCCTTTATTGTTCTTATTAAAAAAAACTACCTCTCTTTAAATAAAAACCTTTCTGCACATTATCAATCTGCACTTTTCCCTTTTGGGATGCAACAAATGCTTTTTCAGTCGAGCTTCTTCTTCACTAATTGCTTTTCTTTACTCAACTGCTTGTAGAGCACTTACAAGCTCTATGAGAGAAAGTTCAGACAATTCCTAGGCATCTTCAATAAACCTTTTTAGAAGAGTTACCATTACTTCTTCCACAACTCTTTTTTCTGGTGGATCTTCACCCAACATTTTTATTTGATATACAACTTTCTTAACTTTATCAATGTACTCCTTTATATTTTCACTCTCTTTCATTCTAAGAAGTCCAAACTCCTTCCTTAAATTGAAGATCTGCATTTGCTTTGTCTTTTCATTTCCTTGAAATTCTATCTTTAACTTGTCCCAAACTTCTTTTGCTGTTTTGCATACCATGATCCTTATAAAAGTAGTCTCATTTACAACTAAATGAAGACTACTCAAGGCTCTAAATTTTCTGGAGACCCTTTCTTCACAAATTTTGAGTTAATTAAGGTTGGATTCTCTAGCAGCTCAACTTCAATGTCTAATTCAATAGCATCCCACGATAGCAGACCTCTAAGGTATGTTTCCATCTTCACAGACTATATGTGATAGTTTTCTCCAATGAAGATTGGGGGAGGAGCAAAAAAATTACTACTTGCCATCAAAAGATCACTCGATCTCTCAAGTGTTTATGGTTTTTTAATGAGGTTTCCCTATTTGTTTTCTCTCATGCACAGTCCCACAAAGATCGATTTTTGCTCTGATATTAGATAAAGGAAATTATGGTATGGTATTATAGAAAACAAAATAGAAAAATGAAGAAAAGAAGCGCTTAATTTCCATCTATTCAAATCAAATAAATACCAGTACAAAAAGTATGGTCAATACTAACTTCCCACGATTTAAGGGGGTTTGTTCTCTTGTTTATAGCTGAAATTTTGTTCCACCATAATATTTTTCAAACTTCTAATATATTCAAAATATTCATATAAAAAATTTGTTGCATAGCTTTTGTACCAATAGTGTGTAACTATAACCAACAATTTTATCACAACATCCTATTTGCAATGGTTTTATTTTATTTTCTTTCTAAATCAATCGTAGAATGATAATGAGGAATCAGAATGTATTCTTTTATTTCATTTGATTTATGAGAAGAATATATATAGATAATCTCAATCCTTTGTGCTCTTTGTTTCGTTTGGTTATAGTATTGTAAGCTTTGAAAAGAAAGAGAGAGAGATCTATTGGAACATTGAAATTTAGTATTACCATGCAAAGCACATGCATTTGTTTCTGTACACCATGTAATTAATCAATTACTTCCCGTAAAGAGCATCATGCAATACTACTAACATCAACCGTTTTCTACAGATGAAGTGAACTTTCTCCCTGTCAGAGGCAGTTGTGAGGTTAAGTTCATTGTTTGTTGTCATACGAATATGTTACTCTTGTCCTAAAACTTTGATTTGGGGTTACACTGTTTCTTTCTTTCTTTTTTTGGGACTATTGGTGTCTATTGTTTTAATATTTTTAAAAGTATCAGCAACTCAACAGCAAAATCTCAAAAACAAATTACAATTACTTATATTATATATAGTATTGTATCACGAATAAGGGACAAAACCAAAAATTAGAACCTTTACTTATTTTCAATTTTAAACATGAACATTTAATTTGCTAAATGTTATGCACGATCGAAATTTTGCGTGTCAAATTTCATATCTAAAGTTAGTGACTTCTAAAGGTCAATATCGAATTCAACTTTTACTTCTCAACATGACAAACATAATATTCAATGTATATGCTTAAAAATTAACAAAAGAACTAAACAAAGGGTCTAATAAAGGAAAATTGCATCCAAGGGCCAAAACATACCATGCCGAGCTAGCCTAGCAATGTATATATTTATATACTCTAATTTAAACGTTAAAGCCTCATTTTGTACAAAAATCACCAAATAGAACACAAAGGACTCTTCTATCAGCTTGCATTAGCATGATATAATCCGTATGCAATTAGCATAGTTCCAGATGGATGTGCTTCGATAGTTTTTTTTTTTTTTTTGTAGCATTTAGCACATTCACTTCAATTTCAAACTGTACACAGGCTTTATCTAACTTCATGAAAGGTAAAAAGGCCTCTATCGATTAATATTTTGTGCATGTAGCTGGTTAATGGCAGGGTCTAAGAAGCATATTTGATGTTGTTCATTAGAAAGGTCTTAAGAGGAGAGGGAGGGAAGAAGATGTTATTAACATTCGGAGGAAAGCAAATAAAACCATAAAGAAACTTCCAAATTGAATTCAAGTATGTTATGTAATATACACATCATATCTGCAAGCTTAATCTTTTGAATAAGCAGGATACAAATATAAAATCTATCAAAATTAACTCGTCTTTCAACTACCTTGGCCCTTTTATTAAAAACACGTCAAAGATTCATACGAATTTATATTTCTTTTATATTTGCTTAATTCTCTCGATTGGGGTTTACTTTGTCAAATTAGAAAATTAAGAATAGATGGTCCTGCAGCTCATGCACAAAGTTCAACTTGCTGCAACTTCAGGTTTGGATTTCCAAAGGAGTAGAAGATTCGAATGTTCATCGTCCAATGAGCCACGGCAGGCTATCTAAATCTTATCTCAACCATGCAACAACATCCGAATGACAAGCTCTACATCCTAGTAATGAATAGAAGAAGAGTAACAACATCAAAATCTAGAACGCTATGTGTGTTCTTCTGAATTAGACAGCTTCATTTTATGGTCATTTTGTATCAAATAGTGCTGAAATTTTGTGAACTTTTATCCATCAACGGATCATTTGGAGACAATAAGTGAAAAATCACAGCTTATGTTGCCTCCGTCGCAAAATTTTAGGATAAAAATCAGATAAGAATTAATTACTTAAGTTTTTTTCTTATTCATATCACGAGGATTCTATTATCAAAATAAATCTAATCAAATCTAGGCCTTGTTACTCCTGATCTACAAAAAGTAGATAAAAATTGTACAATATACAACATCTACAAAGTCTGATCATATTCCTACAAAGATTTTAGGACGACCAATATGAAAATTAAATTAGAGAATAGGAGGCAGACAGTATATTTATTTGCAGTGAATTATCCCCTTTACTCACATAAAAGTTGTGAAAGACTTTAACATATGTTGTGGTTTTTCCATTAATGGCAAATACGACTATATTGCAGCTTTTATGCTTCCTCGTGCATCTATAGCTAGTGAACATCTTAAGAATATAATAGACATGTTGTGGCCCTCGTTAAACAAAAATCAAGCTCATTATTTCATCCCAATGCATTAAATTTTTGAAAAGTCTAAACAAACAGCTTTTGCATTAAAATTTGTCTGTCAATCAAAGTCTAAGCCAATCGTCAATGGGACAGACAAATTAAACTTTCTATTTCATTTGGTATTCTCACTGTCTAACACGGATAAGTAACAATCGAAATTAATAATGACATGTGATAACAAATATAAGGAGAGGAATAGAAGACAAAGACATTGATTTTTGTTCTGATTTTTTATAATTTGTGATAACAAAGGTAAGGAGAGGGATAGAAGACGAAGACTTTGATTTTTGTTCTGATATTTTTTATAATATGTGATAACAAATGTAAGGATAAGGAGAAGAATAGAAGACAAAGACATTGATATTTGTTTGGATTTTTATAATATGTGATAACAAATGTAAGGAGAAAATACAAGACAAAGACATTGGTTTTTGTTTTAATTTCTATAAAATGTGATAACAAATGTAAGGAGAGGAAGAGGAGATAATGATGTTGAACCTTATCCCGATTACTATGATTTTTTTTGCGCTACTTCATCCCTCCATACATCCACCTCCTTTGTTTATCGCTTTAAGCAATAAATATAGTAGTCCATAATATCTATTACTACTAGTTGTAATAATAATCATAAAATAGTATCCGAGTACAAGGCCTTAAGTTCGAAATTACTGTGCAGCCATTTCAATCCTCATTGGTCTTGAGTTTAAAACTTAAATGATAGGGCAGTTATTTAAACCCTATTAAATTAAACTTTTCTCTTAATGCGTCTAAGTCAAATCAACTTGGTCTAAAAGTGACGGGAGTATTCTATAGTAAATAATTTAGTTCATACCATATCTATAAAAACTTAATATATATATATATATTGCGAAGAATTCATATGACATGGTATAATGGAATTTAGCAAATATTTACGGGTTCATTGACAAACACATGAGTTGCATCTATAAAAAATAAATAAATAAGAAATGAAGTTACTAAAGCATGAACTACAACCATTGGCAAGTAGATGTGTTGATGTAGAGAATATAGTTGACGTTGAAGAAGTTAAGAAGAAATTTCTATAGTCATTTGGTTGAAGGAAGCAAGCTGATCAAATGATAAGATAATGCTAATCCACAAAACCGTGTGACAATGTTGGTAGGGCAATAGATAGCTTTCATGATATTGATTTCATCCATATTGATCATCGACACTCGGGACCAAATTGTTCAAAAAACTATGCTAATATTTAATAACCAATACTAGTAAATTTATCAAAATTTCTCTTTTTATGTCATTTTAGGTAATAAATATAAAATCCTATGGCATTACGATAGTACTAGCCTGGAGATGATATTAGAGTAGGAGCTCTAGAGGTCAAACACCGTATACTAATTAATTATAAGCTAATGTGACATTTGAAATCTAAATTTTATCTATTTTTATAATTAACTACTGAAGTTTAAAAGTCTTAATTTATTCTTATAAACTCTTTCAGGTCATTTATAATACCAAAAGTAACTTCATTTATGAAGTTAATTGCAAAAGTAGGTAAAGTTTAGGTGCTTAATAAAAATTGACCAAATTTAGATAAAAAATTAACACTTTTAAAATTTTGTAGTTAGTAAAAAAAGTAAGTATAATTCAAGCATCGAATATTACATTTCCTCAATTAACTATCCAAGAATGTTTGTCAAAATAGGCAATGACGCGGACGACATAGGGGATACCTATTTGAGCAAGATGGAAGCATCTAAGATGGAGAGGAAGAAGCTATGTCAAAGCCGGCCTTAAGCCGTTGACCTTCCTTCCAATGTCGTAGCCTAACAGTTGTAGACCCAAGATTTTTCATACAAGTAGGATTAGATAAAAATAGAAAATAGAATGTTAACATAGGACTCAACCAAAGCCTTAAAATAAAACCACATGTAGTGATGGGCCTATATATAATTTCAAACCCTAAAACAAATTTTCCTAGATAATATTAAATACTACTAATAAGATTTCATAGTGGGTATGAAAACTCAAGATGTAAGAATAATTTGGTTAATATTTTGAATACGATAAAGAGTAACTAACCAACTAAGCTTATAGTTGGAAAACGATAATTTATGGATGAACCATTTAGATTATAAATACATAATAAAAACAAAAACAGATCCATAACTCACAATATAGACTCTAAATAAATATTTGGATCACACCGTTGTTTTAATAAGAGTATTCTAAAGCTATTAGAGCCTAAAACAAAAATTGACCTATTAGGCTTAGAAAACCCTAATCGCGGGAGTTAAAACCCTAATAATAATTTATCATGTAAATTTTAAATCCAAAATTGAACATAATAATGATATAGAAAATTTGTAGAACTCTAAATAATTTTTTTTTAAGATGAACACCTTTATAATTGTCATATTCGTACCGTTTAGCCTAATAAAATATCATAAAGCTAAGATAATTAACTAACTAAATATTATTATATAATAATTTATTCAAATTTTCGATTCAAATTACACTCAATTTGTGGCTGGGTTTAAAACATGCATAGCCGAAATTTGGAGACAAATGGATCAAACAAGGTAGCAAAAGTAAATGGAAAACATGGTTAAACCAATAAGAATGTCCCAAATCCACAACCTAATTAATGCATTTGATCTCCAGCAAGTTAAGAGGGAATTCGGTGGAAATTTTGCCCTTTGATAAACCAAGCTGCTGCTGCCTTCCTCTTCATCCTTATAAATATAATACACTTAATGAACTAAAGAACAAAACAATTAAACAGCTAAGGTTCTCCTTCATCTTTCACCAAAAACCAACAGTAACAACACACACAAATCACACTCCAACATCCATCACATAAGCTTTAAGACAATAACAAGCTTAAGAGATCAACAAAGATAAGTAAATAAATTCATTTCTAAGTTAGTCATATCTAAACAAAAGCTTAAACCATGATTTTGTTAACTTTAGGTTCAAATCTAGCCCTGAAGAAGAGTTTAGCACCCACAACTCTACTCAAATAAGGTAAAATCTAATCCTAAAGCTCCATTGATGAGTTATGTATTATGCAGAAGTTAGAAACTAGGTTTAATGATGATTACATGAAATAATATGTACTGATATATCACTTATGATATATGTAGAATGGAGAAAAACACTTAGGAGAAGCTTTAATATAAGTATAATACACATTTGTTAAAGGAAAAGTGAGTTTCGAATTGAAGAAAATCGAAGAAGATGATGAACAGTTCAACATTGCCCTTACGTGGCAGTGCATACGCTCAATGCCGGCAGTGTACATGGTTAGGCCGGCGGTGTTGAGACGGCTTACACTGGAATAGAAAGCTACGTAAAATTTATTTTTATGTAAAATGAACAAATGCAGGCAAGTTTAGATTATACACCAGCAGTGTTGAAGCCGGCGTACATTGCAAAGCTGGCAACCTACGATCAACGTACCCTGATGCAATTTAACATGTAAAACATAATAACGTCGGCATCTAGGTTTAAACGCCGGTGGCGTTAGAGCCGACGTACACGCATATTTTCCTTGCGTGAAGTCTGTTTTATGCAAACATATTTTATATATATATATATATTAATAATAATAAACTTAGATATATATATATTAACAAAAACAGATTTTTACCAAATAAATAATAAATAATAATAATAATAATAATATAATTTGAAGATTATTAGGCCCTAAAAACTATAGGAAAATATTAGTGTTATTAGCAACTATAATTATTAAATATTTGTTTTATATAAATAAATACATAAGAATGGAGATCTAAATAAGCTAAATTTATGAATAATGTGATATCTAAAAATGATAATAATTATATGAAGTAAATTAAGAGAAACACGATGAATATATAATGCAAAGATAATAATATGATTGCTATGGTGTTACAGTTGAAATGTGTTGTAATCTGATTGTATGATTGATAATCTATGATAACAAAAGTGATAGTACTGCTGTATGATGATGTGAAATAGTATGATAATTATTGTGTGTAATGTATGATCACTATGAAACTGAATAAGAATTATTGACTTATTAAATAATATGATCATGCAATACACGTACTGCATTATTGCATATACAAACGGGTGACAGCTTACTACATATTAATATTTCGGTTATCTATTAATACTTGGTTTTTCTAAAAGTGTTAGTTCTTCTAGGATTTTCTTTGTTGCTTCGGTTTTATGGAAACTAAGTGGCAACGAAAAATGTCGCCCATAGTATCGCTTTGAAATGATTAATAGTTAGGGAGTTTCTAAGGATTGATATAGGAAATGGTCAGTTAAAATATTATTAAGCTAAAAGTGGTAACCCTAAGACGAGAAATCGTTGATTTTCCTGTAAACTTAGTCTCATCTAGGCAGGTGGGTCATAAAGTAGTTGTTCTTCAACCCTAAGAAGAGAGCGTAAATCTTTTTCCTATTTGGATTCTAGATCATCCAAGCTTGTATCTGAGCATATGTTTGATTGATTGCATTACATATGATTTGATAATAAACTTGTTTGATGTATAATATGTCTAGTTATTCACTGAGCCCATGGTTTCGCTCGCACTTCTAAAGATATTTCAGGTTTACTCTACGACCATGGCTAGTTACATCCAGGAGTATGACCCTAGTAAGAACTTAGGAGCTAGATGCTCATGGATCAAATCAGGATAAGTCGTTTCCTATGATTCCTAGTATAGATTAGTTAGTACATGGATTATCTGTTGTGGTTTTTTAGTGAGGTTTCCCTATTTGTTTTCTCTCATGCACAGTCCCATAAAGATCAATTTTTGCTCTGATACCAGATAAAGGAAATTCTGCTATGGTGTTACAGAAAACAAAGTAGAAAAATAAAGAAAAGAGGGGCTTAATTTCCATCTATTCAAATCATATAAATACCAGTACAAAAAGTATGGTCAATACTAACTTCCTACGATTTAAAGGAGTTTGTTCTCTTGTTTACGGCTGAAATTTTGTTCCACCATAATATTTTTCAAACTTATAGTGCATTCAAACTATTCAAATCAAAACAAACAAAAAGATTAAAAAAAAAAATTGCTGCATAGATTTTGTACCAATTCTGTGTAACTATGACCAGCAATTTTATCACAGTATCCTATTTGCTATGGTTTTATTTTATTTTCTTTCTAATTCAATCGTAGAATGACAATGAGGAATCATAATGTATTCTTTTATTTTATTTGATTTATAAGGAGAATATATATAGATAATCCTAAGCCTTTGTGCTCTTTGTTTCGTTTGGTTATAGTATTTTAAGCTTTTAAAAGAAAAGAGAGAGATCTATTAGAACATTGAAATTTACTATTACCATGCAAAGTACATGCATTTGTTTCTGTACATCATGTAATTAATCAATTACTTCCCTAAAGAGCATCATGCAATACTACTAACATCAACCGTTTTATGCAGATGAAGTCAACTTTCTCCCTATCAGAGATAGTTGTGAGGTTGAGTTCATTGTTTGTTGTCATACGACTATGTTGCTCTCGTCCTAGAACTTTGATTTGGGGTACAATACTTTTTTTTTTCGGGGGGGTAGGTGGGTGGGGTACAATTGGTGTTTGTTGTTTTAATATTTTTAAAAGCATCAGCAACTCGACAGCAAAATCTCAAAAACAAATTACAACTACAAATATTATATATACTATTGTATCATGAATGAGGGACAAAGCAAAAAATTAGTTCCTTTACTTTATACTTATTTTCAATTTTAAACATGAACATTCAATTTGCTAAATGTTATACACAATCGAAATTTTGTGTGTCAAATTTTATATCTAAAGTTAGTGACTTCTAAAGGTCAATATTGAATTGAACTTTTACTTCTCAATGTGACAAACATAATATTCAATGTATACGCTTAAAAATTAACAAAAGAACTAAACAAAGGGTTTAATAGAGAAAAATAGCATCCAAGGGCCAAAACATACCATGCCGAGCTGGCCTAGCAATGTATATAATTGTATACTCCAATTACAACGTTAAAGCCTCATTTTGTACAAAAATCACCAAATAGAACACAAAGGAGTCCTCTATCAGCTTGCATTAGCATGATATAATCCTTGTGTAATTAGCATAGTTCCAAATGGATATTCTTCGATAGTGTTTTTATTTGTGGCATTTAGCATCATTCACTTCAATTTCAAACTGTGCACGGGCTTTATGTAACTTCATGAAAGGTAAAATGGCCTCTATCGATTAATCTTTTGTGCATGTAGCTGGTTAATGGCAGGGTCTGAGAAGCATATTTGATGTTGTTCATTAGAAAGGTCCAAATAGAAGAGGGAGGGAAGAAGATGTGATTAACATTCGGAGGAAAGCAAACAAAACCATAAAGAAACTCTCAAATTGAATTCAAGTATGTTATGTAATATACACATCATATGTGCAAGCGTAACCTTTTGAATAAGCAGGATACAAATATAAAATCAATCAATATTAACTCATCTTTCAACTCCATGGGCCCTTTTATTAAAAACACGTCAAAAATTCACATGAATTTATATTTCTTTTATGTTTGCTTAATTCTCTCGATCGGGGTTTACTTTGTCAAATTAGGAATGGATGGTCCTACAGCTCATGCACAAAGTTCAACCTGTTGCAGCTTCAGGGTTGGATTTCCAAGGAGTAGAAGATTCGAATGTTCATCATGACGTCCAATGAGCCACGGCAGGCTGTCTAAGTCTCATCTCAACCATGCAATAGCATCCGAATGACAAGCTCTATATCCTAGTAATGAATGGAAGCAAAGTGACAACATCAAAATCTGGAACGCTATGTGTGTTCTTCTGAATTAGACAGCTTCATCTTATGGTCGTTTTGTATCAGATAGTGCAAAGCTGAAATTTTGTGAACTTTTATCCATCAACGGATCATTTGGAGACAATAAGTGAAAAATCACTGCATATGTTGTCTTCGTCTCATAATTTTAGGATAAAAAATTCAGACGAGAATTAAATACTTCAGTTTTTGTATTATTCACATATCACAAGGATTCTATAATCAAAATAAATCTAATCAAATCTAGGCCCTATTACTCCTGATCTACTAAAAGTAAACAGAAGCTGTACAATATACCACATCTAGGATGTCTGATCATATTCCAACAAAGATTTTAGGACCACCAATATGAAAATTAAAGTAGAGAATAGGAGGCAGACAGTATATTTATTTAAAGTGAATTATCCCCTTTCCTCACATAAAAGTTGTGATAGAGTTTAACATATGTTGTGGTTTTTGGATCATTATTATATATAGCTTCCTAGCAATAATTTTTGGATCATGGAAGTTTATTTGTATATTTTTAATGGTTCTAAGATAGTAAAAGAGGGAATCGCCACTTGCACCATGAACTATGGAAAATTTTCTACCAATAAGCTTTGATGGAGGCAAAGTAGAATATAGAGATTTTGAACCAGCAGCTCGCAGCAAAGTTGTCCTTGAGAGTCAACAATTCATGATTGGAGGGGGAAACCGGTGCCGTTAAACCGCTGGTTGGAAGCAAGAAAACTTGTGCTTTTATATTCCTCTTGACTGTTAAAGACAACACACGGATTTTATGATGTCTTTATTAATCAATTGTGATCGATGCGGCCTGGTGGATAATGGCAGGCAAGTAGTGCTTCACGCTGCTTAGTGCTGATAAGTGATCATAATGCATGCGTTGTTGGCTTCTTCCAAAGCATCTATAGCATTAAATTTCATCCATAGCGAGTGAACATCTTAGGAATATAATAGAAACGTTGTGGCCCTCGTTAAACAAAAATCAAGCTCATTATTTCATCCCTTTGCATTGAATTTTTGAAAAGTCTAAACGAACAGCTTTTGCATTAAAATTTGTCCTGTCCAATCAAAGTCTAAGCCAATCGTCAATGGGACCAGACAAAGTAAACTTTCTATTTCATTTGGTATTCTCACCGTCTAATCACGGATAAGTAACAATCGAAATTAATAATGACATGTGATAACAAATATAAGGAGAGGAATAGAAGACAAAGACATTGATTTTTGTTCTGATTTTTTATAATTGTGATAACAAATGTAAGGAGAAGAATACAAGACAAAGACATTGATTTTTGTTCTAATTCTATAAAATGGGATAACAAATGTAAGGAGAGGAAGAGGAGATAACGATGTTGAACCTTGTTCCAATTATTATGATTTTTTTTGTGCAACTTCATCCTCCTCCATACATCCACCTCCTTTGTTTATCGCTTTAAGCAATAAATATAATTGTCCATAATATCTATTACTACTAGTTGTAATAATAATCATAAATTAGCATTTGAGTCCAAGGCCTTAAGTTCGAAATTACTGTGCAGCCATTTCAATCCTCATTCGTCTTTGAGTTTAAAACTTAAATGGCAGGGCAGTTATTTAAACCCCTATTAAATTAAACTTTTTTCTTTATGCGTCTAAGTCAAATCAACTTGGTCTAAAAGTGACGAGGAGTATTCTATAGTAAATAATTTAGTTCATACCATATCTATAAACTTAAGTCATGTATATATATATATATATATATTGCGAAGAATTCATATGACATGGTATAATGGAATTTAGCAAATATTTACGGGTTCATTGACAAACACATGAGTTGCATCTATAAAAAATAAATAAATAAGAAATGAAGTTACTAAAGCATGAACTACAACCATTGGCAAGTAGATGTGTTGATGTAGAGAATATAGTTGACGTTGAAGAAGTTAAGAAGAAATTTCTATAGCCATTTGGTTGAAGGGAGCAATTTGTTATTTTGATAAGATAACGCCAATCCACAAAACCATATGATAATGTTGGCGGGGCAATAGATAGCTTTCATGATATTGATTTCATCCATATTGATCATTGACACTCGGGACCAAATTATTCGAACAACTATGCTAATATTTAATACCAATACTGGTAAATTTATCAAAATTTCTCTTTTCTGTCATTTTCAGGTAATAAATATAAAATCCTATGGCATTACTATAGTGCTAGCTTGTAGATGATATTAGAGTAAGACCTCTTGAGTTCAAATCACCGCATACTAATTAATTATAAGCTAATGTAACATTTGAAACCTAAATTTTGTCTCTTTTGCAATTAACTACTGAAGTTTAAAGTCTTAATTTATTCCTTATAAACTCTTTGAGGTCATTTATAATACCAAAATTAACTTTATTTATGAAGTTAATTGCAAAAGTAGGTAAAATTTAGGTGCTTAATAACAAAAATTGACCAAGTTTAGATAAAAAAATTAACACTTTTAAAATTTTGTAGTTAGTTACAAAAGTAAGTATAATTAAAGCATCGAATATTACATTTCCTCAATTGACTATCCAAGAATGTTTATCAAATAGGTAAAGATACTAAATCTCAATTTACTTGGGAAAAAAAAAAAGAGAAATCTGATCTTCTAGTTTATGTGAAAACGTTGTTTCTAATAATTTATAAATTATGAAAAGTTTGTTTATTAGCATCTTATCAAATAATGTCCAACTTCTTGTTTCTAATAAATACAAATAAATGATGAAAAGTGTTGTTTTATAGCATCTTATCAAATGATTTTCTTGAACACTCATTGACAACTTCTTTATATAAAAAAAAATAGAAAGTCATGTTTATTTTCCTTAATGAAAATAATTAAAAAAAAAAGAGCTCCCTCACAAGACCCATGGATTTTATAGTGCTAAGGGGTGATGAAGATTCATGAATTTCTAATTTATGCATATGTTTGGCCCTTGGCATAGGCTTTCCATGTTACTTATCAACACTGAGTACAGCAATAAGTGAAACTCACAGTTGAGAGATATACATTTTGTGTGTATGAAAATGCTTGAATTATTGGTATTTCATATTATCTTAGAGCTAGAATTATTTTCTTTCTAGTGTGAACTGGTTTTCATTTTTTATATTATTTTTGGCCAAGGGTTTTCATTTTGATGCCATTGATTATTACGATGTTTGATTGATTCATTTTTAATGTTACGGATCCCTAAATTATTAAGAAAAAGAAACTGTGAAATTCTTTATGGTTTGTGTTGTTAGAAAGGGATCCATACATAATGGCCATATTTACTATCGATTTGCAAAACCTTGCGACTACAAGTCGTGTTATTTAAAATGGCATTAACCGTCCGTCTAATTAAGTCGAAAGCAATTAGAGTAGAAGATAAATGACTGTTGTATTGTGCTTGTAGATGGTAATCTGGATAAGATTAAATCTGTGAAAGATTTTGGAACAGCTGATGCAAAATTTTAAACTATAAGATGCAAATAGTTACGAAGTGAATTATCCCCTATGCGTACTTAATAATTATGAAGGAGTTGTTGCATTTTTCTCATTAATGGAGATACGAGTAGTTGTTACTTTCTCAAATATGGTGCATCTTTGTCTACTGAGCCTTCAAAGAAAAGATAGATTTTGGTCCTCATTAAGCAAATATCGACCCCATACATGTCATTCCTATGCATAGAATTGCTTGAAAAGTCAAAACTAAAAGTCACCACAGTTCAATACAAGCGGATGACAAATGTCAGGAGAGGAAGAGGAGACAACAATATTGACCTAAATTTTATGATATATTGTGTTGTCTCTTCTCTAATAGTTAATTTTCATCAATGTCCTACATCAATAGTTACCGTTTTTTCCAACCGTTAACTTTCATACAAGACGTTGACTCATACAAAACTGACGGAAAAAATTAATTCACTATGGAATAAGAGTCTATAATTTAATTGAAAATCAATCCCTTGGCCCAGTAAATGGAGATTCGTTCTACATCTTCAATACAATTTACCCATTTATTGTTTTTGCATACCAAGTAAAATAACATGAATAACCAAGCAAAAGGATATAGTTAAATAATTGTTACTTACTTTAATATAGATTAAAAGTCTACAAATAATGATTTGTGATTTTTATCCTCATAATTAAGGTAGACACAATTCGATACAAAAGAAAAATATTCCTTCACAATTTGTTGTGTCTCCGTTTTTAATTTAAAAACTTCAATTTGATTCAATCCCAAACAATGAAGAACATTACAATTCATTTTGACATTGTGAAACAAACATGAATTTAAGCTTAGGTTGAACCTTAAGCCGAACCAAATGTGGGAGAATTAAAATTCTAACATTAATACACTACGTCATTTAAATCGGTGGCAAGTGATCTACAGGTCCGTTGCTTCTAATACTACTACACAGGCTCTGTATTCGATTTTGCATAAGTACCCTTATCAGCTATAAGGAGATGGAGTGAGAATATTCCAAGAATTAGATCACAAGAGAATTAGATAAAAGGCCATCTAGAACAGGCAACATGTTATTGAATATTGGAGAAATGCACCTTATATTTGCTATGATCAAGATAATTGGTTGATTGGATCCAGATTGCTATTTACAGCATTGTTAAATTCAACATGGCTGTGATTCTAATAGTTGTTTTCATTGTTATTGTGCTATATTGAAACTATTGAGTTATAGATTCAACTCATATAGGTTTGTAGCCAAAGGGAGCCTAAATATATATGTCGGATATATATTTAGAAGACTTTGGAATCAATGAAGGATGGATCGGCATGCTTTGAACTAGGAAATCTTAAATATATGGTGATATATATTTAGAAGACTTTAAATCAACATATCCTAAGTGTATGTGATATACTTGGAAGAGGACTTGAAGATAAGGGGTTGTTTGTGCAAACAAAGGATGAAATTATTGCGTACGTTGGCAATTAAGAGGATAAAGCCGTCAGCCTTCATTGAATCATAAGTCGCATTGATTGCTCTAGAATATATATTCATCTTATTATCCCAGGGTTTATATGGAACAAGTGTGTGCCTTCTCAAGCCTAGATAAAGAGTTCTGGAGAGAGAAAGAGAGAAAAGTGAGGAAACGCTAGAGTGAGAAACTCTAGATGAAGGAAATCTTATTCTTGTTGTAATCCACCAATTTTTGGTGAAGAATTGCGAGATCCATTGGTGAGATCTAGTGAGGAAAACTTGTAATCCCATTATATTTTTATAGTGAAAGAATTGAGCGCTGTTGGTCCCGTAGTTTTCCCCATATTGGGTTTTCCATAAATCCCGGTGTTATTTCAATTCCGCATTTTGATTTATATTTTATTGATTGTTGATCCCATTGGCAAGATGAAAAGGTTAGATGTTTTCCTAACAAGTGGTATTAGAGCACAGGATTGAAAAAGAAAATTAAGTTTTTTGTTGTAGCACAAACATGGTAGAATCATCAAGTATGATGATCAAACTGAATTCAACGAATTACTCCATATGGAAATCTATGATGGAGGATCTGCTGTATTGCAAAGATTTATACTTGCCTTTGGGTGGTGATGCTATGAAGCCAGAGAATAAATTTGATGCTGATTGGACAATCATGCATAGGCAAACTATCGGTTATATCCGACAATGGGTGGATCACGGCATTTGTCACCATGTGGCTCAGGAGACGAGAGCAGATGTCCTATGGAAGAAGTTGAAATCCATGTATGAGAGGTAGACAGCCTTGAATAAAACCTCCTTGATTAGAAGAGTTTTAAATTTGAAATACAGGGATGGATACAACATGACGGAGCACTTAAATGATTTTCAAAGGCTAGTGAATCAATTGTCTACCATGAAACCGATGCTTGAAGATGAGATTCAAGCACTATCATTGCTAAGTTGCTTGCCTAGTAGTTGGGAGACATTGGTTATGTCTATTAGTGACTCTGCCCTAGAGGGAACACTTACCCTTGCAATGGTGAAGGACAGCCTGATGAATGAAGAGGCTAGAAGGAAAGATGCGGACAAAAGATCTGATTCTAGGGCACTTGTTACCGGTAAGCCAGGAAGGAATGATAAAAGCAGGTTTAGAAGATCATCTGATGAAGATGATGAATCAGAGAAATCCAAAGGAATGTCTAAATCAAGAGGAAAGAAAGACCTTAGAGCTACTATTGTGACAAGCTGGGTAACCTGAAGCGAGAGTGCAGACTTTAAAAGAAAGAGAAAGGTAAAAGTGAAGAAAATGATGAAGATACTACAACTGCAGCAGCAGCAGATGATGATGAGATTGTCATTGCCTAGGATGAGAAGTGTGTTAGCCTTGCTAGTTATGATGATGACTGGGTTGTTGATTCCGGTGCCTCGTTCCATGTGACTTCACATCATGAGTTCTTCTCAACCTACACTGCTGGAAATTTTGGTAATGCTAGGATAGGAAATGATGGTAAATCCAAGATTGTAGGCATTGGAAACATTATCTTGAAGACTAACACAAGTTATAGGCTTACTCTCAGAGATGTCAAACATATTCTAAATATTTGCCTTAACCTTATTTCTGCAGGAAAGCTTGATGATGATGGCTATAGTAGCTACTTTGGTGAAGGAAGATGGAAGCTCACTAAGGTTCTCTCGTTATGGAAAAAGGAAAGAAAAGGAATTCCCTTTACTTAATGTCAACAAAGCTAAGTAAATGAGATGTGAATCCTGTACTCTCACATAGAGGTTCTAACGATGGCAGAAATGGGGAGTTTCAATTGAAGAATCCCAAAAGCCTCATCAACAGTTCAATGAGAAGATCTGCTAAAGATGGAAGACCATCAGTTAGATTCGATCCAAATAAGTATGTGATACTCACGATGGGAGAGAGTTAAATGGTCATCAAAAAAGCCATGGGAAATGAGAAGAAGTCAAGAAAGGTTAGAGCCATGCAAGATGGATTGAAATCCTTGCATGAGAAAGAAAATTGACTTGGTGAAATTGCTAAGGGCAAGAGACCTCTGAAGAACAGATGGGTGAAGACTGATGATAAGAGCTCACAATTAAGGAACAAGAAAAGTTGGGTGAAAGATTTCAGTCTGACAAAAAGTGCTACGGGAAGGCAGCAGGATTGGGGATACCCTCATATGAGTTGGAGGGGAGATTGTTGACTTATATATCCAACTCATATGGGTCTGTAACCAAAGGAAGCCTAAATATATATGTTGGATATATATTTAGAAGACTTTGGAATCAAAGTAGGAAAGATTAGCACGCTTTAAACAAGGAAATCCTAAATATATGGTGATATATATTTAGAAGGCTTTAAATCAAGATATCTTAAGTATATGTGATATACTTGGAAGAGGACTTGAAGATAAGGAGCTGTTTGTGCAAACAAAGGATGAAATTGTTGCATATGTTGGTAATTGATAGGACAAGGCTGCCGGCCTTCACTTAATCATAAGTCAGCATTGATTGCTCAGAATGCCAAAGGTCAGCACCTAAATCCAAAACCGCCAGCCTTGATTTATGACGAGCCAACTTATGTATGTCCGTTGATATTCCCTTTGTTTTACATATATATTCATCTTATTGTCTTGGGGTTTGCATGGAACAAGTGTGTGCCTCTTCTCAAGCCTGGATAGAGAGTTCTATAGAGAGAAAGAGAGAAAAGTGAGGAAACCCTAGAGTGAGAAATAGATGAAGGAAATCTTATTCCTATTGTAATCCACCAATTGTGGTGAAGAATTGCAAGATTCACTAGATATCTAGTGAGGAAAACTTGTAATCCCATTATATTATTTATAGTGGAAGAATTTGAGCGCTGCTGGTCCATGGTTTTTCTCGTATTGGGTTTTTCACGTTAAATCCTGGTGTTATTTCAATTCTGCATTTTGATTTATATTTTTTGATTATTGAGCGCATTTGGCAAGAGGAAAAAGTCATATCTTTTCCTAACAGAAACTATAAGTCTTGTTAATGGAAAGGTTATTGAGCTATGTTCCTGCCAATTAACTTATTCTAAATCTTAAATTTGCTTTCATATTTCAGGTCCCATATGTTTGTCCAATTGTTTACTAAGTCTAGTTATGTTGAAGCAATTAGATGAAAGATAAACCAGAATTATGTTTTATGTTAATAATAATGTATGTCGAGCCTGAATTTTGATTTTCGATTTAATTTCTTTAATTATTTACATCAAACCCTCACCGTTTGACATAAACCATCAACCAAGAATTAAAGAAAATTTTTAGTTTGAAAAAAAAAATTAAGTCATCACCTAACTAAAGCCAGAAAAAATTAAATTAGGACCAATGAATAAGTTGATCTTAATTTTGCTACTGATTTATGGAATTTTTTTTTAAGACAATAACCAGAAATTCCACGAGTTCAGAAACTATCCTATTAAAACCAAACAGTTGCCACTTATTAATTTGCTAATTATAACTCATTCCCTAAATATCTTGGATTTTCTTGTTATATTATATGTATAAAGTATTTACTAATTTTATTAAGATTTATGAAATTAGTTAAATTTATTAAATCTTACAAAAAGCAATTAATTTCATTAATACAATTTACATACCATTAATAGTCAATGTATACAAAGTAAACAACATTTATAAAGTTTACCTCATCAAATTATTAATAATAGAGAAAACATTCTATATTTTAGGTCGCCCATTACATGCCCACTACGTGCTCACTATTCGGGATCAGACGATATGTAGCTCTTCTGGAAAATTTTAATTTGTTGGTTAATTTTAATTTAAAAAAACTTTTCACTTTAAGTTTGTTAAATTTTGTTAGTTTTATAAAAACTGGCTTTTTGATGTGAACCTTAAATCTATCAATTAAAATTTTGCAATTTTATGAAAAATCAGATTTTCTAAGTGACAACAGAATTTTGAACAATAAATTATGATTCCATGCATATCAATTCAAACCATATGTTATCACAAATCAAAACACCATATGGGTTATTAATCTTCAACAAACATTATAACAAAATTTCAATTATGGCATTATGAACGTATGAATGATGAAATATTCATAAGATTCAAAGTTTTCAATTATCATGGTATCATAGATTGATATTACTTATCAATTACAAATTTAAATCAAATCAAAAGCATCATACATTGAATATCATAGCCTTTATCAAAAATTCCATGTTACGCTATTAAAACAAGATATCAATATGTATCTTGGCAAAAATCATGTATTCACATCAACAAGGCGCCAATAGAACATATCATGATAATAAAAACACACACGCTTGCACGCACACATGAAAGAATCATGTTATCATTAATAGAACATACATATACATCATAGCAAATATCAAATATTCATCATGAGAATCATATTAGAACACGCACACATACATATAAAAGAATTTGATAATAATTTTTATAAAAGCCTAAAAATTTAATTTAGAAACAATATTATAAGAAAATTATTCTTGAATTTTTAAGGCAAAATGCCATAAGACAAGTATTAAAAGCATTATCATTAATTACAAGTGTTTTAGGTTTTCAAAGCAAACAACACATTATATACATAATATTATCATAGCATATTATTATTATTATACACTATTTTATCATAGTTTCTTATTATTTTTGTTAACATTGTTTTTATTATTATTAAATTAAATAAAAATAAAATAGGAAAACTCACCTATGCTTGCACAATAGATAGATCGGCAACAGTAGGATATCAGGTCAATTTTTTGGGTCGGACGAGTGATGGAAGTCGGTTGCGTAAGTTTAGGGGGCGGGGGGGGGGGGGGGGGGGGGGGGGGGGGTGGTTGGTTCGGTCCAAACCGGATTCGACTCGAAACAGCCCTACAACGGTGGTGGGATGGGTAAGACCATGGACCCACTGGTTCACAGGATGGGTCCTACGGGTCCAACCTGCATATTTTTTATAAAAAAATTTCCACAAGCAAAAATTTTTTTCTTTTTTTTTTTTAACCAAAACTGGATGGACCCTATTAGACCAGCCGAGTCCTCGGGATGGACCAAATTGGACCAGCCAACCCGGTAGGTCCAATAGAGGACCTGTCGTCGCCACCCAGACTCAACTCGAAGATATGTCTATTTAGGGGTGGCACTCCAATGGGGCTGTTTTCGTTCAAAAAAACGCTAGAAGGTGGTGTTTAAGGATTGGGGGTGTAGCAATGGTGGCAATTCTCCGAAAAAGTGGTTGTGGTGGCCATTGTTGCGATCCAAGACTATCGCTATAGATTTAGAGCCCCTGAATCTTCCTGTAACAATTAATTTACTTGAAATTCCTGTATGACAAGAAACAAAATCATCAAATCACAAAACTCTAACTTATCATCATAAACATGAATTCAGAAATTAGAGAAGGATTAGCATCAACCATGTTTGGACTATATTGTTAATGTCCCATTTATGGTGCTAGGGCTTCAATTTTGTCTTTAAAACTTGTCAATTCAATCAATTATGAATCTAGGGTTTCTAGGCTATTTTCATCATGAAATTTGGGATTTTCTCAAATCAAAGGGCAACTTTCTAATTAAACTAGATAAATTTATTACATTAAGAAGCTTCCCATATCTTCTAATTGCTTAAAATATTCAAATTTAATGTAGATTGTATCTTTTAGGAAAGTAGAAAGATGATTTTTCCCAATTTCCAAAAGCCAATGTAATCTACTAAATTATCTTGCAAGTTTGATATCAGTGGAAATCACCATGCCTGGTTTGTAATTTCGCCATCAATTTGGTGAAATTGCGAGCCTACGATGATAAAAAATGGTTACAAAGTGAGGGGTTCAAGTTGTTCCATCCACATTAAAGGAGGAAGAAGATGAGGATCACTAACGCCTAAATCATGTTTTGTCACGTGTCATCTTTACTTGAAAAAACAAAAGCATATCCTTGTTGTTGTGTAGAAATGAGCCCTTGACCTCTTGTTTACAATGTGTGTCTTACCAATAAGTCATTTGGCTTTTTCTAATCAATATGTGCACATAAAATGTATTTAAAGCTTACAATTTAGGGTCACTCAAATTAATTATTTAATTAAATGAAACCTAAATTTAAATATATGATAAATCCATATTATATTATACCCTAATAATATTCTAGGGTTCCTCTAATTAAATTGTCATGCCATTTTTCATTCTTTGAAACATCAACATGTGATTTTTTAGGTTTAACATGATATTTTGTTTTCATCATATACTAATATATATGTATGTGTGCATATATATATATATATATATATTAAGCTTATTGAAGCAAAAATGAGGTGTCTCTAATGGGGGAAACACATGTCTCTATCTCAAAAAAAATTACCTAAATACAACGCGATCAATTAATTACAAAGTACCAATGCTAAATCGCTCTTTGAAGATGTAATAGAATTTTTACAAAAGAATCGCCTTTTGAAGATATGAATCAACCAAAAGTCATAAAGTGCTGAATCGCAACTTCAAAGGGCAATTCACTATTGTTAAAGTGAATCATCCATTGAAGATGTGATTCATGTGTTAATACATGAATCATATTTTGAAGACGCGATTTTGCATCGATATTTTTGTAATTAATTATGTAATTGGCATTTGTGTAATTTTTATTTGGTGGGTCAGTAATCATACAATTTCCTCATCTCTAATGTATTAAAAACAGTAACATGTATGAAGGCTATCTAGAGAAGATTAAATCTATGAAATTTGAGATTCTAATATCAGATCGAATATTATTAAATTTAGACCATATTACTCTTAAACTATTTAATATAAATTGAAATTTTACAATCTATAAATTCTATTTCTGCAAGATTTCAGGGGAGATAATATGAAATTTCGAGTCTAGTATATAGATAGCTAATACATAGTCAATTCTTCCCTTTTGTTAACTTAAAAATTATGATATATTTTGACACATCCTATCATTGTCTCATTGATGGCAAATATAGGTTGTTGTTAGCTTTATGCTTCCTCATGCATCTTTATTATAATCCTTTGTATGTCATCCCCATCGAAATGTCTAACCTAACAATCAATATGACCAACCAAACTAACATTCAATAAAAAAAATAAATAAGTAATAATAGGATGAAGCAAACTAACATTCCGTGTCATTCTGAGTTTTTATAGTGCAATTGCGGATTTTTTGCCCATTATCGGCTAAACTAACATTGCTATACGAGAAATTACTTGTCTCGAAATTTACAATCAAGCATAAAAAAGTTTGAGAATGAACATGAGATCTAATTTGACTGTTGTTATGCTACAACACATAATGCCCTTTGAATAAAGCAATTTGTGTACATCTCTACATTTTAATCACAATTAGTGAATCATAGGGAGGGGGAAGAGTCAACTAGGATAGACATTAAATCAAATGTATTCAAGAAAGCAATAGGACTTATATGGTTGCCTTAATTGACTATAAAGAGGGAATGGATGGTATACAAAAATTAATGAATGGAATTAGCATGGGAGTTAGAATACTACTAATCCAATAAGCTTATAGGACTTATATGGTTGCCTTATTTAATTATCAAGAGGTGATGGATGGTATAAGAAAATCAATTAATGGAATTAGCATGGGAGTTAGAATAGTACTATTTAAATGTTTGAAAAATTAAAAAATATACATATAGAAAACAAGGAATCAAATAGGAATGTACATATCCACCATTTAGTGATTGACCATTTGACATACATCTCATGATGGTAGCATCCACACAAGGTGTTGAGTCATCCACATCCTCAATTTTTTTTTTTTTTTTTTGTAAAAGAAATTAAAAAAAATTGATTGAAATAAGCCTATTTGACAACTCAAAACTAATCTTAATCACTATGTTTTAGAGTGAATCAATGGGAGCTCACAATCCTCTATTTCTATTTACATTTCACTAGTTTATGCTTGCAATATGGTTCAAAGCAACACATTCATATGGTATACACATTTTCATTGTGGTTTATAATTGTCATAGTTAGGTAAAGCAGTTCATTTTTTATTAACTCTTTATTGCTCACTGCTCGGTAATTTAGTGGACTATAAATATTACAGATTTGATCAGTATTAGTCTAACCCCCATGCAAATTCCATTCAACTAAATACACATTTAATATGACTTAAATTATAGAGAATTTGGTAGGTTTAAGTTACAAAATGTGTAAAGAAAGAGGAATACATCATATATATATATATATATATATATAATGTATTTCGTTAATTTCAAATTTCATACCTAAACTCTATAAAAATAATAATAATAATAATTTCGTACCTAAATTTTTATGTGGTCAATTTAATATCCAATCAAACTTTTTGTGACTATTTTTACTACTCCTTAACAAAGTTTATTCTATTTGCAGATGTAGAAAAGACAACATACCATTGAAATTTTACAAATGCTCCTAAAACCATTTAGCACTGATAGGCTACTTCTTCCATGTTCGGAAACAGAGAAAATACATATTATCATTGAATTTTTACCAATGGCATTGTGGCCTAATGGAATCTTCCTAATCTCTCAAGCGAGAGGTCCCATATTCGAATCCCTCATTCCCAATTGTAATGGCATAAAAAAAAGTAAAAAAAATAGCCATAAAAACTTTGATTGGATATTAAAATTATCACTTCAAAGTTGACGTACCAAGTTGAATTTTTGTGCAAAGTTCAATTAATAAATTTGAACTTTACCTAATGTATATTTATCTAAAATACAATATATTAAAATTTAAAATTTACGACAAGTTAATATTAATGTATAACCTATAAGTCATTATATCGAAGTGCGGTAGATATCGTAGATAATAATAAAATGTATTTTATAAATATATATGATGTTTGACATACACGTTTAGGGATGTAAACGGGTCGGGTTCGGGTCGGGTCATCCTGTCCTAAACCCGACCCGATTACAAATTGGGTGTCCCAGAACCCGACTCGACCGATTATTTAGGAACCCGACCCGTTTAATATATTACATAATTAAATGCATCATTTTATTATTTCATTAAATTATTATTGTAGTGAGGTATGTTGAGGAGGGTAAAAATTTCAATGGAGTTGATAAAAATCCTAATTTTTATTTAAAAAAATTAGAAAACGTTAAAGACAGGTAAAAAATTATTAAACATGAAAACTGAATATATAAGATAAAGTCAATAACTCAAGACATGTCATTGCCTAAAATTATTAGAAGACTTACATATATATATATATAAAATACATCCAACTCATAATAATAATAATAATAATAATAAATAATAATAATAATAATAATGACACTACACGACGATCTATATATTCTTGATTTATTTGTCATTATATATATATATAATATCTATTTTTCTGAGAAAATTAATTTTTATATACTTTGTTGTGTTGCATGAAAAAGAAATGAATTTTGAAAAAGTGGGGAAGGTTGCACATGGAAACCGATTTTCTCTGGATAATTGGTCAGTGATTATTAATTGTAAATATAATTTATATCCTATCATGTGACTCAATACATGAATAACAAAATAATTATATGAAAAGCATCATTCAACTAATGAATAAGTAAATTCCTTAAACTAAAATTTTTAATTTTTTTTAAATTAAATCTGGTCGGGTTTTCCCAACGGGTTATGAGTACAACCCAAAACCCGACCCTAAACCCTATAGGGTTTTTAGCGGGGCAGGCGGGCGGGTACCCTATAACGACCCGCCCCGGTTGCATCCCTATACACGTTATAATTCATATTATCTTATTATTAGTTATTATGAATGCAACACCAACAACATTTGAATGTAACAGTCTATATAACCAACCAGTAACTGTATTGGCTCAAGAGTTACCCCTCTATGATTATGATATCACGCAATATTACGAAACAAAAAAAAAACACTCAATTTCAATGTTTATTTGCTACTCCTAATACATCCTTAACTTCTTCTTTTTTTTCCCTTTCTACTTCTATTTTAACATTTACAGAATATGACATTTTTACAATACCATCCACATTTCTATTGCGAAAGATATGTTCACAAATGGCTTATTTAATTAAACAGAACAACTAGATATTTTGATTAAGAAAAATAATAAAAAACTAATATAATTAGAGAAATAAACAAAAAAATTTAAACCAAATTTAATGTGGAAGTATATATTTCAATTTTATGTTGTTCATAATCTATGATTCTAATATCAAAGTGAATCTAATTAAATCTAGACCATATTACTGCTAATATATAGAAAATAAATCAAAACTGTAAAGTTTATAAAGTCTATGTCGTATGATCATATTTCTGTAAAGATTTTAGGGGAGACAACTTGCAATTTAGAGTCTAGGATACAGACAAGATACACAATCATTTCTCTCAATTATTACATAAAAAATGTGATAGATTTTAATACATGTGGTTGTCGTATTAATGGCAAATACAAGTTGTTGCGGGCATGATGCTTCTTCACGCACCATTAATACGGACCACATGTATGGTATGACATCCCTATTGAAAAGTCTAAACTAAACAATTAGGAGAACCAAGCAAACTAATTGAACATCGCTCAAAATTCTCACTGTCTAATTATGGATTTTTGTCAAATCACTGTCTAAAGTAACATTCGATTTGAATATAAGTGAACAGTAAGAGAATTGAATTAGTTGAAGAAAATGTCACATCTAAATAGATTTGTATCAATGGGGGAAAAAAAAGACTTATATTAGCCCATTGCAATGTACTAGAGATTCACATACAAACACACACACACATATATATTCTAGATGCCAAAAAAATACACATGGTATCTAGTTATCCATAGTAGATACTGGGAACTATTCATAAATTTACTAAGGAGTGGATCTTTTTTCATTTTCATAACTTAGTTCATCGGTGTGTTACTTCAAATGCTTAATCACAAGGTTTGTAATATTGTGGTGTGTTACTTCAAATTCTTAATCACAAGGTTTGTAATATTGTGGAATATGATCAAGTTAATGAAATTCAATGGTAATGATAAAAAAGATACATTGGAATAAAATCTTGGCCAACTAAACCACAAATGTTCCTCCGTATGCAAGCTACTACTAAAATGTCATAATGCCGCAACACATATTACTCTACAAATGAATCGGGTTGTACACAGATCATACAAACTAATCATCTTATTGAATTATAGTTCAGTAATTACATGATAAATATCGTAGGGATTCAAAATCTAGGTAATCATCAATTAAATTAACTTAATTTAAACTTTGACTTGTGATTGGTGAAATGATGGTTATAATTATTTTAGTAATTAATAATTAAGTAATGTTAATTGATATTGACAGTTAGATAATATGAATAGAGTAATTACTAGTGATCATTGTGGGAATGAAAATTGTTCATAGTTGCTACACTATAATATTTGTAGGTATACTTGCTTTAAGTGATTGTAGGATAGAATTTATGATAGTATTAGAATACTAACTTGTTAGGACAACAATCTTCATAAGGCCTTATTTTTTACAAACAAACGAATGGTAACAAAGTCTTCATTCTGCTCTTTATATTTGTCTGATTCCTGTAAAAGACTTGAGTAATGCCATTAAAAGTTAAATTCACATATTTTCCAATAAGGCTCTACTCAGTAATACTTTTAGTGATTTAGTGACAATGTAAGTTATGTCTTATGAGTGAATTTGCGTTTTGTGAAAAAGCATAACTTTAGTGGTTATTTGCGTGAGAATCATTGTGGTGTTTGTGTATAGCTCATTGGGAGCACTATCTTGTGACAAATATAAACTATTGTGTGAAGTTCTCATTCGAACCTTTTGTGTTTATAGAGACTAAGGAGTGGTCTGAATTCTACGTTAAAATCCAGACTTGTTTTCTCATACCAATTTCACTTTATTTATTACACTTTATCTTATTTAGATTCTTGAATTAGATAAATCTACATTAAATTTGAAAAAGAAATAAAATTTGTACTAAACTCAATTCAACTAGCTGCCCCACTCTTGAGCTCAATCTAGTGTTATATCAACATTGTATTTTATTTTATTATTTGCTATGTTTAGTAAATTTGTTTTAGCAAAATATCAAAATGGATTTGAATTTTTTGTTCACACCTAATTTTAAGGCAATGTATTATTTCACAAAATAAATTTGTGAGAATCCATTATAGTTATATCTTAGACTATCATCCGATTATCGATATTTTTATATATTCTTAGGGAATCTTACTTGGACTTATCGACTCGAAATGTGCTTGATTCCTTTGCACGTTTATTTAGTCTAATATTTTCTAGAATTCATATTTCAAATGCATATCCTTACTATCAACAAGACATTTTCTATGATAATTTCCTTCATTTATGTTAACTTAGAATTTTAGTTATCGCATAATATGCTCGCAATGGCTTAAAGCTCTAAATTTATGTGGGTGGTAGTGGCACAATTCAATGTATGGTTCACGGTACTCTTTAAGTTATAATCTATTCTTTTTGTAATCCATTAAATAAACTGGTTCATTTCAGATTAATTCTCTATTGCTCATAATTTAGTGGACTACAAATCAATAAATTCCCATGCTAATTCCATCTCGCTAATATACTATCAATTTTACTAAAACTATGGAGAATTGAGTAGGTTAAGGTTGCTGAATATATAAAGTGTCGAGAGATATGATGTGTGAGGAAGAAAGGAGCCCTTAATGGATTGAATTCTATAAATGGCCCTTAAGATATATCCATAAGATTGACACTATATGTAATTTAAAACCTTAAGATATAGGTTAATAAGTTTTTCTCCCTTATAAATCCTTCGCATAATACATAGTTTTTCCATATAAGACATATCTAATCTCAAACCCTATATACCAGAAATGACCTCCTTTAAGTGTAAGTCTTCACAATGGGCTTAAGTTTTTACTACTCCTCAAGTGGAACTTGTGGCCTCGACAAGAACTTATCAAATTGACTCTATTAAGTTGGTATGTCAACTTTTTATTAGCTATTCACTTATATCATGGGTTTCAAATAAACACTACTCTTCTTTCTAACATAAGATGGCAACCATGGGAGTCTTTCCCTATGAACTTTGATACTACTTGGTAGGGAGAAGATGCGCCTTAAATTTCACTTACAGCCAAACCATTAGCTTTGATATACTTGTTAGGGGGAGATGAAGAGTCTTTAACATTATAAATTTTATATATTAAACCATTTATAACTTAAAACTTTAAGATGTTGGATTAATGAATCTTTCCTCCCATAAATTTTTCAAATAATCTACATATTTTCCATGTGATTTTTCTCTAACCAAACACTTATATCCTAATATAATATATATTTATCCATAACATATAAGATATCAAATTTTAATATATATGCAACATGTGTATATTAACATATAACATAACATAAAAGTTATATTGAATTGCAGGAGATGTTACAGGCAATATTATGTATTTTATAAATATACATGGCATATGGTATACGTTGTCTATGTTATGTAATATATTTATTGGCCATTGTGTTATACTACAATAAGTACGTCTTTGTTGCTTGTCTCACCCTATAGTCAAAATGAAGATAGCAAAGACACGTTCCACATGCAGTAATTGAAAAGCTAAAAGAAAGTTGAACGAAACAAATAATTTCATTGTCCTTCTTACGTAAATTTCCATCAGCTATTGCAATTAGCTTAATTCCGTGGATACTGACATCAATACGTCAAGTACTATACGTAATATATTATATAACTAAAAATATATATATATATATGTAAATTATAACGTATGAGATGTATGTTATCATTGGGTGAAACTTGTCTACCCTTTGTACATATTTGATTAGCATTGGCGGTTTGTTTTAAAAAATTAATTATTTTTTAATCCAGTAAATGAAGCAGTTCGTCAATTAATTTTTTATAGCTCGGTAATTTGGTGAACTGTAAATATTACAGACATGATTAGTACTAATCTAACTCTCATGTAATTCCATTCGGCTAATATACATTGAATTGTCTTATACTAAGGAGAATTGAGTAGGTTTTGGTCGCAGAATATGTATATAATATATCAAAATTTAAGATAATATATATGGCAGGCGTTATCTATTCTCTATTATTTATTTATTAACTATAATGTTATAGTACAATAACTATGTTATACATTGTTTTGTTGTATGTATGCCTCACCGTATCAATAAAAATCAATGAATGGAATGGTTGAAAACGACGAGACACTGGGGACACTCCTATGTGATATATACATGGGCTAAATCTGAGATATGATATCCGAACTTTATTTATTTATATAGTTAATTTTTTTTTAATTTTAAAACATATAGAGTTATTAAGTATAAATGTTTTGAGATCATTTTAGCATTCCGATAAGGTTGTTAATTATAAGTAAAATTTAATAGTTAATTATAAAAATATGTAAGATTTATACATCAAAATGATACTTTTAAACTTTGGATGGTTAATTACAAAAATAAACCAAGTTTAAGTATTAAGCGTGATAATGTCCATATAAATGTAAGATCTATTAATTATGCTTTGTTTTATAAATAATAGAGGATTTATGGTGTATTTGGTTTATTGGTATGACGTGAGTTCGACATTTATTTCATGTTTGTTTCAATCTAACTATTTGTAAAAAATAATTTAGATAAAATAGAAACATTATTACTTATAAACAATCTTATATACATGATTTGGATAAAATACAGAGACAGTTCAGTCCATACAAACAAACTATGGTAAAAATACCTCACATAAGAACAATTTCAGACGAAACTACCATGAAAAATATTATCACAACAGCACACCATGTGCATATATATAGTTCTTCGATGCTTTTAATCCCTATTGGCTTTGAATATTATATTGTAGGGGAATGAAGAGTCACTCATTGCGAAATAAATATAAGAGCAATTTAAAATGGCTTTTGTCTACCGTAATTGAAAGATCTTTGGAACAATGACCATGTCTATCCACCTGCTCCTAACGTAAATTTTCGTCAATAGTTTCTATTCTATGCTTTCCTTTGCTTTCTAATAGTGCATTAAATTGTTGTAATTTTTTCTGATCTTTTCAATTCTTTTTCTGCACAAAGGATCTAAGATCCGTTCCCATACCACTTGCCATCATTTTTTGCTACACAGTGATAGATTTCTCTCCTCTTAAAAGGATGAAAGACATGTTTAACGTTATTTCAAAAAAAAATTATACAAATATAAATTGTATAAAAATAATTAATAAGTTTACTTTCTTATGTTGTATCATGAAAAATAGATACCATATTTTCTATGTATATTGCCTATAGGATATAGATACAGCATCGATATCACCTCAGACTTTTGAAAATTTATATATTGCATATAAAAGGAGCAATACTATAAGGTATCGAATTTGCAAGTGGTGATACATCCTTGTATTGCATATGCAGTGGAGTAAGCTAACACATATGGATGGCGGGGTGGTGCTTGGGTATGGTTTGTCATGCTTTAATTGGGTTGGCTTTGGTTGAAGTTGGGTTCTAGAGAGAGATTGATTAGAGCAAGAGGGGGATCTTCTAGAGGGAGAAGTCATAAGAGGAAGATGATGGATTCCCTCTTCTTGTTCTTGGATGTCAACATAAATTTGTTTTCGCTCATAGGTTCTAGTTAAGATCTATACTAATCCCTCTCTTCCTCCCTCATTCCAACAATAGCCAAGGAAGAAGAAGATCATGTAAATGGCACGTGACTATAGTTGCCATGACAGTGTATCGCGCATCTGATGTGTGATACATAGAAAATTTTATATTGCATTTTTTTATGTAATATAGCAATGATATATGCATAATTTTCTTATGCAATTTGGATTTGTGGTTTTTTTTTTTTTTTTTTGGGGGGGGAGGGGGGGGGAGCTTGATAGAGCAATTTTGCTTTGAAAAACAAAAAGAAAAAAAATTACATTTGAACCATGATCATACCCGAAGGATGAGTGGTAATACTTGTAGGGGTAAATGTCACAGTTGGTAATTTTAAGATATTGAACTATATAACATTTCCAGGCCTAAAAAAAAAACTATATAAGATTTCAAAATGTTATTATATAATGCAAGTATATGAACAAGAATAACATTCATAAATTGATTAAAGATTTTATTAGAAGTATCCTTAAGCAAAAGCGGTAGGGTTTAAATATTTAATTATTTTTTCGATCCGTAAATAAAAGCAGTTCGTTACAAATTAGTTCTTTGTTGTAATGTAATTTGGTGGACTGCATATATTACACATTTGATTAGTACTAGTATAACTCTTGTGTTGATTTTATCGGGCCTAATACACATTGAATTTTACTTTAGCTATGGAGAATTAAGTAGATTTACATTGTAGAATTATTTATAAGAAATTATATACAATTCTCTTTAAAAATCAAATATAAATATAAATCGAACATATTTAGATATATTATTTTGAAAAATATACAAATACAGATAAAAACCAGACCATCAAAACAGTCCAACATTATAAGTAGAACTTGTCACCACTGGTTTTTAAACCAAAAACCGATCCACAAAAGGTAAGACCTATCATAAAACCTGGTTCTGATGGGTTTAGATGGACTGTTTTTGAGAACCGTGATCCAGTTGGTTCTACAAACCATCAGAGAGAGAATCGTGTGTGTTGATCTATAGTCCAGTGGATTAACCCTCATTCCAGAAAAATCCTGCAAAAAAGTAAAAAATAAATAAATAAATAAATAAGAAAAAAAGAAAAGAAAACAACACATTTTGACAATATTATTGTTAAGGATTATGGAACTCTATACGATAGTACATCTGTATTATGAACTTTTTTTCTTTTTTTTTTTCACAAACAAATGCTCTGTGGCACTACTGTACTATTTGCCTTCGTATTTTCACATCAAATTGCCTCACTACTCATGTCAGGTTGAATGATTAATTAGAAGTTGAAATTCAACCACGTGAAAAAAGCTGAACATCTGACAGGCGCTTGAAATTAAATTAGAAGTTGAAATTTTGACCGTTTGAAGGACGGAGAATGCCTGAATTAAATTTGACAATGTCAGGAAATAATTTTTTTTTTGGGCCTCAGTCAGGAAATAAATTAAATTTGAACGTTTCAATGGGAGTGTTGACTTTCATTTTACCATAGGGATATTTATAATTTAGCCTAAAGATGCAATAATTACCATAAAGAATCCTTATAATTTGTTGTTCTACGGTTTTTCACTCCCTTTGTGAGTTTTGAGTGGCTTTTTTTCCCCTGAATTTTAAGTAATTATCAATAAGATAAACTATAAGATCATCATATAAATGTATTATTACATATATCTATAGGCGGATGAAAATTTGCTATTGTAAAGATGTTGTTTTTATCCTGCTTAAGTGAATATAATGATATTAACTGATTTTTTTATTTTAAAAATATTTTTATTTTTTAAATTTATTAAGACGTATGAAATTTTTATTGGTCAAAACAGAATAGGGTCGATATTTACGAGACAGTAAATATTTTTCTCCAACAGCTTTATGTATATATATTTTATCAATATTGTATATATATATATATATATACATTTTAACTGCGCACGGAATGTGTGTGTGCCCGGCCTAGCTAGTTTACTCATAAAGATAGTACTTAACTAATTATATATATATAAAAAAATCCTACTAAAACATTTTAAGAATTTTACAAGACTTTTACCTCTGAAAGAATGCAAAAAAGTTTATACTAAAAAATTAGGAAAATGTCAAAGTTGACACATCTACTTAATACAAAAATTTAATTTAATATTTAAACTTTGATATTTCATTCAATACCCAATTAAAATTTCTGTAATTATTTAATATCTCATTAATACTGTTTGTTTTGTTTTTTGACGTGAAGGAGTAAACTATTAGAAGATGTTGTAAAAAGTTAATAATATGTTTCATCTTCTGAGCCTGCAAACAAAGCAATCGACATTAAAAAGATAGTAAAAATGATAATAGAAATTTTGTTTGAATATTAAATTAATTATTTCAACGTTTAAGTATTAAATTGAACTTTTGTACAAGCCTAGATGCCAAATTTCACATTTACCCTATAAAATTAGAAATTACTTTTGACATTACATATCTAATGCTATAAGAATAGTAAACTAATTTTATAATAAAGTCAGCCTCATGAAGATGAAGAGGAATTTTAATTTCAAGAAATTGAAATTGAACTATATAAAATGTTTAAGCGTTATTTCATAACATAAGTATTGAGTATATAAACAAGAATGACATCAATAAATTAATTACAAATTTGATCAGCACTAGCGGTTTGTTTTAAATAATCAATTCTTTTTTTTAATCCGGTAAATAAAGCAATTAGTTAGAAATTGATTCTTTATTGCTCGTAATCTGGTGGACCGTAAATATTAAAGATTTTTCTTTCTTTTTTTGCCATCGTGAATATTAGAGATTTGATTAGTGCTAGCCTAACTTCCATATTAATTCCATTCCGCTACAAACATTGAAATTTGAATGTTACTTAAATAATTGAGTTTGGGTTACAAAATATGTTAAGAAAATGAATACATCATATATATGTATGTATACATGATATATATTTATCTATAGCATATAATATATCAAAATTTAAAACGCAAGACAAATGTTGTAGATAATAATATGTATTTTATAAGCATATATTATATATGGCGTAAATTATCTATTCTATGTTATATGTTTGTTGACTATAATACAAATGTGGTTCCAATTTCCATAGTATAAATTAAAAAGGTAAAAAGGGCCTTATTTTAATGTCGGGGCTTGCTTTTCATAGTAATCTGAATCGAATTTTATGGATTTTTTGCGGAGATGGTACATTGTCTCCCTTCAGCACAATGTCCCATTGAAAACAATTTTCCACCCTCTCTTTCTAGGGCAGTACTTTTCTTTCTCTGTCCTATCTGGCTTGCTTTTAGAATAAAAATAATAATTATTATATTGCACATCTCATCATGTCTCTGCGGTGTGCGTCTGGTGCCTTTTTTTATTTTTTTTTATTCTGGGGAATAATATAATAGCTGTTGTTCGTTTCAAGTACTGAAGGATTTGTTTTTTGGGTGTGTCTAAATATTTCTCAACCTTTAAATATGGAAAAACTTGGGGGTCACAAACCCATGCTAGCATTTCAACTCTTAGTGAATGAAATAAACACTAATAACAAGTTTATACACTCAAAATCTTATTGCAGAGCAAAGATGCGCTCCTTTTGATCAGATTGTTTTGCTTCATCTTTTCAAGCATGGTAATATGGTTGCTAACATCTTGCTAGAACAATTACCGAAGAACCAATGGACAAAGGAGTGTTTTTTTTTCTGTTCTGCCTGAAGCTGTCTTAACAAGGCACTTTTGTCTCCTCCTTCATCTCTCTTTCATTTTGTCAAGAATGTACATGTTATGAACAAAAACCCTAATGCTGCAATGGGTGCTTTTTTTTGGACTTATGAACAGCCCAACTTTTTGTAACAGGGTTTAATCCCTTTTTCATGTTTTAATAAAAACTTTTTAATTATAAAAAAATAAAATCCCTATTAAAATATTTTAAGAAATTTGCAACCCTTTTACCTTAGAAAAGAATGCAAAAAAGTTTATACTAAAAAAATTAGGAAAATGTCGAATCTGACACAAAAATTATTCGATACTTAAACTTTGATGTTTCATTCATACCAATATTTTTTATAACTATTTTTACTACTCTTTAATATTGTTTTTTTTTTTTTTTTTGTTTCTTGACGTAGAAGGAGCGGTTTATCGGTATAATGATACTACGGCATTAGTAAAAGTTAATAGTATGTTTCATCTTTAAATCCGCAAACAAAGCAATCGGTGTAAAAAAAATAGTAAAAATAATAATAAAGTTTGATTATGTATTAAATTAATTATTTTAACGTTCAGTAAATAAATTTTTATACGAACTCTAGATACCAAATTTCATATTTATCTTATAAAATTATAAATTACTTTGACATTATATATCTAATGCTATAAGAGCAATGAACTAATTTTATAGCAGAGGAAAACCTCATAAAGAGGAGCTTTAATTTCAAGATATTGAAATTGAACCATATAAAGTTTTTAAGTGTTATTTCATAATGTATGTATTGAGTATTAAACAAGAATAACATCAATAAATTAATTACAAATTTGATTAGCACTAGAGGTTTACTTTAAATAATCAATTCTTTTTTTTTCTCAATCGGATAAATAAAGTAATTAGTTTAAAATTGATTTTTATTTTTTATAATGTGGTGGACCGTAAATATTGATGATTTTTCTTTTTTTTTTTTTTTGTCATTGTAAATATTAAAGATTTGATTAGTACTAGTCTAACTCTCATTGTTGATCCCATTCCGCTGATACGTTATTTAGTGTATATCAAATAAGTTTATTATATTGAGTGCAGTAGAATGTTATATAATATGTATTTTATAAATAAATATTATATCTGGTTTTATTTTTGGTTGAATTGTATCGAATGTACGTCTCACCATCTGAATAATTGAAACGGTTAAAACTGAAAGGACGAAACACTGGGGCGCCTTAGCTTTTAATGATTTAACATGCCAGCTGTAAAGACATTAAAGTAAAGGAGGACCACAACTTTATTATCTTTTCAACAGCTACTGTGATTAGCCATTTAGCTCCTTGATACTTCACAATATTATGTCAGGGAACCCTACGGGATATATACTAGCTAAATCTGAGATATGATCTGCGAATTTATTTATTTATAATTAATTATTTTAAATTTAAAAATATAAAATCATTATTTCTAAATTTTTATAGATTATTTATATTAAATAAGGTAGTTAATTATAAAAATACATAGAATTTAAGTATTTGAGTGTAAATTTTAATAGTTTATTATAAATAAATAAAATTTAGATATCAAATTGATATTTTTAAACTTCGAAATATCTATTCTAAAAAAAAAAATCAAATTTAGGTACCATCATTCATATATATTATTTTATATATTAAAATTATATCTAAATTAAAATGTATAAGAATATGCTATAATATATAGCATCATATATAAATGTAAGATGTGTTAAATACGATATTATGTTTTGTATTATAGATAACAGAGAAATTGGTAAAAATACCTCACAAAACAACAATTGCGGACGATGGCCTCAAAAAAAAAAAAAAAAAAAAAAAGAATTGCAGACGAAACTATTATGTCAAATATAGGATGGGTTAGGATCCCGATTAACAGTGCCAGTGAAAATGCTTTTTTTTTTTAAATTTTAAATTATTATTATTATTATAATTATAGCGATGAACGAATAGCGAATTTGATCTTTTTGATGAAAGATCCATGTTCAAGCCATTTTGAGTAGTTATGCTTTCACTTTAAATTGGTTATATTGTTCAACATTGTGTTTTACTTGGATGGAAACTCAGTAGTTTCCACCATTTTTCTTATTTTGGACATAATTATGACAAGATCTATTGAAATTACTATTATCCATCTCCTTGAATAATCAACTTGGTATTTTAAATTAAAAAAATAAATAAATTGAACGATCTCATAAAAACTTAATTCACGTGTAATTTATATAAAAAAATAAAAAGGTAACTAATTAAATTATAAAAAACATAAACTAAAGTACATGTCAATGGCAGCTTTTAATTGCCTATAGTAAAATTTTTCACCAAAAAGAGTGGTTTATAGTATTCTTGAATTTAATACGTTATGTTTTTCTTTTCCTTGAAATTTTAGACGTTTCATATCCCTTGCGTTCATATAAGCTTTTGACAAAAACAAAGGAAAATTTAATAAACAAATGGGAAAGGAAGAAAACTGAAATAATAAAACATTGTGGACCCATCAGCTTCATGATTTCTTTGATTCTTTTACCTACCTGCTATAATGTAATGGAAAAACATACCCGCTGTTATGGGGTTGTCAACACACCACTTAATTTTACACACCACCCAAAACACTCCATTATTCTCCTTGATTGTTGCTAACTATTTCTACTTTAGTGGGCACTTCATTACCCTTCTTACATCCTTCTCTTCAACTCTTTGCAAAATTTTCTCCTTTCCTTGATTCCATGGAGTGTACAGCAAATGCCACACTGGACCTTGCGAAATACTTATGGGGTTCACTAGCTGAACCTATGAGCTATGTTTGTAATCCAACCAAAAATCTGAAGCGGTTAGAGCATGAAGTGAATCGACTAATGAACAAAAGTGCTGATATTGAGAGATCAGCTGAGGCTGAAGAGGCAGGACAAAGGAGCCAACGCACGAATCAAGTGGCTGGTTGGTTGACGGAAGTGCAAGAGCTTAAAGCGGAATGTGACAGAGTGCTTGAAGAAGGAAACTTGCGCCAACAGAATAGGTGCCTTATTTGGTGCTGTTGTAGCAATTACCGGTCAAACTATAAACTTGGAAAAAAAATAAGCCAACTATGCAATGATGTGAGAGAACGCCAAGCTTCAGGAGAATTTACTGTTCTAGTTAATTCCTTGTCTCTTCCTCGAGTACGTGAGATACCTGTAGAGGAGACCGTTGGCCTTGACTCCATGCTTTCTCAAGTCTGGGAATGGCTTCATGATGTGCATGTAGGAATCATTGGATTATGGGGGATGGGAGGGGTTGGAAAAACCACCCTCTTGAAAAAAATCAATGAGCAGTTCTATAAGACGAGAAAAGATGAATTTGGTGTCATCCTGTGGATTACTGTATCAGAACAAGTCAATGTAGAGGAGATAAGAGAAATTATAAGGAAGGATTTGAAGATTGAAAATGATGTGTGGAATACTCTAACTGAAGGTGCAAAAGTTGCAGAGTTATGCAAAGTTTTGAAAGCAAAAAAATTTGTACTATTGATAGATGATATCTGGGAGCGACTGGATGTGGCTAAAATAGGAATTCCTATTCCTACTGCAGAAAATGGATTCAAAATAGTGTTTACAACTCGATCCAGAGAAGTATGTGGTCAAATGGGAGCTAAGAAGAGCCTCAAAGTTGAGTGTTTGTTGTTCCAACAAGCCTTCGAATTATTTCAGGAGAAAGTCGGTCAGGCTACGCTATATGCACATCGGGATATTATGAAACATGCTAATGATATTGTAAAGGAATGCCAAGGCTTGCCCTTAGCTCTTATCACCATCGGGCGAGCCATGGCAACCAGAGAAAATCCCCTCGAGTGGGAGTATGCATCAAATGTTTTAAGAAGCTATCCATCAGACTTTGCAACGATGGAGAAAGATGTTTATAAATTACTGGAGTTCAGTTACCAAAGCTTGAACAATCCAACCTTCCAGCAATGCTTTCTTTATTGTGCTCTCTTCTCTGAGGACTATGTTATCGATAAAAATCATCTCATTGACTTATGGATCGGCGAAGGATTGCTCTCTGATAGATATGATATAAATGGAGCACGGCTTAAAGGTGAATATGTCATTGGGAGTTTGAAGTCAGCATGTTTACTTGAGGATGAGAAGGATGGGGTTAGGATGCATGATGTCATTCGTGACATGGCACTATGGATAGCTCGTGAGCATGGAAAAGAGGAAGACAAAATCAGAGTAGAAGAAGGAGATGTGTACATCTCTAGGTGGAAGGAGGCTGAAAGAGTATCGTTGCAGGGTCATAGGATTAGGATCAATCCTGTTACAGAACAATCAATATGTTCTAGGCTCACAACGTTACTGATTAATGGAACTAAATTGGAGACTTTGCCAGAGGGGTTTTTCAACTCTATGCATGTTTTGAAAGTTCTTGATATGTCATCGAATGAGAGGTTTAGTGAGTTACCCACAGGAGTTGGAAATTTAGTTAAGCTGGAGTACCTTAATCTATCAGGAACATGTATTAAAGTGTTGCCTAATGAAATGAAAAACTTGACCTCTTTGCTATACTTGCTTTTAGATGATACAATATTTCTTAAGAATATTCCAAAGGAAGTGATTTCAAGACTCTTCTCATTAAAAGTGTTTAGAATGACTAGAACGGTTCTCGACAGTGATGATGAAAAGACGCTAGTAGAGGCGCTAGAGTGCTTGGACCAGTTGAATGAACTATCACTAGAAGTACATACCGCCTTGGATACCCAGAAAGTGCTAGAGACTCCAAATTTACAACGGAGTATAACATCGTTGAGTATTGAGTATTTTACTGAAGTGCCCACCATTAATATATCGACTTCATCATTCTTGCGTCTACATACCCTTAAGTTACGATGTCTTTCACTCAAGAGCATAGAAATATATGAGGAGGTTCCAAGGCACGTGAATGAACGTCTATCAAGTGGGTTTGAGTGGAAAAGTCTGCATGATGTGTATATTGAGGAATGTCATATATTAAGGAATCTATCATGGCTTATATATGCACCCAACCTCCAAATACTGAGAATAGAGTTCTGCAGGTCACTTGAGAAAATAATAGAAATATATGAGGAGGTTCCAAGGCACGTGAATGAACGTCTATCAAGTGGGTTTGAGTGGAAAAGTCTACATGATGTGCATATTACTCATTGTCATAAATTAAGGAATCTATCATGGCTTATGTATGCACCCAACCTCCAAACACTGAGCTTTCAGCTGTGCAGGTCACTTGAGAAAATAATAGAAATATATGAGGAGGTTCCAAGGCGCGTGAATGAACGTCTATCAAGTGGGTTTGAGTGGACAAGTCTGCATGATGTGCATATTTTTAAATGTGATAAATTAAGGAATCTATCATGGCTTATATATGCACCCAACCTCCAAAGACTTGATGTAAAGAAATGCAGCTCACTTGAGAAAATAATTGATGAAGATATTCTGCAAGATATAGATGAAAATGCAAGTGCAAGTGCAAGGCTCTTCTCATCTCTCTCATCTCTTAAATTGTGGGATTTACGATATCTAGTAAGCATTCACAATCGAGCCTTATCATCTCCTTCACTGACAGAGATTCGGGTAAAGTACTGTCGACTCTTGAAGAAGCTTCCATTTGACTCTAACAGCGGAAGGAATAGCTTAAAGAAAGTCGAAGCAAACGCTACATGGTGGAGGAAATTAGAATGGGATGATGAAGCTGTTAAGGCTTTCTTCACCTCAAAGCTGGATAGTAGAGATTACTAGCATAGCTCAATGTAACTCATGCTAAGGAGTCAATTGCAATCAAAGATCCTGTCAATAGCTCGGGTATGTGCTTGGAAATGCTTTTTTATTTGGTTATGTGGTAATTTGTAATTGTCATGCTTCCAATTCATTTCATGTGATGTTTATTTAAGGAATGTGTATAGTGCATTTTTTATGTTTGATGAAATGGCTCAATGGAATTATGTTAGACGAGAATATTATACCATTTCTGGAACTTCCACAGAAGGTTTCCTTGGTCTAATATTGACAATTTTAATGAACCGCTGATGCACATACTCATGTAATCACGTGGCATAACCATTGCTTTTCGATTGATGCTGATCTATTATCGTCCTACATTGGCAGGGGAGATATAGCTCGTTTTTGGACATGCTAATGTTATAAATTCCTTTTATCTGATAATAGTTCTTTCTTCACAACATGTTAGAAGTTCAAGAACCTCAGATGATAAAAACTAAATTTGGTTCAACTTCTTTGTTTAGGTTTTTTGTAAGCATAACGGGTACTGTTCCATAACTAAATGATTGTTATTACTCTAGCATGTATCTAAAAGGTAAGAGACTCCTTTTCTTCACTGCGGTTTGGTAGAGCAATTCATTCTAGTATGAAAAATGATCATATCATTAACAAAGCTGATGAGCACTAACAGCCAAACCTTATCATCTCGGTCACTAACAATAATCGAGATATATCAAATGTCCTGGTTTGAAGAAGTATCCGTCTGACTCTAAAATTTGAAGGATTAGCTTAAGGAAAAATCACATCAGAATTGGAATGGTGGGGTGGCTTAGAATGGGATGATGAAACTGCTAAGGCTTTTTTCACCTCAAATCTTTATGAGTCAATAAAAGTCATGTTAATGCAATTAGACATCAGCTTGCAATAGTTCTGGTTTATTTGCATATGATAATTTACAATGCTTCCAATTTCTTCATATAATGTTTATACAAGAAAAATATTTGGTGTATTTCTCTTGTTCGATGAATTGACTTTATATGGTTTTTGTTCCTTGATTTAATCCCCAGGAATATTTATAGGAGGAAAATAATTGAATGGATGGTTGATGGAATATCAAATATGACTTAATCCCTGAAGGCTAATGTTATATGCATACAACATCATTGAACCCATTTTCATGCTTTATCTATCATTTTGTTTGTAGGTTGGCTAAAGCTCATGGATCTGTTCGAATGGACTGGTCTGCGTTCATTGAAGGGTACTTTCTGAACAGAGATGCTCTAGTTGGTGTGCCAAATTGACTTAGATTCAACAATGTATGGTGACTCTTCTAAGCAAATTCTTTCTTATGTTGTGTGTGTATGTATTTATTTCATAATAATAGAAAAAACTCTGCTTGTTTTATGTACCAAAGCTGAGGATCATTTATAATGGAACTCTATGATTTCCTTGCTGAAAGAAATTCTGATAGTTGAATGTCATAGTAGATAAAGCTTCCTTTGACTCTAAAAGTAGACGGTATGGCTTATAGGTAGTCAAAGCAGAGACTGGATGGTGGGGTACATTAGAATGGGGCCATGAAGCAACTAAGACATTTTTCACCTCAAAGCCAAAACTCTATAAGGGTTGGGCTAAATGAAGGGGGGAAGATGACAATGTGGGAGCCAATGTTCATGCTGCTTTTGTTCATATAAGGATCAGCTCCTGGTGTCACATAAACATTTCTTGGCAGTCACTGCTGCCTGTTGCTTGTCGTCAGCTTTTGCAACTTTAGGTAGTGAATTTGTGTTGAGAATGGTTATGTGGGAATTCTTAAATTGGATTTTGTATTTTTTATTTTAGGGCTTCTATTACATCCCTTTTAGAAGTGGATCGATTTGCAATACAATATAAAAGAGGGAACATTTCCTCCTATTTTCATACTTCCCTCATTTCCTTTTATCTCCATGCTCTACTTTAATTATTTCTCTGTTGTGCGATCCTTCCGAGTAGCCGATGTAGTTGAATGGGATTCTCTTAGGTCATTGCTATGAGCTACTCGGTCTGTACTTGCTCTTGAATGATCCTGCTTATTCCTTAGGCATTCATCCTTAGCCCGGGCTTAATATGTGCTCCGAGTGGCTTAGTTTCAGGGCTGTTATCAGCAGTAAATAGCTCTGCATACAACAGCTAAAGCTACTTGTGTTCTTGTCGAGTGGCTTGGATCTGATATCGCTTATCAATTGCTCTTGGCTGCTCTGGATGTCATCATCTCTGTTGTGGGCTGCTTTGTTCAGTTCTTTTAGCAGCTCAGTTCATCTTTTGCTCTCAAGTTGTGCCAAAGAAATAGAGCTGCTCTTTTGGTCTGCTGATGTGGTTATTCCAACTCTTCATGAACTACTCTCTCGGGTCTGGTCAGTGTATAAGAATAGCTTCCTTGTTCATCTGCTCTCTACCCATCTTTAGCTCCCAGCTAAAAAAAGATGAGTATATTTGCCAAAATTAGTCCAACTTAATACAAAATTTTTTTATTTAATTTGCATCCCTTCTTGAAGCTTCCTCCTTCATGCCTTCTCTTCTAGTAATTGAATTAAATTGATCAAAGTATGATTTGAGTCTTGTAAGCCAAGCAATCTTCTATTGTGGGTAGATTATTCCACAAGCTTGCATAGCTTCCTTAAACCTTTTTGCCCTTGGCCTTGTGATTAGTCCTAGAGGTAATGTTATAGGATCTTTACTCTTGGTTACCTGAGTCACATCACTTCTATATAAGGATGCCTTAGGCTTAGGCCAATTAAAGTGAGGTCGCTAACACTAAGCTTGCAAGCATGGATTATGATTTAGACGAGTTGCATGCAAAAGCAAGCATATTTTCTTCTTTCAACGATCTACCCTAAAGCCATCCTTGTGGGCTTGTAACCGGCCTAGCTAGTCGTCAATTTTAAGCCATGCAAAGGTTTACAGAGTATTCACCATTATAATACCAATTGAATAAAAGAAATTACATAAATACTGTTGTTATATCGTATTTTTAAAATGGGATATACGGGTTGCATAGGTATTGCATAACCTAACTATGGTATAATAATTAACAAATCACATTAGCCACATCCAATATAACTACAATTATATAAAAAATTGTATCACCATTACAAATGTGATACAACTAGGGTATCATTTTTCTTTTATCACATGAAGAATATGCAATATTATGTTATTTCTTGTATCGCATTTTTTATAGTGTGATATAGCACAATAATGTGGTAATTTTTTTTTCCTAAGTATCTTTGACAAGTGCTTCACTCTCAATTATAAAAACAAATGGTTTAGCCATTTCAACAATACTTCTAAAGTATATGATTATGTTACAATATACACAATATACATAAAATACTATCATTTGTTTTTCATGACATTACTAGCTAATAAGTGTATTTAAGAGTAGATATTTATTATTTTTTTAACTTATCCATTGGTATTTGTACTCAAAGTTTAGTAGATATGTTGAAAAAATAGTAGCGTTTTGTTGCAAAATGTAATTTCCTCTAAACATAATGCTTCATTTTGTAATGTTCTTTCTTCTAATTTCTTACAATAAGATAATAATACAAGAAATAAAATATATAGTTTTAAGAAGCTCATGATGATCCTTTAAAAAATAATTATATAATCAATATTGCCATTATTGTGCCTTATACAACTCTAACAAAGGAGAAAAAATATATATATATTAAAAGAATTTAAGTTTTTTCAGTATGTACATATATATTTGCTTTAAAGCCTATATATCAAAATATAGTTTCTGTCAATTTCCACTCTAAATTGTTATAAAAATATAAGTGTTGAATTGAAAAAAAAAACTAAAAAACGATAAAATGACCTAGAATTTTCATACTTTTCTAATTGAGGACTTATATTCGGCCAAAAAATTTTTTTTGAGGACTTATACATTTATTTTTTAAATTTAAAGGCATTTGTCTTTATGTTGTTTATTTTAGTACTTGACTTTTTAAGAACACTTGTTAGAGTGATTAATTGAGTTTTTATTTAAACATATTTTTTATAACTTAAGTTTTGAAATGTGAAAAGAAAAAGAAAAAAGAAAAGAAAGCGTGGGTTATTAAACTAAAAGTAGAAAATCCTCTTGGTGCATTTTGCCCTCTGGTGAGTGATAACAAGTGGCAATGGTCTGTGAATTGGAGGTTTTAAAAAGCATATAACACTTATAAAAATTAATTTTTTAGTAAGAACAATTTCATTTTTTGTAGTGTTTTTCCTTAGGCATCACGTCTCGAGTTCCTTTCCATGCTTTTTAAATTAGCGATTATGCTCAAAATTAGTTGCATTATCTCTAATTGGTTATAAACTAGTAATATTTTCCATTGATGGTGTACTTTGTTTTTTACGGTATGTTTAGTTTACTAAGATATAATTGTCAATCTAACTTTATTACCCTCAAAATAACTATTCTTTATATTGCATGTGATGTTTATTAAGTATAATGTAAAAAAAAAAAATAAGAAATTTCTATCATTTTCCATAATTAGAGGATTATTTATACTTCATAGAATGTGACTTATATTCCAAAAATGCCTCTAATCATAAGACAAAATAATGTTAGACTAATCGATTTTTTGTTTAATTTTATTCTATTCCAATGAATTAAACATAATGTTAAAAGATTTTTCACTCTATCCTAGTTGATTGTAAATGCATGCTGGAAAAGATATATGGTTGTGCTTAAATCTTGTAAAGTAGGTAAATTTTCTATTACAATTTCTAAGAGAATCTTTGATCGTGTAAATTCATCACAAAAGTCTAAATTCTTCAAAGTTAGTAATACTGCTTAAAAAAGAAGATAGTCTTACTTTACTTAAGGTGGCACTGCTTTAATTGAAAAAAAAATCATGGGAAATTAAAAAACTCCTAAATTTACAGATTTTTCATAACATTACTTTTGAAAAATAAGTCATTGTTTATTACTTTTCTTTCATATTCCTAAGTTTGCTATAGATTTAATAACTTTGCAATAAAATTTATTACACTGCTTCCAAAAATGAACTCACAACTCTATTTCAGTTTTAGTTATTCTCAAATATTCTAAACTCCTTTTATAAAGTAACTCTACTTTATATTGTTAATAATATTTAATTCTATAACGCCCCTTTTATAAATGTAACTTGCAACTCTACTTCAAGTTTCTTACCAATTTTTTAGTATGGTAAATATCGTGAATGATACATAAATTTTGGTAAAATATATAATTAAGCAATTAAACTTTAAAATTGATAAATTTAGTACAAAACTTTAAATTTGATCAATTTAGTATCTAAAAGAAATTTCATGTATACTATTGGCGCATATGAAAAGTTATTTTAGGTACCACATTGATTAATTTCTTTAAAATTCATATGTCTAATTATATAATTTATTAAAATTCAAATACCATTTGTGGCATTAACCCCTTTTAATATTAGTAATTTTCCTTAATTTTTATAATAAATTTCTTTTCATTCAATAATTCCAATTAAAATTGGTAGCTAGTTTTTATATCTTAGAGCGTATCTATAAATTTCATAAATCTCATATAATTAGTAACTCTTGTTGATATTTTGTGAATCTCCTTAAATTTGACTACATTCCCAACATGCAAATATTTCATTTAATTTCTTCATAAAAAGTAAAATTAATCAATTAGCATTTCTCCATATTTTAGTTACAACTTTGTTGTTGTTTTTTTGATCTTTCATTCCTTTCTCCTTTTTTTTTTCCCTAAAGTAACCTTTTATAAATTTGTAGATCAACTTAAAATTCCAAGATATAACTTCATTTATTTTGTGATTCGGCTTTATTTTAGTAACATACTTTAAAATTTCATTAATACACTTTAAATTTAATTTTTTTAATTTATTTTCCTTAATCTAAGGGATATATATTTGAAGTTTGTAATACACATAAATGTTATGAATATTGAAAAAAGTTACATTTGATGTGCATTTTTGCTACTGTAGATACCAATAAGCTAGATATTTTTTTTTTTTATGGATATTCTCACCAACACATCATATACTATATTACATGTCATATATTCATATATTGTGGAGTTACTATAACTCACATGCAATATAAAGAATATATCATATACAATATCCACTTATCTATAACATATGATTAGCCATATATCAGGTAAAAACATTATGGACCCATATACTTACCTTTTTTCATTTCCAGCTATAAAGAGATAAAGTAAAAGAGGAAAACAAACTTCATTAAATAGTCAATTAAACCTGAATTAAGTTTTCATAATATAGGCAAGAATATTCTTCTTCTTATATCCTTCTCCTTTACCATTGCCAATTATACCATCTTTTGCAATAGCTATTAGCTTCCAAGATGCATACTGATGCAACAAGCGCTATAATGGAAGTTACCAAATGTTTATGGAGTTTACTAGCTGAACCTGTAAGCTACATCTATGATCCAACCAAAAACTCGAAACTGCCAGAAGATAAACTACAACAATTGGTAGATATAAGTGTTGATTTTAAGAATAAATTTGGGGTTAAAGAAGCCAAGTAAGGTGGCAAACGAGCACAGGAAGTAGATGGCTGGGTCAAGAAAGTCCACCAACTTGAAGTAGAATCTCTTCAAGTCATTTAAGAAGAAAAGTCACACCAACATAGCAAGTGTCTTGCATGGTGTTGACCTGGGGACTGTCGTTCCAACTATAAACTTGGAAAAACGGTAACCCAATTACTTAATGATGCAAAAGAACGCCAAGCTGAAGGAGTTAAGTTTAATGAATTAGTTATTAGGTTACCTCTTCGAGTATGTGAGATACCCATAGAGGAGACCGTTGGCCTTGACTTTATGCTTTCTCAAGTGTAGGAATGGCTTCAAGATAAGCATGTAGGAATCATTAGATTATGGGGGATAAGAGGTGTTGGAGAAAGCACCCTCTTGGAAAAAATCAATAAGAAGTTCAATAACACCAACAATGAATTTGATGTCATCTTATGGGCTTATTGTATCAAGATAAATTAATTTAGAGAAGATAAGAGAAAGCAAAAGGAGGGATTTGTGAATTAGAGATGATGTGTGTATGCGGTGTAATCTACTTGAAGATGGTGCAAAAGCTATTGAGTTATATAGAGTTTTTAATACAAAGAAATTCGTACTATTAATAGATGATATCTGGGAGCGACTGGATGTGGTTGAAATAGGAATTCCTATTCCTAATCCAAAAAAAAAAAATCTAATATAGTGTTTACAACTCGATTAGAACAAGTATGTGGTGAAATGGAAGCTATAAAGACCCTTGAAGTCTAATGTTTGTCATCAAAGCAAGACTTGGAATTATTTCAGGAGAAAGTTGGCCACACCACTTTAAATCCACATCCAGACATTCAAAAATATGCATAACTTATTATTGAAGAATGCAAAGGCTTGCCCTTAGCTCTTATGGCCATTAGGCGAGCCATGGCAACCAAAAAGAATCCTCATGAATGGGAGAAAGCATTAAAGGATTTAAGGCCACATCCATCAAAATTGTCAAGAATGGAGGATAAAGTCTATAAATTACTCAAGTTTAGTTACCATAACTTGGAGAATGCGACCCTCCAGCAATGCTTTCTTTATTGTGCTCTTTTTCTCAAAGACCACGATATGTATGATTATCATCTCATTGAATTGTGGATTGGTGAAGGGTTTTTATTTGAAGCAAATGAAATGTATGGAGCATGACTTGAAGGCGAATCAGTTATTAGGAGTTTAAAGTCAGCATGCTTACTAGAGAGGGTAGAAATGAGGTTTATGTTAAGATGAATGATGTGATACATGATATGGCGCTGTGGATACCTTGAAAGCATGGAAATGATGAAAACAAAATCATAGCGGAAGAATGCAGTTGTGTGCATCTCTAAGTGGAAGGAGGCTCAAAGAGTTCGTTACAAGGCTATAGGATTAAGATTCATCATGTCACATAACTATTAGTATGCTCTGGACTTATAACATTGTGGATTAATGAAACTAAGCTGGAGACTTTGCCTAAGGGGTTTTTCAACTCTATGAATGTTTTGAGAGTTCTTGATATGTCATCGAATTTGCGGTATGCAAAATTACCAGCGGGAGTTAGAGGCTTAGATAACCTACAATACCTTAATTTATCAAGAACAAGTATTAAAGCATTGCCTGATGATATGAATACTCGAACTCTTTGCAATACTTGCTTTTAGATGATACATAATATCTTGGAAATATTCCAAAGGAATGGATTTCAAATCTCTTCTCATTAAAAGTGTATAGAAAGGGTAGAGAGGGTGACTACATTGATAAAAGGGGTTGGTAGAGAGGCTAGAGGGCTTGGATCAGTTGAATGAACTATCACTAGAAGTACCTACCGCCTTTAGTGTTTAGAATTTGCTAGAGTCTCCAAATTTACAATGGATCATAACAAGGTTAAAGATCTCATTTTCCTATTACTTGTTCACCATTAATATATCAGTTAGGCAAATCTTGCGACTAAATAGGCTTGTGTTATATTAGTGTTATTCACTCAAGAGCATAGAAATATATGAGGAGTCCCAAGGATGTGAATTCATCCATCAAGTGGGTTGGAGTTGACAAGCCTACATGATGTGTATATCTGCAAATGTAACAAATTAAGGAATCTATCATGGCTTATAAATGTACTCAACCTCCAAGTACTTCAAGTTAGTACTTGTAGCTCACTTGAGAAGATCGCTGATGAAGATATTATGCGATATGTAGATGAAAATGCAATTGCAAGGCTCTTTTCATCTCTTAAATTGGAGGATTTGCGAAATCTCATGAGCATTCACAATCGAACCCTGTCTCTCCTTCACTAAGAGTGATTTCAATATGGGGTTGTCAGAGGATAAAGAAGTTTCCATTTCTAATAGTGGAAGGAATAGCTTAAAGAAAATCAAAGTGGAATATGAATGGTGGAGATGATTAGAATGGGATGATGAAGCTACTAAGGCTTTTTTCACCTCAAAGTGGATGATGAGTGGCGAATAGAATAACTACAATACAAGTCATGCTAAAGGTCACTTGCAATCAAAGATTTGCTTCCATAGTTTTGTGCTTGGAAATGCCTTTTTATTTGGTTATAAGGTTATTCGTAATTGTAATGCTTCCAATTCATTTCATGCATTGTTTAAGCAAGAAAAGTGTATGGTGTATTGTTTTTACTCATTAAAAAATATATAATATTAAAGTGAAAAGTCATAATTTAAATTTCTAAAGATTGTGTATATATAGGCATATATATCTAGTATGTGTATAAATTGAGCACTATGCTTATGAATAATAGGCACCTTTTTGTTTTTTTGAACTTTCACACTATGTCAATTTGAAAATGAACTCTCAATTTACTTTCTTTTATTAAACCCTTTCTAATATAATTTATCTAGCTATATGTTTAGTTTCTTTGCTTTCTTAACCAATCCAATGTTGCAGAAAGGATGGAACCTTTTGTGAGCATTTGCTGCATAAATTCATGTACTCACGTCTATATCCATTACTTTGAGCTCATATTGTGCCTACATTAACAAGGTACATAGCTCATTTTGGGAGTTTTATACAAATATGTCATCTTTCCATTGGGATATATGACTAACTCAATCAGGATGGAAAATCTTTGCATTGAAAATTTCATGCTAACCCCTTTGTAAGTTGACTCTTTGTGTATTTTCTATGAATTCTCAATGATCTCAAGAAACATTTTTCTGAAAATTCTTCAGTTTTTTGTTCAAAACCTAGTTAATTTGACTTGCTTTGGCAATGTAGATTCATGACAATTACATGTGTTTTGTTGCAAACAGGGTTCAGTCTTCCACCTTCTATACAATGCTCTTTTCATAATGCACTATAGTTTCAAATATTTTCCTTTATCGATGTACCTGTGTTGTCTTTCATGTGATTTTAGTCACTTGATGTCAAATATTATGATTTAAGACAAGTAATAAGGTGAACTATTTTACATTCTTTCATGTGATTTTAGTCACTTGATGTCAAATATTATGATTTAAGACAAGTAACAAGGTGAAATATTTTACATTTTTTAATTTTAACAAGTTTCCACTTCCTCTTAGGATACCAAGGTATAAATCTTTATGCATTTGCTTTTTACTATCAGTTTAAATTATGCTCCAAGCTTTGCCTTCTAGGATTTGGCATATTACCAAGTTGGTTTGAATGCACTAAGGCCTTAAACTTCCATGCCAAGGATAATACTTGTGAAATTGGAAAGACATTTAACAAGTCTATGAGGAGTTAACAAAAATTTGCACCTTAGTTATATCAAGATGTTAGAGTGGATGAATCTCTATAAACTTGTATGTAATTGCTACTTGCAAGAGAAGATCTTTAATAATAATGTAAAATAAAGATGAAAATGCAAGTTGAAGACTCTTCTCATCCCTAGTGTCTCTTATTTTGATTAATTTACTAAAAATCCCACCAAACATCATCATGTCATTCAATGATAACAATTGAGATGATGGTGTGTCCTACTTTAAAGAACATTCATTTTGTTTCTAACAATGGAAAGAATAGCTTAATAAAAGCTTTTGTAGAAGAAAACTTTACATCATGAGATAAATTATAATCGGATGATGAAGATTGAAAATTAAAGCCTTTTTCACCTCACAGCTTTAATATCTTGCTTGTGCATTTATTAGTTCCTTGACATATTCTTTCAATTTACTTGTTGGCATTAAGTAGTATTGAAAACTCACAACTGATATTTATAGTGTGTATGAAAACACTTAAATTATTGGTATTCTGCTTCTAGTGTCATTTGGATTTCATTTCGTTTATTGAATATTATGATGTTACATATGATTTGTTTGTAATTTTGACAATTCCTTGATAACCAAAAAAAGAAGCTGGTAAAGTCTTTATTCTAGATTAGGGTTCACAACGATAGATTACAACATTAGAACATATGTTAAGGGATCCATACATTACATGCCTATCATTTCCATTCCTACAACATAGGTTTTTGTATATATTTTTGCACATATCTTCATACATGATTAGCTAAGGAGATGGAGTGAAAGTAATTTCTAAGATTAGATTATCAAGGAGTTGCATGAAGGACATGACACTAAAAGGTTTGTAGTATGTTACGGACTATTGTAGAAATGCATCTGCTCTGTTTGAGATATTGGTTGATTAGATCCAAAATGTTGTTTACTGCATGGTTGTTTTAAGATGTCTAAATATGAATGATTAATGGTTAATTTTCACCTACTTATTAGTGTTTGAATGTGTCCACACTTGTCTTAGTTGCTCTCTTAATCTTCTATTGTCCTCATTTAAGTTGTCTCACTAAAATAACTATGATTCTAACAGATGTTCTCATTGTTATCAGCATTTGCTTTAAGCAATAAACACCATACTATTACTATATCAGGAAAAAGAAGAAAACATCACATCTACAACTCTTGATTTGGAAAATGTCATTGCCCTAAGTTCACACTAATCAACTTATAAGAAAGCTTAAACTTAATTATACTACTCTAAGGTTCCTTATGTTTGGCCCACGTGTTTTCCAAGGCTAATTATGTCCAAAGAAAAACGATGGTTACGTTTTACACTTATTTCATAAAACATTATCTAAAGTAGAAATAGAGACTAGTGACCACTGGATGAGCCTCTTGTACGAGATCTTCATGATTCTTTGTCCCAACTTTCTAGTGTTATGGATCCTCAAGCTGAAGGTGTATGGTGGATGAAGGAACAGCCACCCATGTTCTCAATCCGAAATCATAATGCTAATTACTAATACTTACCGGGATCAATATAAGACAACGTGCAGGTAAAACAATCCAAAAACGTTCTTGAGATAATGCTTAAAAAAATAAAACAAGATAAAATAAAAGGACACAAGATAGAAACTAACATGATTCAAGCATACACGTTACAAAATTTAGCATTAGTGTCTGATCGTGGGAAGTGTGATTCAAGATAATATTAGCAAGTGCTCTCTTTTTCTTTTCTTTTTTTCCTTTTCCCCGCAATTTTCCCAGGCATCAACATGCAAGGTTACATCATGTCAATGGAGGGCTACAAGTTCAACTAGTTCTTTATACTGATCTGAGACAAATGACTTCACTTTCATTGTAGGTTTGTCGTCATTCGTGCCTGGAGAAGCATACTTTATGCCTATTACAGTAGCCATACCTGCAAACGAAAATAGCAAAGACTACCATTTACCCAGAAAACAAAAATGAACAAAGGCATAAGGACAGAATAATCAAGAAAAGAGCAGAAACCTTCGCCATAAAGATCCAACAGGTGCATGAAATGACACCATTTGTGTAATTTGCTCACAGAAATTGTCTTAGATGACATAACTATATCAAAATTTAACACCTTACAAAAACGTGTACATACACATTTTTGAGGAAAGCCATGGGTATGTCAAGACATAATTAAAAAAGTCAATACATCATTGTTTTGACGATACAACAAAACTATAATTCTATTATTAATGTAGTTTCTAACCATATGAAGCAGTTTATTTTTTTATTTTACTGGTCTGCATATTGTCCATAAATGGGTATAAAACATTCAAATTCATCACTTTTCCAATTTTACTAGGAAGAAATAACTATTCGGTTCTCAATTAATTCCACAGGAGCTATCAGTGATTGATTAATCACAAAACATTAAAACATTATAAAGAAACAACTAAATAAGTCTAGTCCGGTGTGTGTGTGTGTGCGCGCACGCGCGCATGCATGTGTTTGTGTTAGTTAAGTGCAAAATTATGGGGATAAAGTAAGTGAAAAGTAGAACTGTAGTAGAAATTAGATAATTGCTGTAGTCAAGTAAGTACGTATATATAAAGCCATGGAGCCTGACAAATAACAACTGCATAATGAATACAGAATGCAAATACTTACTTCCATGTATACGCCCATACAAAAACCGTTCTCCTTTCCAGTACTCCAAAGGCCTCGACTTGATCCTCGTACTTCGCCGGACTCCAGCATCCCAGGATGTACCAGCAGCTAAGAGTTCATAAAAAAGGCATCACCAAGTATTCATGCTTTACTGACCACGAAGATAATATAGCAACAATAAGATACCTGCAAGACTTTGCCTCTTAGATAACTCCTTTTTCAAACGCTTCTGTTGACATCGCTCTGGTTTGCTTTTCTTGTTTATTGACTCAGGCAGAGCCTCCTTAAGGATCTGTGGCAGTTGATATTCACAGTGAATCTTAAACGGAAGAAAGCAGACTCGCAATTTAGATTTAAGAAATTGAAGAAAGTCATTGGAGAGATGTCTAGTTCTCACTACAGGAATTCAAGATTCACAGCGTGTTAAACACACAATAGAGATTCAGCTATCAAACAACATACTTAATGATCCACTTTTACGCGGTTTCTACTTATTCAACATTATGGACTTTTAGACATTTAAATTATAAGAGGGTCACAGGGTTAAAGACTCCTCTAAACCTGGCCAATAATCAAATTAATATCTCAGCCACCTGTAAGAGATTCTATGAAAAGGGCGTTTCTTTGTTTTATATACTGCTTTTCACAAGTCAATTCTAGAATGAAAGGATTATCCTAAGACCATGGACGTTGGATACTAGTAACTGTTGCTTCACCACATAAAAACCCTTGCATCCAGTAACACTGTCATATTTTTAAACGCACCAGAGTCTTGCCAATGTTACATGCATGTGCCACGCAAAGAACAGAAACAGAAATCATAACTGCGCTTATTGAAAAATAGCCCATCATACATTAGACTTTAGAGTTTGTAGTACAAGTAAAATAAACATATCATAAGAATCAGCGTATATCAGGCACATTACCTCAGGATGTTCTTCACATGTGGTTCCCGAGATTTCAAGCATGTGGCGGTCTCTTACATCAAGATTGGGAGAAGCTGTTAGAGATTGCAAATGAAAAAATCAAGTCTCCTTTTTCAGAAGGATGGATAGAATAAAACCTTGGCCATTCAACTCAAATCATTTAAACAGCGATGCAATTCTACTTTTTGGATGGACTGTTAGAAACCAAATAGAAATCAATCTTTATCCTATATTCATTTTAATAGCAACAAGTATGATACAACCATGGGATCAACAAAGCCAAACAAAAGGTTAGTTTTATCGATGTGGTGAAAAAGGAAGAAGAAGAAAGAGAGAGAGAGAGAGAGAACGAGAAGGATACAAGATCTTCCAACTACAAAAGCTCTTGAGGAACTACTGCTCAACTGCAAGATAAAGCTGATTGTTTTTCAAGCTAACTCATATCCAAGCTATCCAAAGCTCTTTTAGAGCTCCCTCTACTGTACTACTTTCTAGAATCTTAATCCTTTAGAATCATCTAGAGAATCTAACTACTAAATATACAAACACAAAATATTACCAAGAACCCTCCTTTTTAACCAAAATTGCAAGGCTAGAAAAGGAGCTTGTGTTATGTCATAAAATACCCACATTCAACTTTATCTGAAAACCCCTTGAGTGGTCTTGGGACAAGCTGACTTCTCCCTAGGAAGGGCTCCACTCTCCACTTCGTTGTTCTTTTCTAAGTGACTGACACGGCAGTACTTCTCATTATGGTTAAGCACCTTGCACCTAAAACAATATGAAAGGATCCAATGACACTCTACATGGACCATTACACGCATTCCATCCATGCATTTCATGTAAAAGCTTTTGGGAGAGCCTTCACTTACTTCCATTTCTACTGAGATAACATATTTAATGCTCTTATTTGTAGCGGTAACAATGTCTGCCTAGAGAGGCTTCTTTGAAATACTACTTATTCCTTGATTGTGCCTACACTCCATGGAGACCCCCAAAGTTTAAACTAGATAGGCATCTTAGAGGGTACAACTTTAAGCCATCTTTTCAAGATGGTACATCAATATCCAAAATACTGAAGGGGTTTAGAACTCTAAAAGAGAGGCATCCAAGGTATCTAAAGAAACAAAATCCCTAGCCATTAGTTAAAACTTTGGATGAGTCCTACATCCTAAAGGCTCCTAGCAATTATTTAGACATAGGAAGGGGAGTCTGTTCCCTAGTCTTCCCTTAAAACTAGGCTGTTATGGTGTTTCTCCAAAGATGCTCCCCCTTGGTCAAAATCGATTGGGGTATTACGACTTGAATCAAGCCTCCTACTTTTAAAGGGGGAGGGGGAGTGGAAAGATCTCCTCTACCACCCGCATCATAGCTTAGGCAGTAAACTAACTAGTAGACTCTTGGGCTTCAAGATAGGACCAGAATCTTTAGCTGCCTCAAGCTTTGCTCTTGAGCTGTAATAATAATAATAAAAGAGCTTTGACAAGGTTCAGGAGAAATCACATAAAAAGTCATTGGTTTTGCAGCTTCCGGTTCAAGGATTGAATCTTGAAAAGCAACTTTTGTGGAAGCGGGATGGTGGAGAAAGGTTAGGAGAACCAGGTGGTTTCTTAAACGAGGAAGAAAATTGCAGGGGCTTCTATTCCTCAAAATGCAAAATCATAGGATAAACCAAAAGTTGACATAATATCACAGACAGCAAGGAAGCTGTTCTTTGATAGAAACCACAAAAACTGAAAATAAATAAATAATAAAAAAGATCACAAAACATAAGAAAGGAGATCTTATCATAAAACAGCATCTATGTGGAGATGGAAAAACCCAAAAGAAACATATAGATCTCAGGCTGCCATTTTGAAAAAGACCTGCAACACTTTGCCTCAGTGATGTCCGTTTTTCCTTGTCTTTGTGTGAAGGGGGTTTCCTTCTTTTTTGCCCCTTTGATGATATACTGATAGGTTCCTAAAGGTCCACATAAACAAATCATAGAAACAAGACTTGTCAAAACCTTTGATCTATAAGAAGCAAATATAGATACCAGAAGTTACATAATGCAAAAAATGCACATTTCAAAAGATTACACAATAGGATTTTGAAAAACTTGAACTATTTACAAGCCTCTCCTCTTGTCCATCACATAGTTGAGGTTTAAATGCTCCATTTGAGATAACATTGGATCGATTCTCTCAAACCAAGAAAAGGATATGGAAGAAGATTATGCAAGCTGAAATATAAATGTGAGAAAACATCGAAAGGAAAAACAATACAAGAGCATGAGCAACATGGTCACACACCCTCACAAAACCTATAGAAAAAAAGGGCATGACCTAAAACTCGTATAACCCGACTAAAGATAAACTCTTTAGGTCCTTGGGGGTAACCAAATACATAATAAAGCACAAACCTTCAACTTAGTGTAATAAAACATTATTAGGTAGAAGCTATATCAATCTTTACGGACATTAGGGACTGCAGCAGAAGAAATCATTTTTCTTTTGGGATAAGTGCAAAAGTAACCATTTGACAAGCAATGTCCATTTTAGTTAAAGCAAAAAATTAATCCTTTTCTAAGTAAAAAAAACTGTAATCAAATCTATAATTATATACAAGTTGTCAAGTTGAGCAGAAAACTTCAAATCCGAAACCATGATACGAATAAACAGAAACACATAAATGAAAAGATGTTTCGAAAAATCACCTCTGTTTGCTTTTCTGAAGCACTGCTGATGCTAACAGCGGAGCTTTGGATTGCAGGTTCTTCTGGAGCAGAAGGAATTGAGGAATCTGGCCAGAAAAACTATCATATATTTGTGGGACTGGAAATGCTCACATGGTCATAATTCTTATTTTAGAAAATATCTTTCCATATGAGCTATGGTACACTGATCTTAAGGCTATAACTAGATAATGCCCTTCTGGGACCAAGCAAAGCAGCTATTTACCAGCTGAAAATGCAAGCCAGCACAGGAACTATTTCTAATAGGTAAATATCACGCATTTAAAAAAATTTTAAAAAAAAAGGAAAAAGAAACAAACTGCAGAGAGTTAAACCCAAAACATGTAAAGCATGAGAAAGCAATTATATACATACCCACTAGACCTTGATTACTGACTGCTTCCTTTATAGTTGAGTTGCCCATCTCAGGATCACATAAGGCAGGTTCCCATGCCTCCTGAAACACATGATTCTCTCATTATTAACATAACATTACTCTGTGTCATATTTCCATTTATGTTTAGACAACAAGGAAAAGAATGTTAACCTTGACATTTTGAACATCCAAGCCAGTATCTGTATAATGCAAATCCCTATTGATTGTTGCATCATCCATATTGCGATTTACATTTTCATCATCCAAGTTAATACTGGATTCCATTGGTCCTACATCAAAACCAACCATCTTCTTTTTATTATTCTCTACAGATTTATACACGAGTAAACAGGGTTTTGTGAAAAACATTTTAGACTAACCAATTTCTGGTGCTGCAGTACCGTCTACAAGCATCTCTGACTTTTGAGAAATGTTAGACTCCTTTCTCATGCCAGCTTCATCAAATATGATATTCAAATTTTTTTTATGTGAGAAAGCTATCGTGTCAATTTCATCAATAAGATCAGGAGAGAATGGATCCGCAGAAGAGTTCGCCTCAAAGAGCTGCTTCTTTAACAATGACATCGTGGCAAATGGACTCTTAGGTGGTACTGACAAAGGTGCAGAGTTTTTAGAGCTTCCTCTTCTTTGTCCTTTTGTTGCAGGAGATTTAGTATGCATGACTTTAAAAATGTTTTGTATGTCCAACAAAGCGCGTCTAGGTTTTGACAGCTTTCCACCTGAAGCCTTCACATCATTCCTCTGAATATATTGCATGTCAGGAAGGCATAAAGACTCAATATTAACAGGTTTGATCTGCAACTGCTCTTGTAAAATATTCACTGCACCATCACCATCGAGCTCTTCAAAGTTTCTAGACAATATGTAGTCCAAAAGATCATCAGCCTCTCCAGGAACTTTTATTGACCCTGTAACCAGCACTCCATCAGGCCCACGTCTTTTGAAAATAAGAAGAAAATAAAGGTCATGTGACCAAAAGAAATTTCTATCTTGATTAAAGCTTTCATTATTCCAACATCCCACTCACCAGCTAATTCACTTTCCAATGGTTCAACATTTTGCTGAGGCACTTCTTGTTGCCCACTAGAAATAGACAAGTTTACATCATCCAGCTTAGATAATTCTTGAGATGAGATGAGAGAGTCATCAAAAAGATTCTTGTAATTGAAAGATTTTCTGACACATAATACCAAAAAAATATAATAAAGTCAGCAACAATAGCTGAAAAACGAAAAGCAATAGTATGATACAAAAATGTCACCAACATAAAGTTAAACCTTAATAGTTCAAGACGACGAGGACGTGCGCTTCTAGAGGTCTTGGTCTGATCTTGATCCATCATAACCCCAGTTTGTCTTTGTATTTCCCTCTTAGCATCTTCACACCAATACCAAGCATAATTGATCAAATTTCTCTTTTTAGTAAGTACTGTGATGATTCTCTTATGCAGCAACATGGTCAAAAGATAAACATGAGGGAAGCACACTTGCAAACAACATAAAGTTAAAAGAAGGGGGAAGCATACTTTCAAATTGCTCATAAGCTGCAAAAAATTCATCTGGATCTTCATATTTATCAACATCAAAAGTTGGCTCCAAATCCACCAAGGGCTGACTGCAATAGCAAAGTAAATTGAAATAATTGAAAACTAACATGTGAAGGGGAAAAAAAAAATCCAAGCAAGCTTTCCTTTTTCTCTTTTAGAGACAAAAATACGTACTGCAAATTTTACCTACAATCAGGTTTCAGAGAAAACCGAGGATGTTTCATTCCCAAACCAGGCCTACGTCTTTTTGGATTATTATTGCCTTTTGTCTCGTGAAGCTCATCCACAGCTTCATCAGCAATGTTTTCTGAGATGATATTGTTGGGAAGTTCATGAACTTTCTCCATGATTGCCTTTGCCTGATCCAGAAGTTTGTGCGGATTTTGCAAGGCCTAAAATTGCATGGAAAAGATAGGCTGTAAGTATTAATGATGGAATAACCATTTGTTAGAACAAGTGGCACGTGATTGCCAAATTTTATAATGTTATCAACAAGTAGCTTCTAACACAGGCAGGGAGCTATGGTTTTTTTTTTTTTTTTGGTTAATTCAAGACCAGCTATAGTTTGATACAGCAACCAAATTATCTAATAGCTTGAGCTAACAAATTCAGTGGGCATTTTACATATATGCTTTAAAACTACTTATGATATATAATTCGTTAGATAAAAATATACAGAGTACAATACAGAAACTCTTGGGTCTTCACAAACCAATTCCAAGAAGGGAGCGAAAGGATGAGTCCACTGCTTATTTAATCCTGAAGAGAGAACCAGAGACACAAGCTAAATAATTGCACTAAATGACACCTCAATTTGAGTTCACCTATACAATCTCAAACCCACGGTTAACCATCCAAAAAGCTTTAATCCTCAATTTGCCGCACTTAAAGTATAAACATGATCTACAAACTATCATCAATCTGCAACAATCAAAACAAAAAACAAGGCTGCTTTTCTCTCGCAGCAAAATCAACCTAAAGCATGGATAAAATCATGATCATACTCATTTCATGCAAAAATTACTGTCCCCTATATTTTTCACTAACAATATTGACAAGGTTAACACTCGCATGAAGTTAAATAGAAACATCAAGATATAAGGATGATAATAGTATTAATGATTTTCATTTCTAAGGATAAAAATCATATTCCTCCGTTTCCCTTTGACTAAGTTTCTGCCCCAAATGTGTCCCATTCTATATAACCCAAATCAAAAGCTGCTGTGTATGATAAATTTTTAATGTACACCACACTTTTTTATTTTATAAGACCATCTTTATCCCTAAGAACTCCCATCAGATTCTCGCATCGCCACATAAGCAACTATAGGAAGAACATCCTGCTTTGTCCACAAAATTCTTATGTTGCATTTGATTTACCAAAATGAAATTATCATTTCATCTTCTTTTGCAGAATTCTCTTATTTGATTTGTAAAAATTTCTACTATAATCAATATCTATCCTATATAACATAGAATCGAATGGTATAAATAAGGAATAGGAGTTCCTCCTCTATATTCTTCCCCATTATCAGAAAAATAGTTATTCCTCATAGAATACAGTATCTTCCTTCCAAAAACAACCATGATCATAAAAGAATTAATTTTTATTCCTCAATTCCAGCATACCAAATATGATATTATAGTATAAAAGAACCAGATAAAGATGGTCCAAAAAATTACCCAACCAAATTCCACAGCAATCTCGAGCACGGTCACATAACCCTAACCAACCCAACAAAAGTAACACAGGACACACATCATGTATATAGATAACACTAGGACGATTAATTCCTGAAATTCATGACCAGGATTACGTAAGGAAACACGCGACAAAACGAGGAATCGGAGAAAATAATAAGATAAAATAAGTGAAATGAGGGAAGTTTACGATGGATTTGAGATGGTCGTGGATGGAATCGAGGTCTTGATAAAGATCGTAGGGTTTTGGAGCTTATTTAAACCACCAAATGGCGTTGGGAAGAGAGAGATTAGGGAGTATTCTGATAATGGGTCCACCGGATCCGAGCTCTCGGGTGCTGCCACAGCCATTCAGGGCGTCTCCGACCGTGTGTGTGAGAGACGGAGAGTGAGGGAGGGAGGGAGGGTTTTGGGATTTCGAAAAGACGATGAAGAGCGGGAGGAGTGAGAATTGTACAATGTCATTTTCTTATTGGGATTTAAATTAAAAATACAACTTGTTTTTTCTTTCTCTAAAAATATAGAAATTTAAATCTAAAAAACCATACAAAAATTTACTGAGAAATAAAATTAACAAATAAGAAGTGCATTTATTTATTTACTTTATTTATTGTTAAAGTACAAGAGTGATATAAATATGGTTTTGGTTTCAAGGTATTTTTCTTTTTTCTTTTTTCTTTTCTTTTAAGAAAGAGTTCATAGTTGTTTGAGTATCTATTTTGTATATAGTAAAAAGAATTAGTATTAAATTTGGTTTTAATCGAAAATCTACTTTCAACATACCCTAATCAAAATTAAATATTCATGGCAAAGCATTGAACATCAAACATTGAAGAAAAACAATACAGACGCATTTCAAAAAGAAAAATTATGATATTATCAATATTGCATTAAGAGGAAATTTTTTAACTTTGATAGAAATGTTATTATCCACAATAAATAAGATTGATTTATTAGGTAAATATAATTCTCCAAGTCTTTATTAGCACCGCCATCAAGTTCTACGGTATGACACTTTAAGTATCCACAAAGATTCACAATAAAAAACTAAACATCAAACATATGAGAAAAATGACAAAAAAATTAATTAAAAAATCACCACTGCTATAATAACAAGAAATTTTAAACTTTGAAAGAAATATTAATATTCATAATTTTTAAAAAAATCATCACATGAGTTTTATACCACTTTAATTACTTTTACCTTTTCTTACATACACATCAATATCATATACCCAAAAGGAAACAAAAAGAGAATGAAAAACAAAAAAAGCTACTAAAAAAAATTATCATCATGTCAATTATGGAAAATTTTTCTATTGTGCTAAATGGAAAAGAATCTTAGTTATTAACCAATCCATTACAACTTATGATAATCCATTGTAAATATAGACCTTCTACCTCATCAACAAAAAGTGTGTTTATAATCTTTATTTATTCTTAAAACACATGTGAAGATTATATTTCATACATGCAAGGTGATTAATACAAGAAAATTGGTTTTTTCTTTATTTTTTTAGCCAATATACATGAAAAGTGTATAATAAACAATTGCAAACCATTAAACTCTATGAGATTCACAAAATAAAAGGAAACTAATAGAAAGTTAGGTATAAATCAATACTTTTCAAGACTTCTATTATTGTCGAGTCATGATTCTTACACTTGTCTTGGTTTTAGAGCTCGATTTTGAGAGAGAGAATCAATTGGGGATAAAAAGGGAAGAGAGAGAGAGAGAGAAAGTGGTGGGTGGAAGTTGTTAAAAAAATTAAATTTCAATTATATAATAGTTAAGACTACTAAAAACAATTGTAAAGTTGTATATTTAAAAGTTTAAGTCTTAATGAAACAATAAATAACCATATTGTTTTAAAGGCAATCATGGAAATACTAAAGGACACCAAAGATGCTCCGCTCACTTAAATAATATAGATGATTACTACTTGATGTATGTTATACAAGATCCAGCAAGTTAATATTATGCAGGCAGTGTTAAATAAACAAAGGAGTAGAGATTTTGTTAAAATATTACCAACTTGTCCTCTAAAGACATCCTAAGGGGGTATCCATTGAAGAACTACGATAGGCGATTATTAGGAGTAGACACACATTTGTGCACTTAGAAAAATGTATAACGATTTCCAAAGTATTGGACGTCGACCTACTAAGCCATTTCTCAATGTTATCGACAATGGGGTAGAATAGTCTAAGTCGAGTAACTGTATGTTAAGCAAGATAACCATATTCGAGCAAGCTGAGTATTGCACTAGTCTGCTCGATAGCTATAATGGGCAACCTGGTTTGACCAAAAGGTAGGCTTAAGCTGACCTATGTCCTAATTAGGTTAAGCCGGACTTGGGGAACCCTGGATCTAAATTTACAAAGCACCAATTGTCTTTCTTTACTTTTTTTTGCGAAGAGTTAGCAGACAATCTTATTGTACACAAAATCATATAAAGTATTTTCTAAGATTGTTTGTGTTACAAGTATAGAGGATAGGATGACCATCCAACCTCTCAAGTTAGTAAGCTGCCTTAAACTTTAACCATTTAATAGGATCTTCTAAATTCATAGCTAATTTCCCTCGCCCCTCGTGAGATTCAGTAGCCTCGAGCCATCAAAATGCTAGGTCATTGGGTTGGAAAACCTTATGTTTGACCTTTTTATAATAGTATGTTGTTGCTTAAAGCTAATAAGCACTAAGCACCTAACCTAGTCATAGCTAAGTCTCTTACCTTTTTAATGGTGTCCAATTTAGTGAGGTGGACAATATTGGTATCAGGTGTCAATTGGTATGGAGTTTCTTAGATTGAAGTGTAGTAGCTGGTACAATAACCTTAAAAAATGTTTGGCAGCTTTTTAACCCGATTCCCTCTGGCCGTACTAACTCTTTTCTTCAAGCTACTGAGGATAATATTGTAGATGATTTCCACTTTTTTATTTGTGTGAGGGTGTACTAGCTATTTATATCTTAGCTCTATGTGGTAATCAAAGTAAAAACCTTTTAACCGTCGTCTATCAAAGAAGGTTCCATCATCCGTGACTAGGATGCAAGGAACCTAAATCTAGTGATGATGTAATTCAAAAGAAACGATTCAATGTTTCTTTCAATCATCTTGGTGATTGCTTCTGCTTCTAACCAATTGGTGAAGTAATCCACACCTATGATAACATATTATCACTAACCGATCACATTAGGGAAAAGGCCTAGTATGTCAAGCTCTCATTAAGTGAACGACCATAGGTTGACAAGTGTGTATAGAAGACTACTTGGAATAAGAAAGGGTAGAGCGTGCCTTTAGCACTCAATACATCTTTTCACTGCATCAAAGGCATCCTACTTCATGGTCCACAAGTAATATCCAAGATGGAGAGCTCGGGTATAAAGGGTTGCACTCATAACATGGTTACTACATTCTTTTAGGTGTTAGCCTTTGAGGGCCTTTGATCCCTCTTCACAGTGAAGGCATTAAAGTAATGATAAGTTGTGGTATTTTCTATATAGAAGATCATCAACCATGATGTAACTAATGGCATTATATGATAGCTTATTGGCTTCTAACCAATCGACAAGAACTGTTTCGTGTTAAAGGTAGCCCACAATGGGTCCATCTAGCAAGGTTAATGGATAGTATGTCGACCCTTCACAACTCATACTCTTTGTCAACGAATGCTCCTTTTTGCAATGAAGTTGATGGAAATTTTGCCATCGGCATGGTCAAGATCAAGGATATTTACCAATGCGAACATTGATAGCTTGTTAGCTTAAGATTCTCAACTATTGAGATCTTATGGATGCTTTGAGAGGGGAACTTACAGGCTAATTTCTTAATAATAACCAAGTATTTGATCATCGCATTCCCAACTGTCTCTCATTATCCATTCACTTGCTAGACCTCAAGTTAGGAGTTCGAGTGAATCTTCAATCTTTCACTCTAATATTTTTTGTTAGCTTCAACCCTGTGATGAGGGCTTTATGTCCCGCTTCATTATTACTAGCATGGAATCCGAACTTTAATGCGCAAAAAACTTTTACGCTGAACCTGTTTCTATTCCTCATTAGGTGGAGAATCCATTAACATGAAGTATCTATTCAAGCTTATCCTTCTACGTAGTAATGTCTTCTTCTCCAATTAATTCAGCAATGAAGTCTTCTAACATTTGTGCCTTAATATCTTCACGAGGTTTATATTGAACACATAATGCACATAGCTCTATTGCCTATTTCATCATTCGCTCCCATTCATCTAGCTTGTGGACAATATTACGAAGCAATTGTTCATCAGAACAATCACCCGATGTGCTTTGAAGTATGCCCTAAGGTGCTGAGCAAAGATGACTATTGTAATAGCAAACTTTTCCATTTTGATATATCTTACCTCTAACCTTTGAAAAATGTGACTGGCATATATTAGCTAATGCTTACTTTCTTCTACTTAATAAAGACAAAAGAAAGGGTTTGACCACTGACAAAGAGATACAAGTATAGATATTCTCCTAGGATAAGCTTAAATAAAATGGGAGGATAAGTTATAAAGGTTTTTGGCTTAATAAAAGTAGATTTGCATCAATCGATCCATTCAAAGTTGGTGGGATTTTTCATTATTTTAATCAGTGCAGCGGTTAAGGCTCTAGACACAAACCCATTGAGGCTAACTATGTATTTGATTGATTTAAGTGATTGCATGTTGATCATGTCTCGTGTTTTGTTCGAATTACCTTCAATTTATTACCACATTATCAAAATTTTGAGGAATTTTTCCAAGATGACTCTAAATACACACTTTGTAGGGTTGAGCTTCATCTTATAATATGTAAAACAATTAAATGTCTTCCTTAAATCACTAAGGTGAACATTTAGCACCATTTTTTTTTGTAACCTGTCATCTGCATATACTTTCATGTTCCTCCTAATCTTAACATAAAGATTTATTTCACTATCCTTGAATACATTACCACGAGGTTTTTTAAGTCCAAATGATATTACCTTTTTATAGCAAAATGTACTTAAGGAAATGATGAATGAGGTGTGGACTTTGTCTTTTAGTTCCATCTTGATTTGATTGTAGCCTAAAAAGGCATCTATAAAGCTCTGTAAAGCATATATGTGGAGTTGATGGGTTAGTTAATCTTAGGGAGAGGGAAACGACCTATGGGGCAAGCTTTATTAAGGCTGATCTAATTGACACACACATTCCACTTCCCATTTGACTTCTTAACTAACACAATTTTAGCCAACTAAGTAGGTATTTCTCTTATTAGATAAATCGTGTTTTTAATAACTTTCGAACCTTTTTTTCCAACGGCGGTTTGCTATTATGGCATGCAATGCCTTTTTTTATTTTTACTATTTGATCAATTTAATACTAAGGTCAATGCTTAGCCGATGGGTGATCACTTCAAGTGATATACTTGATAGTTGGTAATAAACCAAATCAAGTCATCTATATTGTTGTGTAGGGATGAAACAAGCCAATCCTTCTGTTCGACGAGTAAAGAGGTGCATATTCGAGTAATCTAATTGAGCTTGTCATCTATCTTTACTTCCTTCGTTCCTTCAAAGCTTTTTGCTAGAGTTCAAATTCTTTCTATTACACCTCATATCTTGCTAAAGATGTTCTAATGCTCGTAGGATCAAGAATTTTTCCTTTAAATGAATAGGAAAGGTAATCATGCCGAAGGTTAGTTAGCTTAGTCAATTGAGTATCTTGTTATATATGGTCATCATTCTACCACTACAGAGTATATTTCATGGGTAGTTGCGTTATCATCATCTTCAACTACATAAGGAAGGTTATAATCCCTCTAGCTCACACAAGTTGATTATTGAAGTTAGATAGGTCATGATTGCATAGCTTTAGCGTCTTTTACAATTTCGAGGCCATATGCTCAAATACTTTATTACAGATAATATATGTGCCATTGTCTGTGTTAATCATCACTTTATTAACGTATAAGCTAACTACATAGGCGAAAATGATCCGAAAATCTTGTTAGCGAGTCGTAATCCCTTTTAGGTCATTATCGGTAAAGTATATGGAATTATCTACCTTACACTTCCTAGTTTGGAAGTGCAAAACCTATTAGGCTTTTTTAGTTGACGTAGAGTTGTTTACTATACATGATCTTTCAACAATAGTGTTGATAACAATGTTGGAAGCTCAATTTGGTTTGTAGTTTGCTCGATTATTATCTTCCTTGTGTTCCTGCCCAGCCGTACAATGCCGGGATAGACTCTCAATATTGTTACTTAGATTCGCAATGTATTATCTTTTGTATCCATGATGGATGGCATTTTGAATAACATTCTTTAACTAAAAGCATAATTTTCTTATGGCTTATTGAACCATGTGGAGGTTGCAGTATTGTTTTGATGTGAAAATACAATACACAAATATTCCACAATTTGGTTATGTTACATCCAATAAGCAAAACTTTTTTCTTTTATATGTTTGAACTTTATTGTGCATTTTTTGTTTTTGTGTTTGTGTTTTTGGTATAGTGCATATAAGGGAAACGTACGGGCTCATCAGTATAAGATGGACCGGCAAGAGTACGAGGCAATGCTTGATTAATGGAGATCAAGAGGAAGATTGTAGGTGCGAAAAGTGGACCAGCCCGCCGATATGTTGAAAAATAACCATTGGAAGTTTCTACTGCCGACCATTGGAGGCTTATTTTTTATGTAATGACTAGCTTGTTGGTGCACCTATAAATAGAAGTGTTTAGGGTGTTTTTGTGCAAGAGAGTGGACCTTAATTTGCATAGCTCATATCAAAATTCTCTCAATCTGTTTTTGATTAGTTGAGTGAAAATGTGATTAGTGACATAGTGATGTTTGTGAGCAAATATTGTAAGGCATTAATCACATATTTGCTTGTAATTTGTTTGAGTATTGTTTAGCGAAGCCTCATGTGTTTGAGGTAATAGATGAAGTCCTCATATGTTGATCCATTTTTTGAAATCCTCTTTGCAAGGCATTTGTTTGTAAAATCAAGTGTGAAGTCCTCCTTTAGTGAAGCGATTGTAGATCATAGAGACTAGGGGGTAGGCTGAACTCCATGTTATATCTTCGTACAAGCTCTCTTTCCCCTGTTTCTTTGTTATTATCGCTATTATTATTGAAATTGTGCATAAAATTGTGAAAGAGATAATGGTTAGTTAAGTAAATTTAAAATCAATTTAGAAATTCGCCTCGTACTTTCCACATGCGTATAATAAGCTTAGTTGCCTTTGTTTTTATTGCTAACAATTAGTATTAGAGCTAGTCTCTAAGGTTAATGCTTAACGGCATCTTAAAGAAAAAGTTTATGTGGTTTTTTAAAAGCACTGGGCTTGTGTGTTTTTTGTGTTAAAAATAACTTGTTTATTAAATGTAATCTAAGTGTTTTAGTTTAGCATCATATTTTAGTAAAATGAGCTCATACACGGAATGCTTAACCGAGAGAGTTAAGTTGCATTTAATAAGTTATTTATTAAATGTAATTTGAGGACCTTTGATTGAGCATTATATCTTTTACAAGTGAGCTTTTACATGAATGCTTAATTGAGGGGGAGCAATTTTATGCAATGATTGTTTTCATCAAAAAAGGGAAGATTGTTGAACCATGTGGAGGTTACAATCTTATTTTGATGTGAAAATACATTGCACAAATGCTCTACAACTTAGTTAAGTTGCAACTAATGAGCAAAACTTGTTTTTGATATGTTTTGACTTTATCATGCATTGTTGTTTTTGTGTTTGTTTTTTTGGTGCGATGCGTATAATGAAACACACTAGCTCGCCGGTGTCGAGCCTGGATTTTTCACTTTTGATTTAATCTCTTTCAATTTGATTTGTACCAAACCCTAACCCGTTTGATACAAACCATCGACTAGAAATTAAAGAAAAATTAATTTTTTAAAAACATTTTTGGATTCGCCACCCGATAAAGTCGGGAAAAAAATCAGAAGTTAGGATTAATGGGTTAGTTGATCACAACTTAACTATTAGTCTACTAAAAATTTAATTTAAAAACAAATTTTATAAACCATAAATTTTGGATTTGGAGGCTATCCTATTAAAACCATATGGTTACTGTATAATATTCATAATTTAAAATTTACTATTAATGCTAAAAAATAAATCAAATATCATGAATTCCTAAATTTATAATTCTGTATACAAATTGACGACAAGATCGTTTGATATTTACAATTAATTAATTAATCCAAAAATTACAAGATAATGTGATGGAACAAAACATGTTTTTTCAGATTTTATGTAGCCCCGGAGGTGCCTACGTACTCATTAATCGGGATTGGACGTTACGTAGTTCTTTTCTCAAAAACTTTAGTGTGTGAGTATTTTTTATATTTTTTGAACTATTTTCCATTTAAGTCCTTTAGTTTTTCTATTTCTATAAAGTTTTTTTTTTTATAACCCTACAAGCTATCAAATTGATTTTTCTTTTATTTTAGAAAATAAGATATTTCAATGTGTCGAAAAGACCTTTTTATATTATATATATATATATATATTTGTATGTATATTAATACGCTCATGCGACATATATATCCTTTGGATTTTATTGTTTTGACAAAAATATATTTTACTTTTTATTTTTTCTTTTTCTTTTTCTTTTATTTTTTCATTTGTCTTTAACATTTAAATAAATAAATAAATCAAACTTACCTAGTTAAACTGTGTAGATCGGATTTGGATCGGCACAAGTTAATGTTGGAGTGAGCAAAGGTCAGTGCTGGAGCAAACACGGGTTGATGTTGGAGCGAACGCAGGCTAATGTTGGAGCGAAGCGGGCTGGTGTTAGAATGGGCATGGGCTAGTGCTAGGGAGGCGACTACCGAAGTTTAAAACCACCGATCTGGTAATTCTAGGTGGATGTAGAGGCATCGAAGGAGCTGATACAAGGATAGGGAAGACTTCGGAGGTGGTGGTTTAATTTGAAAGCGGCTAGAAGTGGATGATTTAAGTTCCAATGAGCGACGATCGAAGATTATGGCTATCGGAGGTAGAGGATAGGTTTTAGACAAAGAGGAAAGCTACTAGCTAAAGCTTTTACCACCTATAAATCCAAATGTGCCTTTGATTTGCTCCGATTTAGTCTCTATTAAGAGTAATTGGAGAAAAATGACAAACGAACCCTATATTTCAAACTCAAATTCAAAGCTTGCTAGTGTTTTTAAGAAGAAATCGAATGCTGTTGATGGTCGTAAATGACATGAACAGGGAATTTGACCCCTATTTATACTGTTTAGGGGTTGAATTAGGTGGCGTTTGTTTGAAATCGGGCAGGTGGGTCACGTGTGAAATTGATCTTCTAGAACGCGTTCTACGAATCTCGAGCTTAATAATCTTAAAGAAGGATAACATTCGAGCTCATATCCGTGCTTCTAGAAGCAAAAGATGGTAGTTTGGATAAAATTTTAAAATTCGTTTTGTGCACAAAAATGAGTTTTTCGCAAACTTTGGATCGAAAATTAAATGCCAAATCAATCATTTTATGACTAGGTTTTGATCCAAACTTATAGTATCCCGTGCCTTCTTTAAATTCTATCCATCAATTTGATGCAAATTCGAGCATAAATGGGTCAAACATGAGCTTGAAATTGCTTGGTTGCATAGAAAAAAATGGAGTTTAGGGAAGGAAGATGACATGCGTGTTGAACACGCGCGCCCCATGCGCGGCAATGCCCTAGCACTTGTTGTGCACGCGCCAGGCTGAAAAAAATTCCATGTGCTTGCATAGATTCGATCCCAAGTCGCAATCATGCATATGCATATGCATGTGTTTTACCATCAGGGCATTAGCCTGTGCTTCGGTTTTATTTTTGCACAGAATATTTATTTAAGGTTTCGAAAATAGACCCAATTAAATAAGCTCATTTATCTAGAGTATTTAATTAGGTTCAAGATAGACTTATAATTAAAATTATTATTGTATTAAGCCCAAAAATATTTAATTTATATTTTTTTCTTTCTCTCCTGTTTTTATACATATTTGTAATGATTTATTTTTCTTATTTGTTTCCCTTTTTTTTTTGTAATTTATGGGCTTAACATAATGTTAATTTTCATTATAAATTGAAACCTTAAATGGGAAAAAATAGGGTGTCTATAGCTACTCCTCTTTGTGGTGAAGTTTAGGTAAATTATTGCCATAAAGACAAAGAGATAATCGATTTTTCTCTTTGAAAGAACTTATCCGAAATTTGGAACTGGGAGACTTAACCGAGATAGCGATGGTCTTGTGATCTCGAACCTTGGCTTAAGGTGAGACAGTAACGACTTTTGGTGAAGTTACCGTATCATGAAAGGTTAACCTTCCTTTTCATCCATACCAACTCACTAGAGTTGTCCTAAAATGTGTCCAAAGAAATGGGGGATGATTTTTCTCATGTTTTCACTATATATTGCGGGCTTCGGGTCATTATTAAAAACTTGAATGGGCTTCAGTTTTTTTTCTTCTTAAAGATTCAGATGGACTTCGATCTTTTTTCTTATTAAAGACTTAGATAGTCTTTGGCCTTGTTTTTCCTAAAGACTCGAATGGATTTTGGTCCTTTTTCTTCTTAAAGATACGAATGGACTTCAGTCTTTTTTCCTTCCTAAAGACTCAGATGGACTTTGGTTTTTTTTTCCTTAAAGAATCTGATGGACTTCGATCTTTTTTCCTTCTTAAAGTCCTGGACTTCGGACTTTTTTTTCCTTAAAAACTTGAATGGGCTTCGATCTTTTTTCTTCTTAAAGACTCAGATAGACTTCAGTATTTTTTCTTCCTAAAGACTCGGATGGACTTCAGTCTTCTTTCTTCTTAAAGGCTTTGATGGATTTCGGTCTCTTTTCTTCTTAAAGACTTAAAATGGACTTCGATCTTTTTTCTTCTTGAAGACCTAGATGGACTTTGGTCTTTTTTTTCTTTTTAAAGACTCGAATAGATTTCGGTCTTTTTTTTCTTTAAAAAAACAGAGGGTCTTGAAATTTTTTTTCTTCTTAAAGAGAGTCTTAAAATCTTTTTTTTTTTTCAAATAAACCAATTTGCTAAGAAGTAAAGAATCCTCTTGACTCCAAAATTGCAAGTAAGCAATAGTCTCTACTTTATTGTTTATCCATTCTCTTCTTTCTTTAAAGACCATTTCTTGGTGGCCTTTTTCCATTTAGAGGAGTAGCAACCTTCAATTTTTAGTATATTCAATTTTCTAATATTAGGGCATATGAATTCTTATCCTTCTCATCATTTCCTTGATCTTGAATTGGATATTTCATGCTTGATGTATTCAATCAAAGAGGACTTTCTCAAACTCTCTTTGGCTTGTTTTCACACATAGCTCGGATTCCAAAAATTATAGTCCGATTTATAAATGATACATACTGGTTAATCCACTAGGTCTTTTCTTGGGCTGTAACTCAAGCTCTTGGTCATTAGGTTGCAATAAAAGGGATATCAAGTGCAGGCTATTTAGTAAATTTTATATTCATATCTCTTTGGGTTTTACAAGTCAATAACCCTTTTCAAGATAACTAAATTAGGCTTGCCCCAGTTTCAAAAGTAACTTTTATGTATGATGATTTACTTCTAATTATCAAAAAAGCCTCCACAAGACGGTGGTAAGTGAGGGTCGTAATTTTTGGAAATGGGCTTCAAGTTGTAAGTGTGTTTAGGTTTTGAAGCATGCCCATCCTCCCATCCTCCTTGTTTTTTGACTTAAACACTTTGATATAACTTTTCTTTTCTTCTTTTATTTTCTTCTTCCACCTTTTCTCTTTCATTCCCTTTTCTTTTTCCCCTTTTTTTTTCAATATTTCTTTTATGTTCTTTTTTTATTTTTTATGATTTCCTTTTTTGTTTTTTTGTTTTTGCTTCAAAGTGTCCGGATTATGTGTAGGCTTTTGTGTATGAAAGTTGAGGCGCTCTTTTCATTTCAGAAGAAAATTATTATTAATAAAATTTCACTTTTGAATTGATGGGATTGTGGTAAGCATAAATTAATTATTCTATGTTTCCTGATTAACGACCTTTACCTCGTATATGCCCCATTGTGGGGTAGTTCTTGACAGTTTTTAACTTTTAGAAATCACTTCAGTAAAAAAAGGCTCAATGGGATTAACGAGGGGTAAGTGTATTCAGGTTATTGAAATGAATATCTGGTATCATTTCGACCTGCGTATCAAGTTCAAAACAGACCTCTTATAAGGAATAAGCCTTATAAGTCTCCTTAACATCACTGGACTCTCAAGTGTTTAAGGTTTAGTGTTTGGTAGTTAGTTGTCTCTTTTCATCCTAAAATTTTCAAGCAATAAAATATCCATGGACAACATTTTATTCAAATTGCCCGTTGAATAATCAAATATTTTAAATTATCCTAAAAAAGATAGAGGATTTATTATAAGGATATACACCGTTATCAATCCTCTTTTTTTGTCTTTATTGATCCCTCACAAATGCTTGCCCCTATTAATATTGGCCGATAAGTTCAACTGCTACTGATGACATGCTATTTTAATGGATAGTAACAACAAATTCTCGATACTTGAAGAGGACTTGCTTGAAGTCCTTGTAGGAGTTAGGATAAAGTTACTGTTGCTAGTTGATTCAATAGCTTCTAGGAGCTCGGGTTGGATAAGTTTAGCATCAGTCAACTTTTGGACTTTGTTCCTTAATCTCCAGCAACGTTCGGTGGAATGACCTATTTGACCCATGTGGTACTCACATCGGGCACTAAGATTGTAGTTTTTTGGCCTATACCCTTTTTTTGGTATTTCATATGTTATCATTTTCTGATCTCTCACTTAGTTAAAAATTTAGACCATCGGAATCCTAAATTGTGTGAAATGCTTTTGTAGTATTGAGCAAGCTATGGGCCCAATGCTTTTGAAGTTAGAGGCTTCATCTCTTGTCTTGTCCTGTTCTTAATTTTACAACCCATGACTCCTCTTGAGCCCTGTGAGATTGTACTTAGCTAGTAGTAAGGTCTTAATGTTGGAGTTTGTTTACCACGTATTTCATAACTTACTTTAGGGTTTCAATCCTTCCAACCATTGCTACGAGTCTTTATTTTTAATTCTCATGTGACCCTTCCCTTTGGATACCTAGAATTTGATCATTCTCTTGCAAATAACTTCTTTGATATGATGTATCACCAACATCTTGTGTATGAAACATGTAAATGATGTTGAAGTTGGGTGCTGGACCATCCACGAATTGCAATTGAACCACTTTTAAGTTATTCAAATCCTTAATTTTGATCTTTAATTCCCATCAATCATCAGTAGCATGCCTTCATTGACTCACGTGGTACTCATATTACGCATCAGGGTCACGTCTTTATGGCTTACACCCTGATACTGGGTCTTTATGGCGTAACAAATGGTCCTTGTTCAATTTATAGTAAACTTGAGATAGAAGGATAGGGATTTGATTGAATTTCCTCTTGGATGCCTGTGTACACTTGCTGTAATTTCCCTTGCTCACCGTGTTGACCGTGACTTCTTTCACTGCAGGTTCTCCAGCAACTTCTTTGTGAATTTGAAGTTTGCTAGAAACAAAGGCATTTTTCAATTATGCCCCCTGCCTTTACTATTTCAGAGAAATTCTTAATGGCGTAACAAGATGGGAGAAGAAGGTCTCTTCTAGGGTATTTATGAAGGTAGATACCATATCCTTCTCTAGAATAGATATGGCAACTATAGCTACTAACGACTTCTATCATCGAGCATGCTCTTTAAAGGCCCCATCCTTCTTCTTCTTCTTCATGTTGCTAAGGTCCCACATGGATGGGGGGACCTTAGTATTAACTTATACTCGTTACAAAATGCCCTAGCTAATTTGTCCCAAGTATCAATCTCATTGAGGTTTAGTTGGACATATTAGGTCAACATCGGTCAAATGAGGCTATATTGGAAAGTCTGAATCATTAGCTACTCATGTTAGAAATAATACACAATGAATACTTAAAAGGGGTGGGGGGTGAATTAAGTATTACAAATTTTTTCTGTTTTATCAAACCAGATTAATTAACTAAGATAAGACAAGAGTTAATTAAAACAAACAAATGCAGCAGAATAAACTAATTAAAACCGATTAATAAATAAGCAGAGATAAGGAAGCTCAGAGAGAGAGAGAGAGAGAGAGAGAGAGAAGCAACATAAGGATTTAACATGGAGTTTGGCCCACTGCCTACTCTCCACGGTGCAAATGTCTCAAAGAGGATTTTTACCACTATATTGATTATTCCAAAATCAATACACCTCTTAGACGAGTAATTACAATAATGCCTATCACAATAGGGCTTTTACAATTGCCTTTCACACAGGACTTCCACTTGATAAATCAAGTGCTATGCTGGTAACACACGACTAGACTTTAAATGTCTCCCACTGAGAACTTCTCAATGCCTCCCATTGAGGACTTTTAACTTTGCCTCTACGAGGACTTCTTTTACAAATGCCTTCTTCGAGGACTTTTTACAAACAGCTCCTCTTTGAGCAGATTTACAACAGAAAATACTTTAGGAATTTTATAAATTCTTTTACAAACTGAGCTCCTTAAACGAGCAGATAAATAACTTTTTTAAATCTTAAACAGTGCTCAAAAACTCTCGTTTAGAGTGTATCACAAATTTTGAAATTGAGCACTAATTATTTTCTTGAAAAAAAAATTCAAATTAACAAGAACGAGAACCAAAACACAAGTAAAAAAAACTTTATAGAACGTTGTTTTCGTTTTACCGTGCGTTCAAAAATTATAATATTTCATTATATTTCAAAGAGAGGAGGAAAAGTATATTTATAGCTCTTGATAAAAATTTGCCCATTATCAAAAAATTTCTGACAACCCGTACTTGTGTTTAATGAATTTAGTTTTAAAAAAACGTGTAAAAGTTAAAAGCAGAGAAAGAGCGTTAAATGTGTCTGATACATATATTAAATGCATCCCAACAGCTATTTTCTTTCTAAAGTCGAGGACAAATTTCTGAAGTCGAGGTTTAAGGTCGAGGTCTGAGGTCGAGACCTAAATTTCAACGCTCGACTTTATAAATTTTATTCAATGACAAACTTTCTAAAGTCGAGGCAATATTATAAAGTCGAGGCCTAAACTTCAGCCATTGACTTTATAAATTTTGCCCAAAACTCTAGCCCTCGAGTTCATAATTTTGCCAAAAACTCCAGTTATTGACTTCATGATTTTGCCCAAAATTTCAACTCTTGACTTTAGAGTTTTGCCCAAAACTTTAACACTTGACTTCATAGTTTTGGCCAAAACTCAGTCTTCTGTCTTTATCTGATGAATAGTGCCTCCACCTTTCTTCTACTGGGCTTGATAGCTTTGTCTTGATTTTTCTTCAACTTTTTACTCTATTAAAACTTAAACAATAGCAGAACAAATACAAAGCATATATATACATATAAATATTTTACGTATTTGAACAATTAAGGATATTTAAATAATTGATTGTGTAATAATTATTCTCATCAAAATTATTTGTGAACATAAAGTTTAACAATCTCCTTATTTAATAATTATTCTCATCAAAATCATTTGTGAACATAAAGTTTAACAATTTCCCCATTGTATTTAAATATCCTTAATTGTTCAAATACGTAAAATATTTATATATATATACTTTATATTTGTTCTGTATTGTTTAAGTTTTAACAGAGCAAAAAGTTGAAGAAAATCAAGACAAAGCTATCGAGCTTAGTAAAAGAAAGGTGGAAGCACTATTCATCAGATAAAGACAAAAGATTGAGTTTTGACCAAAACTGTGAAGTTAAGTGTTAAAGTTTTGGGCAAAACTATGAAGTCAAGAGCTGAAGTTTTTGGCAAAATCGTGAAGTAAAGGGCTCAAGTTTTGGACAAAACTATGAAGTTAATGCCTAAATTTTTGAGTAAAACTATGAAGTCAAGAGCTGAAATTTTGGACAAAATCGTGAAGTCAAGAGCTAAAGCTTTGGGCAAAATTATGAAGTCAAAAACTGAAGTTTTGGACAAAATCGTGAAGTCAAGGGTTGGAGTTTTGGGCAAAATCGTGAACTCAAGGGCTGGAGTTTCCGGTAAAATTTATAAAGTCAAGGGCCAAAGTTTAGGCCTTGACTTCATAATTTTGCCATTGGGTAAAATTTATAAAGTTGAGGGTTGAAGTTTAGGCCTCGATCTCAAACCTTGACTTCAAAAATTTTGCCGTCGACTTTAGCAAGAAAAGAGCTGTTGAAATGTATTTAATGCATGTGTCAGACACATTTAATGCTATTTCTCTACTTTTGACTTTTACATGTTTTTTTAAAACGTTAAGTTCATTAAACACAAGTATGGGTTGTAAGAAACTTTTTGATAACGAGCAAATTTTTATCAAAAGCTATAAATATACTTTTCCTCCTCTCTTTGAAATAGAATGAAATATTAGAATTTTTAAATGTACAATAAAAACAAAAACAACATTCTGTGAAGTTTTTTTTTACTTGTGTTTTTGTTCACGTTCTCGCTAATTTGAATTTTTTTTTTCAAGAAAACAATTAGTACTCTATTTCAAAATTTATGATACACTCTAAACGAGAGTTTTTTTTAGCACTGTTTAAGATTTAAAAAAAGTTATTTATCTACTCGTTTAAGGAGATCAGTTTGTAAAAGGAATTTGTAAAATTCCTAAAATATTTTCTGTTGTAAATCTGCTCAAATAGGAGCGCTTCTTTGTAAAGGAAATTTATATATTTCCTTAAGAGTTTTCAGCTTGTAAATTTGCTCATATATGAGTTGTTTGTAAAAAGTCATCAAAGAAGGCGTTTGTAAAAGAAGTCCTCGTAGAGGCAAAGTTAAAAGTTCTCAGTGGGAGCATTGGGAAAAGTCCTCGTGTGAGGCATTGAGAGAAGTCCTCAGCGGGAGGCATTTGAAGTCTGGTCGTGTGTTACCAGCACAACACTTGATTTATCAAGTGAAAGTCCTTTGTGAAAGGCAATTGTAAAAGCCTTATTGTGATAGGCATTATTGTAATTACTTGTCCAAGAGTTGTATTGATTTTAGAATAATCAATACAATAGTAAAAGTTCTCTTTGAAGCATTTGCACCGTGGAGAGTAAGCAGTGAGTCGAACTCCACGTTAAATCCTTGTATTGCTTCTCTTTCTCTCTCTCTGAGTTTCCTTATCTCTGCTTATTTATTAATCAGTTTTAATTAGTTTATTCCGATGCATTTGTTTGTTTTAATTAACTCTTGTCTTATCTTAGTTAATTAATCTGGTTTGATAAAACAGAAAAAATTGTAATACTTAATTCACCCCCCTCTTAAGTATTCATTGTGTATTCTTTCTAACAATTGGTATCAGAGCCTGGTTTCTTGTGGTTGATTGCTTAAACGCAAAAGAGAAAAGGTCATGACTTCTAATACACTAGGATTCTTGGAGGGTCAGGCTATAAATAGGCCACTGCTTCTTAGTAGGGATAATTACTCTTATTGGAAGTGTGGAATGAATATATTTTTGAAAGCTTAACATAGATTAATATGGAGAGTAGTTGAAAAAAGACCTTTTACAATTGAAAATAAAAATGAAGATCAATATTCAAAAGATGATTGGAAAAATTTGGATTATAATGAAGCTGCCATGAATATTCTTCATTGTGGATTGAATGAAAGTGATTTCAATAAAGTTTGTACTTGTAAATCTGCTAACGAAATCTAGGATGAACTTGAAATAACTTATAAAGGAACTTTAAGGATCAAAGATATTAAAATAAGCTTGTTGGTTGGTCAATTTGAAAGTTTTAAGATGTTGCCTAGTGAAATAATTGATCAAATAAATGATAAATTCATTAATATCATTAATCATTTGAGTGTTTTGGGCAAGAGCTTTACTAATGTTGAAATAAATTCAAAATTGCTCATATCAATGCCAAGGGAATGGGAAGCAAAACAGATAGCAATAAAGGAAGCCAGGGATCTTAGCACACTGACAAAAGAAGAGCTTCTTGTTGCACTCAAAACTCATGAGCTCATCAAGAATCAAAGTGAAGAATCCCAAAAGAAGGCTATTGCTCTGAAGGCAACCAACAAGGATTCTGATAAGGAGGAGATAAATGAGGATGTTGTGATGTTTGCAAAGAATTTCAACAAATTTATGAAGGCCGGAAGCTCCTCAAAGTTTAGAAGGAAAATGAAGGATGTTGTGTGCCATAAGTGCCAAAAACTACGACACATCCAACCAAACTGCCCTCTACTTAAGAAAGTACAAAGAAGATCTAAGAGGGAAGCACTTATTGCTACTTTAAGTTATGGAAAGTCATCAGATTTTGATGAAGAAGAGTTATGTTTCATGGTGATTCATGATGAGGTAAATAATCCTTCATCCTCCTGCTCTAACGATGAATTGCTTGACATGTATAAAAAAGTTTGTAAAAAGCTTAAAAAATCTGAAGAAGATAATAAACAACTAAAAAATATGATGCAAAATGCTTTAGTTAGATTAGAAAGTTTCAAGATGAAATTAATGATCTTAAAAATGAAAAATGAAGAAAAAGATGAAACAATAATAGCTTTAGGTTTTGAAAGAGATAGCTTGCATTAAAATTTTAGTAGCATGAATCTGAAAATTAATGAAATTAGAAATAAAAATAAGAAACTAAAAACAGAAAATAAAATTCTGGTTGAACAGAATGATAAATTAAAAATTGGAAATGATCTTTTAGATTTAGAAATTAAAACTATAAAAGATGATAATAAACATGCATCTACTAATAACAACATCAATAACATTGAACTTTTGAAAGAGCTAGATGAGCTAAGACCAGAAGATATAAATCTGAAATCTAACTTGGATGATTCGAAAGCTGTCATAGCTAAATTCACACAAGGAGAGAAAAACTTAAATACTCTCCTTGGTGAGTAGAAATCTGATTATAACAAATATGGAATTGGCTATGATAGGCATATGAATTATAAGTCTCATAAGACTCGGTTTATAAAAGCCACTTATGTCACTTGTAATTATTGTGGCAAGTCTGGCCATATTACACATAATGTGGAATAAGGAAGGCTTTGCTCTCGGATCATAAAAGCAAGTATGTTTGGGTGGCTAAAAAAAATGTTTTATCTGTTTCTAATCCAAGATGACCCAAACATAAATGGGTACCAAAGAAATGATAACTTACTTTGCAGGGATCCTCAAGTGGCAGTAACAAATGATACTTTGACAGCGGATGCTCTAGGCACATGATCGGAGTTGCTTTCAAATTTTCAAAGCTGGACTTGATGGATCGAAGGAGTGTTACCTTTGGTGATGATAGAAAATCGGCTATTTTGGGCAAAGGTAGCATTATCCTTGATCAAGATCTTGTTATTAATTATGTGTTGTTGGTAGATAATCTAAAAATAATCTGCTTAGTATAAGTTAACTTTGTGATAATGGTTTTAAAGTAGCATTTTATAGCAAAAGATGTATTATAGAAAAATTTGATAATAACCAAGTATGCTTTGAAGGATGTGGACATAAAAATATTTACAAAATTAATTTAGATGATTTTAAATCATCAAGTTAAACATGTCTATATTCTCAAAATGACAATAGTTGGTTATGACATAGAAAATTGGGACATGCTAACATGAAATTAATTTCAAAACTTACAAAGAAAAATCTTGTCAAAGGTTTACCAAGTTTAAATTTTCAAAATAACAAGATTTGTCAAGCATGTCAATAAGGAAAGCAAACTAAGACTTCTTTTAAGGTCAAGGATGCAGTTTCCACTTCTAGGCCATTGCAACTGTTACATATAGATTTTTTTGGTCCTACTCAAACTTTGAGTTTAGGAGGAAAAAGATACTCTTTGGTTATTGTTGATGATTTCTTTAGATTTTCATGGACTTTCTTTCTTACTTCTAAAGACGAAACCTATGATATCTTTTTTAGATTTTGCAAGAAAGTTAAAAATGAAAAAAATCTTAATATTGCTTCCATAAGAAGTAATCGTAGGGGAGAATTTGAAAATCTCGAAATGAATAATTTTTGTGAAAAATATGGTATTGAACATACTTTTTCAGTACCTAGAACCCCACAACATAATGGTGTAGCCAAAAGAAAGAATAGAACTTTAATAGAAATGGCTAGATGTGTGAAAATAATTTATCAAAATATTTTTGGGCTGAAGCTGTCTATACCGCTTGCTATATTTCAAACATAATTTTTATTAAACCAATCATAAAGAAAACCACTTATGAGATATGGAAAGGAAAAAGACCAAACATTTCTTATTTTCATCCATTTGGTACAAAGTGTTATATCTTAATGGAAAAGAATACATAGGAAAATTTGATATTAAATCTGATATGGGAATCTTTCTAGGATATTCTTCATCTAGTAAAGCATATAGGGTATATAATAAAAGAACTTCTATTGTAGAAGAATCTATACATGTTGTTTTTTATGATTGTTTGACTCCTATAAATGTTAATAATGATGTTGATGATGTTTGTGATAGAATAAATGATCTTTCATGTTCTGATGTTGAAAATTCTGGTATTGTTTCTGCTGTTGAAAAATCTGTTGCTATTAGCGATGTGCATAAGCATGTTAGTAATCTACCTAGAGAATGGAAATATACTAGTTCACATCCAAAAGACTTAATAATAGGTGAAACTTCAAATACGGTACAAACTAAATTATTTCTTAGAAACACAACCAATTTAGTTTTTTTTATCAAAACATGAACCTAAAACCTTGGAAGAAGCTTTAGAATATGAGTTTTGGATTCAAGCCATGTAAGAAGAACTAAACCAATTCACTATAAGTGAGGTTTGGAATCTCGTTGTAAGGCAAAACTGTCATAAAAAAAAAAAAATGGTTTTTAGAAATAAAATAGATGAATCTGGAATAGTAACTAGGAATAAAACTAGGTCAGTTGCTAAAAGCTATATACAAGAAGAGGAGATAGATTTTGATGAGACTTATGCCCTGATTGCAAGACTATAATCTATAAGAATGCTTTTGGCATATGCTGCTCACAAAGATTTTATCATTTATCAAATGGATATCTAGTGCTTTTCTAAATAGTTTCATAAAAGAAGAAGTCTATGTCGAGCAACCGGGTTTTGAAAATAATGAATTTCCCAATCATGTTTTTAAATTAAACAAAATTCTTTATGGTCTCAAGCAAGCTCCTAGAGCTTGGTATGAAAGACTTAGTAGCTTTTTGATAAATAATGGATTTTTAAGAGGAAAAATTGATACAACTTTTTTTTATCAAAAATCACAATTCTGATACATTAATCGTACATATTTATGTAGATGGTATTTGGTACTAGTAATTCTTCATTTATAAAAGTTTTTGTTGAGTCCATGCAAAAAGAATTTGAAATGAGTATGATGAGAGAACTCACTTAGTTTCTTGGGCTTCAAATTAAGCAATAAAAATCTGGAACCTTTATTAATCAATCTAAATACACTAAAAAATTTGTTAAAAAGATTTAAAATGGATAGTTGTAAGTCTAAACGCACACCTATGAGCACTAGTGTAAAACTAGACAAAGATGAAAAAGGTAAAAATGTTTGTGAAAAGATGTATAGATGCATGATAGGTAATTTGTTATATTTAACGGCTTCTAGACTTGATATCATGTTTTCTATATGTGTATGTGCATGATTTCAATATTGCCCAAAAGAATCTCACTCAGGAGCAGTTAAACACATCTTCAAGTACCTTGTAGGCATTATTGAAATTAGCTTGTGGTATCCTAAACATACTTCTTTTGAACTTGTTGGATACTCTGATGCTGACTTTGCTTGTAGCAAAGTAGATCGAAAAAGCACAAGTGGAACATGCCATTTTCTTGGTAATTCTTTAATATCTTGGCACTTAAAGAAGCAAGATTCTATTGCATTATCAACTGCTGAACATGATTATATAGCTACTGGCAGTTGTTATGCACAAATTTTATGGACGAAACAAACTTTATTAGACTTTAGTTTAAAATTTAAAAGTATACCAATTCGGTGTGATAATACAAGTGCTATAAATTTGACTAAAAATCCTATTCAACACTCAAGAACCAAGCATATTGAGATTAGACGTCATTTCATTCATGGTCATGTTCTAAACAATGACATTTGCTTGGAATTTGTTGATACAAACCATCAGCTTGCTGATATTTTTACTAAACCCTTGAGTGAATAACGGTTTTACACTTTAAAAAGAGAATTAGGCATGTTAAAGATCGATGAGTGCTAAAATATTTTTGAACCAGGAACTCCTTGAAAATCTTATCTTAAGTCTCTTAGCTAATAAATATTGCAAACTTTATACTCAAGTCTGCACTTGCATGCATGTTTTTGTTTGTGTTTGTGCTTCTATGCTAATGTTTACCTTCTGTAATTTTCTATTGTTGTGAATTTGTTTATATTCTTCTATGCTTTGTTTTAATTTTTTCTTTAAAAAAAATTAACTAAAACAAAGGTTTTTTGAACCATGTGAAGACACCTTTTTTTTAAGAAAATTTCTTTTTCTTTGTCTTGGTTTTTCATGAGAAAAAATGAAGCAAAGCTTGTTTTAAAAAGGGGGAGAAAATTGATTTTGTTATTTTTTTTAACAAAGTCTGTGTTCTTCTTTTCATTATTTTTTTTCTTTTTTATGAGAAAGAGGGAGAAGTATTTGCACAATTAAGAATTATTTTAGAATTGATTGTGCATATTTATTCTCATCAAAATCATTTGTAAACATAAAGTTCAACAGCTCATATTGAGTATATTAGCTCATCACCCTCGCATAAAAGCCTAATATGCAGTTTGAGGCAACCTGTGTCGTCATACTTTTCAAAATCCGACATCTTGAACTTTTCAGGAAAAGTGCCATCTTGAGCCACAAGCAAGCTGGTGATCCTAGTTTGATCAAAATCGTCAGCTTTCTCAAATGGCTTTAATTTTTCAGTAAATTAAAGGATAATCCGTTTTTTTTTTCATTTCCTTGCTTTGAGTCTCTAACTCATTTTCCAGCTTGTTGGGGTTGAGCTTAGATATTTGGGGCAAATAGCGTGCTTCTTTTTCTTCAATGAGTTTATCATTGGCACTTTTTGAATTCTGGAATGTCCTAATCTAATGTTTTGGGTGAGCATTTGTATCCGTTCGGCCATCTCGAGCGTTGCTTTCTCAAGATATTGGATTTTCTTAGCAGCTGAATCGAAGCTAACGTTGTTGTTGGTGTTGTCAGCCATTTTGAATGGATATATCTAAGGGATTAGTTGAGCCTGGTTAAAAACAATTTCAAAACCTTGTAAAAATCCATTATTATTAGCAAACTATCTTTTTTTTTAGCTAAGCTTTATTTCAACAAACAGATAATTACAGACTAAGCCTAAGGGAAAAGAATACCTATGACAAATGTGGTTTTAATTGAAAAGGACCTATAACTATCTAGAAGAGAAATTGATCTAATGGATGATTGAATTATAAACAATCTAAGGATACTCACAAGTTTACTATACAACTTATATATAAGAATTATTGTCATTATTCTACATAATATTCACAAATATGGTAATTTAAAAAAAAAATGCTACATTACAAGAAAATTTCATTTAGGCAAGGAGATATTTACATATTAAAAACAAAGAAAAATAAGATGGCTCATTAGAATCAACATGAACTTGTCCTTTATTTTTATTTAATAATATTTGAATACATCAAAATGTTGTTTCTTATTTCTTCTTTTTTTCAATCACAAGATGTCAAGTTCATTTCGGCTGGAAAAGCTTATGGAGGAGAGGAAAAGATCCTAAGTCAACTGATGTAGCATTTCCGCCATTTCATTTGTCAGGACTCTATATGATCTAGATGGTCCAATAACTTTTGATTATCCTCTAACAGAGCCCATACTTTCTTTTCAGTTGTTTGGGCCTTTTCCTCCAAAAGGTAGGCCTTCATCTCAGCTAAATGAAGGTGCGGATTTGGGATCCCTAAGATGTGAAAAAGTCTCATCATTTCTTACGGAGCCCTTGACATCTTCTTGATAAATTAATGAAAAATTATAAAGAGCCATTTATTTATAAGAAGACATGGAAGAAAACAAAACAAGACTAATGATAATTATACAAGATTTTTTATTTATTTTTATAGAGATACATACTATTTCACAAGAAAAAAGAACTATATTAACAATGAAGAATATGCACATGATATATACATTCCACGTTACACGAACAAATCACACGAATGTAGATATGGAGTTTAGCAATTAATTAGCAGTAGGACAATTTAGAAATTTTTTTTATTTGAGTTACAACTTTATTTTAAGAAAATCTAAGTGGATATATTTACATAGGAGGAATTTGTAAAACTTTTTGTTTTTAAATGTAACTCTTTTTAAGGTATGCCCTACAATTTTTATTTGCCAACTCATGCTTCTAAGTGCAATTGGGAGGGTTTTAAAAGTTTCCCGCTTTAGTGGATCACGAATCGACATTAAATTGGAGTGGGAGGTCATTTCGTGAACTAGAGGATAAAAATGCCACAATCCTTGGATCTTACTAGCGACTTCCTTGCTCATGGTCCTAAGACGGCCTGGTTCTAACCATATGTAGTACATATTTTTATAAATTGCCCCTAAAGATATCATTTTCCCCTATCAGGGCTACTTACAAAATTTCCTTTTTTATCTACATCACTTATAGAAAAGGATTATTATAACTGTTTACAGATGAATAATTATATAAATAATATACAATAATGAGTATAAAAGAAAATAAACTTTAAATTTAAGAATTTCAAGTGGCTAGCCCTTTTGAAAATGTAGGCATCCTCAGTGGAGTCTCCAAGCTTTTAAGCCTAAATTTTTCATTTATGGTTTGATTTCTTTTAATTCGATTTGTACCAAGCCCTAACCTGTTTGATATAAACCATCGATTAACAATTAAAAAAAACTTAATTTTTGAAAAACATTTTTGGATTCGCCACTCGATCAAAGTTGGGAAAAAATTGTAAGTTAGGATTGATGGGTTGGTTAATCATAACTTAGCAATTAGTTTGCACAAAATTTGATTTACAACCAAATTTTATAAACCATAAATTTTGGATTTGAAGGCTGCCCTATTAAAACCATATGGTTACCAGTAAAATTCATAATTCAAAATTTATCTTTTTAATACTAAAAAATAAATCAAATATCATGAAATCCTAAATTTACAATTATATATACAAATTGATGACAATATCATTTAATATTTACAATTAACTAATTAATTCAAAAATTACAAGATAATGTGATGGAACAAAAAATATTTTTTTTCAGAGTTTATATAAGGCCCTAATATGAAGGCATTACAACCCGCTATATGTTATTCTCCTTATAATAACATGCCAAGACTAAGAAATTCTAAACCACAAATAAATGGTAATATGAATCTTCAAAATGCACATAAAGAGCACCTATTTAAAGATACTATCAAAACTACACCTTCAAATAACATTGTTAGCATAAAACCATAGCCAACAATAATCCAATTTATAACATAAAATAAAACTCTCAAAACATCTTTAAACTTACAAAAACATATAAATGATTAAGTCTTCATCGTATTCTAAATCCAATCCATGCATCTTAGACATCAGCAAGGTAGTTTGGTCCACTATCGTCCTCCCTTTTATTAACATAGATATCATATCTAGAAAGATCATAAACCACTTGATCTTCTCATGTTCCTGAAAATTGAATGGAATGAGTAAAAAGCCCAGTACTCCAAACCACATACAAATATATATGCACACAAAAACATATATAATCAAGTGCAACTATTTATAATGCAATAAACAAATTATTATCTTTTAAACTAACCAGCAAACAACACAGTTTAAAACCATCTACGGTCCAGTTCTAAACATGGAGTAACTCATGACTCCATAAAAACAAGCATATTGAAAATATGTGATTATACATATATTGGTGTTAGAAATTTTCCACATACGTACGGCCATACTGCCAAAACTTAATATACCAGAATCATTTCCAGGTACAACTCCACTCGGGACAACACCACACAAGATCATCGGGTTGCCAGTGTTAGTATCACACTCTGCATGGTATTTACTAATTGTAGCCAAACACAATCAGCAAAACAATTTAATAAACTATATAGAATAAGTTTAATTTAGATTTCTAATCTTATAACACATACAACAAACAAATTTAATCCTATAAGCACATACAACAAACAAGGTAAGGTCGTACCTGAATTCTATTTCAAGGAACAGAAACTCCAAATCACCAATTCTCCTTTAGAACACAACTCAATTTCACAAAAACCTGATATTATAAACATAACAGCTTTCAATAGCACACACCATCATATAAACCTAATTTTATATATCATCTAATACCCTAATTTTATATAAAGACTTGAAGTTGAAGGCAAACGTAAAAACAAGCATAAAAGAACCAACAAGGTCAACACGAATTAAGTAAGCAACCTAGGCATGTCTATGAAGAAAGACCTGACCTAAACAACTTATGTTAGTTCAAGATCGAACAACTAGGGAAGATTGACTAGGGTAAGTCGACCTGATTGGGTCGATTGCCCCTTAGTATGATGTGTCCATTTTTCCATTTTTTAAAATATATTTTTAATGTTTAGCATTTTAGTATTTCATAATTTTCCAATTGCTCTAGGCATTTTTCATGTTACTTTGGGATTTGTTTTGATTTCAATCAAATTATATATAGGTTGGTAAAATTCATAACCAAAATTGCAAAGTTCTCTCTCTTTTTGAGATACACAAGAAAAAAATTTTGTGGAAACTCTAACATTTGAGAGGTGGCTACTTAATTCTTTATTTTTCTTATACAACCTTAAAACTGCAAACCAATCTTTATTGGTTTTAATATATATGAATTCCTATATTTTCATCAAATAAAAACTTTTAGGTCTTCTCATTTTCTACTATTTTCATCATCATTGCTTCATCACAACATATAACCGTATGCTTGTTTCAATAGATTTAGTGAGTAAGGATGAGTTCATGATAATCCAAATTTTGGATTATCAATGCTTCTTGAATAAGCGGTTATAATCTTAATGTTGACTTTATGTATTTATCATTTTTTTTCTTTCCTTTTAACTGTAAGTTTTTCGTGAGATTATATCATCCTTATCGTGGGATTTTTTTTTTAATTTGTCAGTAGGGTGAGTCTTATTTGTGTGGGTATATCATCTCCTAGCGGAACAATTTAACTTATAAAAGAGTTCATCCAATTATGTCTTAATACCCATAACCCTTTGTCTATGGGTCTTTCTATATCAATTAGTGCCATTGATATAATATTTTCATATTGAATGGAATTCATCATACTGGCAAAAAGAAAAAAAATATATAGATAGGTTGTCAGTATCTCTTATGTATTTCAATTTCGATTTTCTATTTCCATTCTAGTTTATATATATAATTTCTTCTGAGTTTATAAATAGGCTAAGTTATGTAATTGACACTATTTACAAAATTGATAAAATTTTATCCTTAATTGTCCATTCACTTCACTTAATGAATAATGTCTTAGTGGAATTACTATTATTAAGGAATTGAATACAAATGTAAAAGAATTTTGATTTGTTATTATTTTCATTTAAATGAGGCTATTTTGAGAAAGAATTAATTCCAGTATTGAATCGCTATTTATAAGATTGAATAGTGAAAGACTATTCAATAACTTCATAAGGAATACAACTGTAATTGAATTATTGACACAATACGATGAATGAGTGGATCTTCTTTCTGATTCTTTTGATAACTTTGAACTCTTTAAGAATTTTATTTTATTTTTCATTCTTCAATATACTAAGGTTCTTGCAATACATAGTTTTTAGAATGGAAATTATCAAATTTAATACATAAATTTTACACAAAAAATTCAATTTGGTGCTTGAAGTTTCAAGTGGTCAAATTAATATCCAATCAAAGTTTTTTTGGCTAATTATATCACTTCACTAATGTTGTTCGTTTTGTTTCCTAACTTTGGAGAAGCAATACTAAATGGTGTTAGAAGCATTGGTAAAAACTCAATTATAAACTGTCTCATTTGCTATTGCAAGCAGTATTAAGGATGTTGTAAAAGTAATTACGAAAAAAATTTGATTGGATATTAAATTAACTTCTGCAAAATTCAAGTACTAAATTGAATTTTTTTAATAAAGTTGATGCATTAAATTTGGATCTTCCCTTCTTAGGATCATGATTAATTATCATGGTTTGGAAACACTTATCTTTTAGGATCATGGTTATTTATCAATGTTTAGAAACATTTACCTAATCAACAGATCAAAGATTTTCATCTTGTTATGCAAATTTAGTAATGTTCTCAATTCATAAGTCAAGTTCAATTGTACTTGTCAGCAATATTACCAAGGTTAGCAATAATATCCAGTTGTCACTAACATGCTTTCCTTGTAACATCACTCCATAATGATCATTGCTAACGTTATCGTTGGCACAAAAACCCTTGCACCATTTGTAAGCCCCTAGATTTTTCGATAATATGTACAAACCCTAAGAACCGGAAGTCAAAACGAAACGCTAAAATTAACCTAGTTCTATGTCTAGTCTAGTGAGTCGGGATCCGGCAATCTCGTGTTCCAAAACCCTAGAAAACGAAATTGAGATAATTGTAGAATATGGTTCGTAATAATATAGGGAAACTTAAAAACATCATAATCGTAATTTTCTAGTGTCCTTCGGATCCGATCGGGATCAGTTTTCGAAAATCGTGCCCGGTGCACCGGATAGTGAAAATATTCCGACAACACCAATAGACTTGTAAAAATATAAGGTTTTCAAAAATACCAGTTTTAAAATTTTTCGGTAACTAAAAATATCAGATATAGGCCGTTTACGCACATTTTCTTTACTACTGGTATTTTAATTGTTTAGTCTACTATTCATAGTACTTTTCTACCATTCATTACTATTCATCTATCTCTACTTTTTCTTACACTCTACCATACATATACCTTATAATTTACCTTCTCAATACAACTTTAATCACATCATACGTTACACATTACTTCTTTTATTACAAAACAAACAAAACAAATCAATTTCTCCCTCTGTACTAAAGCAAACCGGTGCCCCCTCTCTATTTTATTTAATTACATCTATTTTCCACTCAAAAAACCTATAAATACCCCCTTCCTCTTTCATTCTTTCACACAATACAATTCATACTAAAACTTTACCAAAATCACTCCATAAAACCCCTCTCTCAAAATCTCTCTCAAGTTCTCTCTTTTCTTTAGAAAACCCATTCCCACATATTACTACAAACCATTCCATTCTTCTTCAACAAACACATAAACCTTGAGTAAAATTTCTCTTATTCACTCATCATGTTCATACAACTTAACATGAGTTTAGTGTATGTTTCTTAAGACTCGTGAGAGTTAAAGAAGCAACACTTTATTCATGTTTCGTTTTTGTTCATGTTTCTATTTTTCTTTATGTTGTTATTATTGTTATTATTATTTCTAATCTAGCTTATATAAGTATTATGTATGTATATTTAGAGCATATAAGCTCATTTGTTATTTATTTATTTTTAAGTCTTACAATTTATTTATTTACTTGTTTTATGCAATTATTAAGACTAATCTTTCTAGTCTTAAACTTGTCCATATCAAGTCAAAACAATTTTCTTTCTTTGCTTTTCTTTTCTTTTGAGGACCAGTCTATTCTTAGTCCCGATATACCTTGATGAAGTTAAGGTTCCCAATACTTGACTTTACTTTTATGCTCTTATATATAATTTATCTTATTATATTGTTTTTATTATATTTCTCATAGTTACATATTCTCATTCATGCATGAACATGTTGATATTGTCTCAACCATAATAAAAATGAGTTTTCTTAAGTAATAAAAATAAACTCTCTTTAAAAATAAATTTTGGTCACATAAGAAATTATTTTTCCTTAAAGACTTAAAGTTTTATCTTAGCAAATATTTTTCTGAAGTTAGATAAGTTTAGGTCAAGTTTTAGTAATAATATATGATTTTACCAAGAAATACATAAAGTAAAGTTATCACAAACTCTCTTTTCAAACCAATAAAACAAGAAAGTCTCTTTAAACTTGAATTCTTGATTTAACCAAGAGTTTTCTTAAACTCCTTTATCAAAGTTTTCTACCAACACTTTAGAATACTAAAGTCTAGACAAGTTTTGCAAAATTATTAAAGAGCAACTTTTCTAAGGATAAGCTTTACTTAGGAAATAAAAATAAATAACTTATAAAATTATTGATATTACTCTTTTAAAGTGGATTTAACTTTAGAAAAGCTTTAGAACATATAACTGTGAAACATTTGGAAAAACTATAATTTTCAAACCACAAAAAACAAATTTATGGGAATCTTAAAAGATTAAATTTCTTTTTAAAAATTTAATTATTCTCAAATGGAGTTAAAGGAGGAAATACTAACTTATGATAATTTAGGAAATTTTTCAAAACAAAACTAAATTCTTTTCAAAGTCTTAAGCTTATCTTACTCTTAAGACACATTGTTTTACAAAACAATTGCTGAGATAACACCACTAAATTCATGCATATAGTTTGAGTATATATATATATATATATATATATATTCAAGGATTTTTCAACCATACAAAATATCCATATTTTTGTATAAGAATTCTTGAATGAATAAAAGTTTGAAAACTTAAGTTTGAAATTTGGAATTTTCGCACCAAATTTGTATGTTACTATTCCGTGACCCAAATAACTTCTTTTGATAAAAATAACCTTAGAAATAGATATATCTTTTCGAGTAGGTAGAAATCGATATATAATATGCGAAATTCCGAGTTAAAATGAGCAAGTTATGACCATTTTAAATTGGAATTTCCATTCATGCGATTTTTGACGAATTCAATAAGATAGAATTATAGAGTTTGATTAGATCTTGGAAGAAATACTCATGTTGGGTATTTCTTTTGCTTAGGTGTCGAGGACCAAGATCTTCTCTTCCCCGAGGATTACTTCGACTCTTAGAAGATCGCTATGGACGAGTGAGTTTCCTTTACGTTTATATATTCGTGCTTGTGCTCGTAGAATAGAGCACTAGATGTTAGAAAAAGATAAAATTGATATGCATGCGGATTATCATGAGAATTATGTATGTGGATCGTTGTATGTGATCAATGAATAATAAGTATATCGGAACCCAATTTGTGATCGATAAAAATATTTTCATGTATGTATTGTTTTGTATACAAATATTGCTTGATCGCTTAAAATAATTTAATGTCATATTGGAATCCCCATATAATAAATTGCTCATGCATATCTTTAGAATATCATTTCGAAATTTTGCTGTTACTACTCCTCAGCGTAGGACCGGAAAGGTAGGCTATCTTGCTACAACCTTGAGAGTTAGGACATTCGGGGAATACGGTCTCAAGTTGTAGCCGAGCCGGATCGATCGCTTTGGGTGAGGAAAGCCCGGGGACTAGTAGTACGGTTCGTTGGAACCCCAAGACGCACGCAACTTCAAGGAGGTCGTTTGGGATCCAGTTCAAAGCATTCCTTAACCACCGATTGAGGGGTAAATCCATCACATATACGAAGCCGGATAGTCGTATGTACTGTTTGATCATATGGTTGTTGCATTCATATGTTTGTTTAATAAACTTGGTTGATTGCTTGTCATGAGTACTTTTGCGTAAGGAATATCTTATTAAGCAAGTTATGCTTATACTAATATAGACTTTTGACCTTGCAGGATTATCTTTTTGCACCTGAGACCATCTTGATCCCCCGGGTAGAATCTTTGTTTTGAGAAGCTTTTGGAGGAATTTTGTTTTGAAGTCTTAGAGTAGATTTCTTCTAAAATCTTCTAGTTTTTGTTATTTATTTTAGTAAAACCATGTTGTTATTATCTGGGGAATGCCCCATAGAATTAGAAGTTGTAAGACTTTTATTTCAATGAAATATATTAAGTGTTATTTTGCATGTTCCGCTGCCAATATCTTAAAATGCATTACTCCACCGGTCTCCCTTTATTGTGAATGTATGCCTTGTACTGATATGGAAGCTTTCAAGTGAGTGAGGTATTCATTCTTAAGTTTTAATATTGCGTATGGCGGGCTGTCACGTTTAGGGTACCCGCTGAGGCGTGACACCATTAGTATATCACATAGCAACCATAGCATTACTATTATTACACCACCACCTTTACCATCTCTTATACACCACTAACCTTCTTATTACTATCATTACCACTATAACTTTGGTACCAACACCAAAGTTACAATCATCACTATTACCAACATTTTACCATTACTACTATGAGCATAATTGCTCTCATGCTACCTTTACATGAAAACCACCATCACTACACTACCATTGCGGTGTTCATAAAGGCAACATAGCAGTTCGATGACATCAAAAAATATTAGTGTTGGTGGTTTTAGTATAGTGATGATGGTTATAGTAGTGGCGAGCAATGACTATTAGACCGTTAATATAGCAAAAGCAACAATAATAGTGGTAAAAATGCTGGCCTAAAAGAGAATAGAGAAAAAGTCACGAGCGATCTTATAATTTAGCGACATATTTTCCGATCTCTCAAAACGAGAAGAATATGTTCGAATCTCCCTCTCCATTTTCATTGGGAAAACAATGGTAAAAACAAAAAAAGATATAGGAAATTTTTTTATTTTATATATATATATACATATACATATATCATACTGTGTCCCTTTCCTGTTATAAATTCTTTTGGTACATAATTTGTTTCCATGATACTGGTATAAGGGTCTGTTTGGATTGTCTGTTTTTCATCTGTATCTATATCTTTTTTTAAAATGATATGTGTAAATATATCCGATTTGCATCTAAATTTTATCTATATTTGTTCTATTTGATATTTTGATGAGAACCGTCAACTTTTTTTTTTTTATCTATATCTATTTCTTGATAAATAATTTGTTAAAAAAAGTTTGAAAAAGTGTCTGTATCTACAGAAAAAACCAAAACAAACAGACCCTAAGTAACATTATATTATGTTGCCTTTTTAATTTTTTAAGTGGATTTTCATTACTTATTTTTTCCATAAACTTTTATTTAATTGAGTTCTACATGTTTGCCTTCCTATATTATTTCACATACCAATCATCAAAGAAATACTAAAAATAATCAATATTTTGTTATTTATGTAATAAAAAATCACCTAAATTATATGTAATACCATACAGTTATCAATAATAGTTTTTATACGGTTCAAATATAACAAACCATATTATATATCATAGATGAAATTATGTATATACCACATGCAATATATTATGTATAATTTATAACATAAGACGTCTAAATTATGATTGGAGATGTTGATTGAGCCCTCCAATTTATTCATCATGCGTCTGTCTGTGCAGGGTGGTATTTCCCATCAAAACATGAGTATGTGGGTATTTTCCTTTTTGTTTCCTATTCCACTTCAAACTTAATATTATAGAAAAAATTATGGATTTACGGAACCACTAGAAAATTCTTTATACAAGTAGTAATACATAAATATAACTATCAAAATATAAACACAAAACCATATGTATAAAATTTCATTTTACTTTTACTCTAAATGTTATATATCTTATACATAATTTTTGTAATTTTTGCATAAGCAGTGAAACTTTTGATTTATGGATGCGACAAACTAAAATAGGATTTTACTTTCTATTTATAGAAATTACATTTTTTTATTAAATTAAAACAACATACCATAGATACAATTTTATGTTGATATTTTGATAATTAAAATTATGTAATTTGTAGATAATTTTTTGAAGTGTGACAACAAATACATGTTACCCCTAATATTTTTATAGAATGATAATATGAAATAAAACATTCAATAGTTTTTTCTACTATATAAATTCGGGATAAGAAAATTAATATTATTATTTTTAAAAAATTAGAAAAATACCATTAAGGAACAAGTTTAGTGTAGTTACAATAATTTCGTCTTTTGAAAAAAACGGTGTTAATCACTTGCAATCTCATCTTTTTAAGAGATAAGTTTGACTCTCGTATTTCTGAAATTATTTTGGATTTAGCAAGATTTGTGTATTTTTTTTTTAAATGTTATTATTTTTTTCCAACCCATGTAAATTCGGGGACGTGTAATGGAACGGATATTACTTTATTATAATAAGTAATAGTTAATTCTCCTCGGGATTGTTTATTGTTTCCAATTCGCCTTTAACTAAAGGCCTCCATCACTTTTTTGAAGATTTTTCATCCAAAATATAAAATTTGATGATCTAAAATTATTTATTTTTGTAATTTATTTATCCATTTATATATGTTTATTTATTTTATTTTTTGGGGCAAATAAATATAGCAAAAGGGCCGGTTAGTTTAGTTCAGTTCAGTTCAAAGTTCAAACTTCAGAAAAAGAGGTACGTCTTTGCTTCCACTCTATTCTCCCTTTCCTTTTGAACCAATCTCTCTACATTTTGATCATGCAATTGATATTTCCATTACGACCCAGAACAATTTTCCATATAAAAACCCTAGAGCTTCATGATCCTTCAAATTTTATCAATCTATCACTACTAAAGTTTATTCCTTTATTACTTTCACTGCAAATGCTACCTTAAAAAAAACATGCCCATAAGTTAATTTATTGAATTGGATTGAATCCTATAATGTTTGTTGCTTAAAGACCACAATTTTACCTTGTTTTAATTTACTATGTTCAGAACCCTGGAAATTCACAATTCTTCTAATTTACAGTCTATTATTACTAAAGTTTGTTCCTTTATTGCTTTCACTACACATGCCACCTTTAAAAACAACATGCCCGTAAGTTAATTTATTGAATTGAATTGATTTCTATAACGTTTGTTGATTAAAGATTGCAACTTTACCTTATTTTAATTTGTTTTGCTTCCTGTAATGAGTGTGCTGATAAAAACTTGCGTTCTTGTTTATAGGGTTTTTCTATATTTATTTAATTTTTCATTTTTTTTTCCGTTTGATAGGTGAATGCATAGAATTTTGTTGATTTGTAACATTGTCTGATCATGTCGAATTTAAATTTGGATAATGCTGCCAACAAGAGTACTGGGAAACGAAATCTTCCGTCATGGATGACTTCTACACAAGATAATTTAAACAAACCCCAAGGCGAAAATTCGAGGGAGGTTAAGCTTAACACCAGTGAGGTAGCAGGAGGTGGTGAGATGAATTCGGTGTCGGGTTCAGGCATATCAAAACTTATGGTATAGAATTGATACTTTGAGTGATTATGTTTGATTTGAGTGTTTGTAGTTAGAGTTGAGTGTGGTAATTTTGTATTTTTTGGATAGGAAGGTGTGGTTTTTGTTCTATCAGGGTTTGTGAATCCAGAACGGGGCATGCTGCGGTCACAGGCAATAGAAATGGGAGCTGAATATAGGCCTGATTGGAACTCAGATTGCACGCTTTTGGTTTGTAATTTTTCAAATACTCCTAAGTTTCGTCAGGTTCAAGCTGATGGTGGAACAATCATTTCAAAGGTTTCAATTTTTATTCTTGAATATTTGATACTTTGAGTAGTTAGTGATATGCGTTATACTATGAGTACTGAGTATTCATAATTTGTAATGACACTTACTCTATGCTGCATAGATTTTTTAGCTATGGGATTTAGCCAATCATAGACTAAGAATTTGCTTTATTTTGATAGGAATGGATAACAGAGTGTTACTCTCAGAAAAAGCTTGTAGATATCGAGCCTTACCTACTGCATGCTGGGAAGCCATGGAGGCAAAGTAGGCTGTCTGATCAAGTCAGCAAGGGTAGATTTCTCTGACTCATATTTTCCGGTTCTATTGTTTGATTGAAATGGTTATGGTTAGCCTGGTCATGTTAACACAGACCAATCTAGATTTACTTGGTAAGGCATGCGAGGCTGTAAACTTTTTGAATTTTCGTGTGTGTGATATGATTTCTTAAGTTAGAAAGCTGTGATCAAACTATGATAAGAAACTTTGATTACATAAAGGTTGTCAAAACTTCTGATTTGTTTGTGTATCAGACCGATTGTTTGCCTGTCTCTCGGAAATCTTTCATGGCATTTCAGTGCACGAAAGGAACATGTAATTATATACTGAAGTTCATTCAACACATGGGGCATTTATTTCTTTACTAAATGTTGGGTCTTCTGGATGACTCTTGCTATTCACTTTACAGCTATGCTGTGGCTGCATCTCTTTGCTATTTCCTTGTACAAAGTTACGTGGTTCAGAGTATGTCTGCTGAGACAGTTGATGTGATAATTCTAAATCAAGATTGTTTATGACAAATATACTTGCAGATCAAGATAAGTCAACAAGTACAAGGCCTCATAAACAACAAGAAAAAGGACGTTCGAAAAGTTCAACAGCTTCTCCATCCTCCGAGGTTCTTTCTTTTGCCTTTTCTCAAGGCCTTTACACTCTCCACAGCTTTACCATTTAACATGCTTCATGATTAATTGTTTTTAAGGACAGGATCTTGTGGTAAAACGAATTGATAATGTGCTCATACTTTGCTCTCCTTGTTTTGTTTGTACTAGAAGAATTTGGAATAAAGTGTTTGTAAGGTGGTTATAAGTCCATGATCCATGTACTCATAATGCTGGTTTTGTTTTTTTTTTTCCCTCCTCTGTCTCCCTCTGGTAAGCATTTCTGTCCATATGTTAGCCTATTTTATTCTTATCTTGATTCTTATTCTCTAGAGAAATAGAAGTTCAAATTTTGCGGAGGACTTGTTAAGTCCTTCAAACGTCAAGAGCTGGGCTATTGATGATCTAAACAAAACAATTTCATGGCTGGAAAGTCAAGAAGAAAAGGTTCGTCTCTTTCGTTTGGTTTATAATCTTGAATATAAAAATATCTCTATGTGCATATGGATGTGGCTGTGTAAGACTGCACGTGCATGTGATCTCAGTGTTTGTGTGCTCTTATAAAACTGTTCATAAGACAGCCACTTTAAAGAGTGTTACCCCGAATGCTTTTTGGGTGGCTTCACGAGCAAGGATTATCAATTTGTGAATCTATTTTAGACCCTTGTTGTATTACACAAGGCATTATTAATTCCTGAATCCTTGTAAGGCTTCTTTAGCTTCTTAAGTCTTAAATTCTTTAACTGTTAGTAATCTAGTTAAGTGATCTTTTTTTATTGAGTTAATTACAAAAACATGATTTATGTTTTGGTCAATTTGCAAGCACATGACTTGTATTATTTTTTTGGCAAATAGGTGCTTGGTTTTCATACAAAAATGCCAATATTTTATTGGACATAAAAGTTAATTTTACATTTTTTTTCAATTTTCTCATTTCGAAAAAAATAATTTTTAATATTTTATTTATTTAGTAATATTTTTTATTAAATTATTTTTTTTGACTAGCAAGACTCTAACACACTCTTTAATAGAAATTAATTATAATGACACTTTTGTATGAAACTTGGGTTACCTATTTATTAGAAAAATTAACATGGGTCATATGTTTGTAAATTGGCCAAAACACGGGTCATATGTTTGTAAATTGACCAAAACACATGTCATATTTTTGCAATTAACCTTTTTTATTATTGACTGTTCGAACTTGTTGAATGGCTCTTATGCTTCTTTCAAAATTAACTATTCTTTTTCATTTAACTGTCAACAGCCTGAAGCAGATGAGATAAAGAAAATTGCTGCTGAAGGAATATTAACTTGCCTACAGGATGCCATTGATGCCTTTCAGAATGAGAAGGTATTGCATTCTAAATAACTTTTAATTTATTTGCCAGATAATTGAGAGAAGAATCTTATTGTAAATGGGTTCTTCGTGATTTCCTTGAAGGCATGGCCCATTATGCACCGCGTTAATACAGTCATGGACTGAAGTATTGACATATATTTTGCATCCTGAAGGTCTTCATTCTAGATATCTGTTGGTGAAATTAATAAATTACAATCAGGATGCTGTCTATGCAAGATGGCTTGTCGGACTACATAGAATCATATCCTATTTTTGTTGTTAGAGAAATCATCCTTCTGAAACTTGTTAAGCTCTGGAGAACACAACATTTTTCAAATAAGTGAAATTGGGCTATAAATATACCTTGACAAAATAAATGTTCTTATCATGCTGCTGACTGTCAGTTGTCCTAAAGAATTATGCAGCTATATCTTAGAACAATAAGCCATATATACCTTGTTATAGGTATATTCTCCTGCACATGTCATACTTTTCATGTATACACATATAAGTAACCAATTATATGAAATGTATTTAAAAATCTAGTGGCTTAAGGGCATTGATTTTGTATACCTTGGTCCTAAGGTATTGTCTGAAATATATTAAGATAAGCTTATTATTCCTGGAGCTTTCTTGAATGTCCCTTTATATATTTGAACATGACTAGTTGCCAATCACCATCATTTCCAAGTCTTTAAGTATTAACACTAGGGTATCATCTCACTTTCAGGATATACATCAAATTGTCGAGGATTGGAAAATAGTACCGAAGGTGATTGATGAGCTGATGAAGCTTGAGGAGTCTGCAGATCATCCAATGTCAATCTCAAAAGAAGATCTTTGCAAGAAAGCTTCTGGCTGCAAAAGAATTTATGAAGCACAATATAGTGACTTGGAAGAAGATTCTTCTGCTAGGCCAAAGAAGCCAAAGAATAAGCAGAAGGCTGACATAGGTAAAGCTGAGGGAGCCAAAGCCACTGAATATGACAGTGATGATACCATCGAGATGATGGAAGAAGAAATTGAGCTTGCATGCAATTCTATTGCCTCCAAAGTCCAAAGTCTTAGTCATGTTTGCAAGAGATAGTGGGCATGTGTAATCACATATGAGCTTACAATAACAAGAGCAGGGGGATGAAGTCTGCTGAAGAATTATGTTGAGCTGAGACCTGGCTGTTGGATCTATGGGGATTGGCTAGACAACCACTTGACAACTCAAGTTTTGTTTGAAGTTTGTGAAGATATGACCAGCTTATTTTTTATACAGCTTGTTGAGCGCCAACACTAACATTTCTCACTAAATTTCTTCGATTTCTAGTTATGTTTGGTGGATTCATAACCAGTACATTGTAGCAATATGTGAATGAGAAGGAATTCTTTGCTATATTTGGCACTCTGTGTTCCAGGAATATTAACCATAGGTAATATTAGCTATTGCATTTGAAAGATCTCGTGGAAAAAGTAAGTTAATCCTACAAATCTACTGGCAATGGAGAGATTTTCATGGAGGAGGGAGGATGTATGGCCGGAGATGCGGAGCTTCTAAGAATTTAACAAACAGCAGATTGTTGAGTTTGAGATATTATACCTTTTCCTTCTGAGTATGCCATCACACGATGTAGAATGTGTAGCTAAAATATGGCAGCGTGAAAGGAAATAACCATTTCGTAAAGCGCCTTATTTTAAACACTTTCTTCGATTTTCTGCACACAACCCTTGCTTAAAGAAAAAGGAGAATTGAAGGGGACTTCTTTGGACCGGTTTTACTTGGCTTAGACTTTGCAAGGATTGGACTAACTGGGCAATGGAGCATATTACATTTACCACTTATCAAGTCTTTATAATGTAAAAGGGTTGGTGGTGTCTGTTTTTCTAAAGGGCTGAGGTTAGAAGACCTGCCATTTTTCTTGTTAAAATGGCCATTTTATGTTGCTTGGGATCAAGCTGAAATGCACATTTATAATACTTCCTCACCTACCATTGGCTGATAACTCCGTTTCTCTTAGGCTGCTTGTTCTAATTTATGGATCTTAAAAGATATGATTTAAAACTACAGCAAGGCTTTGAGCTAAGACGTTAATATGCTCAAGCTAAGCATCTACTTTAAGAAGAACATCCCAGAGAGTGGAAGAGGTATGTGATGTTTTTGGAGTTCCCCACTAGCAAAATCAGAAAAATACCTTAGAATGCCAACGATTTTAGAGAAAAACAAGACATCAACCCTTTCATTACTCATCAAGGCGGTTGCCAGTGCAAATCCTATATATTCTATAATTTGCTTGGAATTCCCAATTAGATGGTGTAAAGAAGTACTAGCAGGGGGCAAACAAATGGAGAGAAAGATTAATTGTTTTACATGGGATGATATCGTCATGCATTCCAAGTTGGAAGGAGGGATTGGCTTCAAGAGTCCCTGTACTTTAATCTTGCATTCCTTAAAAGTTGCCTTGAAGAATATATATATATATATATATATATATTTAATGAGCCCTAGTGGACTTGAATGCTCTGAGGCCTCTACATTTTTTATACATCCTTTCCAAAAGTGTTGGGGGTGATCAAATATTTTATAGGATTACGATTAGGGATGCAAACGGGCATGTTGTTATAGGGGCATGTCGTTATAGGATACCTGAATCCTCGACCCGTTAAAAAACTTATGGGGTTTTGGGACGGATTTTGGGCATTACACTAAAACCCTATAGGATTTCGGGTCATATATATAATCCGATGGAAAAACTTGACCCGACATAAATATATAATAAAAATTAAAAAAAATAATAATATGTATACACATAATTTATTACAAAATTCCATAATTTCATTTCTATATTAAATGAAATTTATATCTAATTTTTAAAAAATTTCTTATATAGATTATAATGAATTATATAATTTATGTTTTATTATTGAAATTACATCATTGTAATAAAAGAAAAAAAAATAATCTAATCAGGTCGAGGTGGGTTGGGAATCGGGTTTGTGAAAACCCTCCAGGATCGGGTTTTGGGAATGATTTTTTCTCGGGTTTTGGGTGACCCTATAACTAGTCGGGTCAGGTTTTACATGATCCGTCCCAAACCCGATCCGGTTGCATCTCTAATTACGATGCACTAAAATTAGTAATGATATGAATGTTATAGTAGAGGTGAATAAGTGGATCATAAAGTTAGAAAGACTCAAAACCCAGTTTCATTGAGAACATCCATAAAATTGTCGTTATGTATCATTTAATTAGGATATAGATCTTGAAACTTGTAAGAGTTATCTAAGTTGTTTAATTTAAGTACCATTGGTCCATTTAAGAAAACCCTCTATTATAGTGCTCAATGGAAGATAAATGGGCATGACCCTAAGGCATTTATGAGATGTAGCATTAAATCTACTTATAGCAACATTGGATCCATTTTAAGTTGTCCAGAATCTCAAGCGCAACTCCGTCAACCATATTGACCACCCTACTTGAGGTTTTGTGTGTAATGTCCGTGCCTCTTGAAAGTAAAACAAATTCGATGCTATCCCAACAACTCTAATCTAGCCAGATACTAAGTTTCCACTTTGGTAAATATGCTCCATTTTTGTTGATGATTAATAAAATTGAAAGCTTGCTTTTCTGCTGTCCCTCGAGTCAACTTAACTTTGGAAATAAAATTTCATACCTGTAATTACTACAGTGGATGTATGGATTGGAAAGTACATGAAAAATGCACAAGTAAGAAAGAGATGAGATCACCCCTGGCAAAAATTGCCATGACTTTGTGGTGTTTTTGGAAATGCCACTGTAGCTTCATTAGTAGAAAAAACAACAACTTATTTTAAGGATTAACGTGTGAATGAAATGGAAATTATAATAAAATTGTCATGGAGTTAGACTGCTATGTTGTTTTTAAGGCTTTATCTATATAGGCTGTGGACTTCAATAGACATGGGCTTTGCGACCATTTTTTTATGGGCATCCACACACTAATGATATACATACTTGATTCATTGAACAAATTCTTTATATAATTTTTTCCTTCGAAAAAAAAAGGGTTTTTGGCTATAAAATAAAAATAATATCTAAATTGTTATACCTTTCTAGCCTTATTGTATTTCAGCAAATTAAATACCCTGTAAACTCTCATTTTTTTAAGTTGTGCTTTAAGTCTAGTTAGATGGTTTGTTTTTTTTATCTGTATCTCTTTGCCATCTCTTTGTTATTTATATTTGGTCTGTTTAATCTTTTTATGAGTAAAATTGAATGTTTATCGTCTGTTTGTCATCTGTATTCTATCTGTGGTTGGTCTGTTTCTTACCAAACAGAACTATATGTTGCTAAGAGAATAAAGATGGATTGGTGAATCATTCAAGGAAGAAAGAAAATATATTCTTTCGATTGGGTTCAAAATTCCCATCTTCCCCAATAGTATTTGATGTCGGTTCACATTTTTTTCCTTGTGGTCAAATATTTATATATTTACGGACGATTTCGTTACTTTAATATAAGTGTATTAAGGCTGGTCCTACAATAACAGAGAAGAAAACACTGAAGCCTTGCCAACAAATCCACTCTCCATTCTCTCTATATAAAACATGAAGTTAAACATATGATTGCATGTTATAACAATTAAATCGTGAGTTGATTAACGTTATTTCTGCTTTTCTTAGAATATCACAAATAATCTAATTACGAATTAAACTAATTAATATAATATTAAAATGAATTCAATGTCATTTTTTTTTTAATCTCAGTGTAATCTTGACACATAATGAAAATCATAGGTAGCGCTTCAACAAGAAGGAAAAATGACAAAAAAATTGCAGGAAAAAAAAATCTTAAAATACGGTGCTTGAAAATGAATCCTTATGTCATGTTTGGTATATGTGAATGAAGGAATAGATTCGTGATTCCGGATTCCATTCTCATTCCTACATTTAGTTGTGTTTTTAAAAGTTGGAATTGCAATTTCTAGGAGTCGATGATTTTGACTTTGAAGGAAAATTCGATTCCATCCTTGAGTAGACGAAATCGCGATTCCATTTATTCATCATTAATAATTAACATTAAATTACCTTTTTATTCTCTTACTTATTTATTATTTGCATTAATTATTAAGGATATTTTTGACAAATAACATGTCAATTTCATTCCATTCCAAGATGTATCAAAACAAAGGAATTGATTTATCATTCCATCTCCCATTCCCTATTCCATTCCATACCTTTCATTTTAATCCATTCAATTATGAATGATTCATGTGTACCAAACATGATATTAGAACGTCTTAATAACTTTAACATGTAACAAGATAAACAAAAAAAAAAAAAAAAACCATTAAGTTAGCAATATTTGGTAGGAAATCTTTACCAGATCCATTATTTAACATAATTAGACTATTACTAAGACCTAGGTAAGGAACAAGCTGAATTTGTGATCCATGGTGTAAACTGGTGGGTGGGCTACTTGGCCCGTTAAAATACCTGAGCTGGTTATAAGTCAAGCAGCCCTAACCCAATAGATCTAGGCTGGTTCCATGCCGGGTTGACCCACCATTGAGGTCTGCTAACGTTGATTATGTGTGTGCTGAGACTTGATGGATGCATACTAAGTAACAGTGAACTATGCAGTTATTCCCATCAATCACGTATGGATAACTAAGAAACAAACATTCAATATATAGGGTCTGTTTGTTTTAGCTTTTTTTCCGGTAGATATAGACACTTTTTCAAACTTTTTTCTAATAAATTATTTATCAAGAAATAGATATAAATAAAAAAAAAGTTGACAGTTCTCATCAAAAGATCAAATAGAACAAATATAGATAAAATTTATATGCAAATCAGATATATTTTGCACATATCATTTTAAAAAAGATACAGATACAGATGAAAAACAGACAATCCAAACAGACCCTAGTGTGCGGATCTTAAAGTCCCATAATTTAAAAGTGGAAACCATGGAAAAGGAGCTTTTTATCTAAAATGTCTAAGGTGATTTAGACCGTGAGATTATTATTTTTCCCATTTTCTAGCTTTTAATCTAAAATATTTAATTTATACTACAAATATTTCCAATTTTTCTTTACTCCTCCTTGGTTCAAAATTTCCCCCTTTTTTATGACTCCCCTTTAAGTCCAAATGATCTATGGGCTTTTTTCCTTTTTTTAAGCCCATTTTTTAACTCGGTTAGTAGCCAGTAGGTATGGGGTTAGTTTCTTTGTTTTATTATTTTTTTTTTTTCGTTTTTGGAACTCTTTTTCATATTTTTCTTTTTTGATATCTAGAAGACGGCTGTTTTAATTGAAGTAACTTCTTTTTAGGCAATTTAAACTCACTATCATATCATTTAAATTTTATTTAGGTTGTTACTTATTACTAATGTGAGCCTATAATTTTTTTTTTCCATTTTATGTAAAGTAGAAAATCTGTTTTTTTTTTAATTCTGTAATATGAAAACAAAAAACTCTAAAAATGAGTATTTGGAACATTGCGATGTGGATAAAATTTTGTACTTTTTATACTTCTTTATGATGGAAGATATGAAAGAATAAGTTCATCTCATGATTTAGTCATTTCATCCTGAACTCGTATTGTAATTTGAAATTCGAGTTGAAATACTATTTCAAATAAGGCATTGGGTCAAGAAAGGGAAATTAATATTGATATTTTAAAAAGAAATTACAAAAATACTGTTGAAATAAAAATTATTTCAATTTTAGAAAAATGAATGATCTCGTCTCTTCAAGAATCGAGTTCAACTGTGTTGATTCTGTCCTTATCTCTTCAAGAGACGAGTTTAATGTATTTACATTGATTTCATCCCTTGAAGAGAGGAGGTCAATCACTTACAATCCCGTTTTTTCAAGAGATGAGTTCAAGTTGCCTATTTTCTGGATTAGTGTTTGTCTAGCAAGATTTGTGTAATTTTTTTGGAAAAAAATATAATTTTTTTCCTTAATCGGTATTGGGTCGTCTTTGTTTATTTTTATTTATTTTTATTTTTTAATTATTTAAGATGCACTGTTTTCTTGTTCCAAGAATATAGTTGAAACAATTCGAGTTGAATTACTAACTAAGGTATTGGAAAGGAAATTAATATTGATAATTTTAAAAAATTTATAAAAATGATACTAAGATAAAAATTATCTCAATTTTAGATAAATGACTGATCTCATCCCTTCAAGGAATAAGTTTAGCATTGTAAAGAGACGGTGTTGATTCTGTCCTAATCTTTTCAAAAAATGAGTTTAGTATATTTATATTGACTTCATTTAGGAGGTCGGCCACTTATAATCCCGTCTTTTTAAGAGATGAGTTCAAGTTGCCTATTTCTGGGATTATTTTTTATCTAATAGATTTGTGTAATATTTTTAGAAAAAATTATTACTTTTTTCCTTAGTTCCTATTGGATCGTCTTTTTTTTTTCTTTTATTTTTAAATTATTTAAAATGCACCTTTTTCTTGAAAGAAAATTGGGAAAAAGATAGATAGATATATAAAAAGAAGGGGGGGGGGGGGGGAATGGAAGATAAAGGATGCGAACTTTGTGCATTAGGTCGAACGGATGTATATTCACATCCATTACCATCACCAAAGACAACGAAGAAAAGATTCTGAAATGCAGTGTAGAAATTCGTGAGTCCGAAAACGTCCAATGAAAAAGGCGTTTTTGTTCGAATTGATCATATAATTAAAAAAAAAAAATTCCAAAATCTAGTGTTTGGAATGCTGTGTGTAAATTAAATTTTATAGGCTTTAAACTTGTTTTCGGTTAATGATATGAAATCTTACATTTGACTCATGATTTAAGTTGTTGTAATTTTAAATTTGAATTGAAATACGATTTTTAATATGGGTATTTGTGGTTTGATTCAATTTAAAGTCTAAACTACATACTAATTATTTATAAAATGGTTTGATTCGAACCTCTAATAAATTGAACCACTTTTCAACTTAGATTTTTGAATTAAAATTTTTTTATTTTATTTTTTTACCATCAAATTGTTTTATTGTTTAATTTGGTTTGACTCTTTCTTAAAAACATATTGTTATAATTGATATTTCTAATAATTATTGGAATTCTAAACCAAAGATCAATGTTCAAATAGAGAAATATTATGTAAAAATCAAATTCATGTGACATTATCCGGTGAAAATAATAAATACTATATGATAATAAGGTGCATGGATCGAATAGATTGAGTGTGATCACAAAAAAAAAAAAAAAAGGCAAATAAGGTAGAATAAAATGCCAATAAAATTTAAAATTGAAAAAATATCACCTATTTTTATGTTTTTAATTGAAAGTGGCTTGGATTGATTTGACTTTCAAATATTAACTTAACCAAACCAAATCATATATGATTTGAAACCTTTTTGGATGAACCAACACTGATTTAAAATATAAAATAAGCTATATTTTATAATATAATTTGAATCTTAATTCAATTCAGTTGAATACGATGAACAACCTAAGTTTTAGATAAAGCATTTTATTTCTAAACTACTTTTTCTCTTTTAGAGAATATACTCGAAACAAAACGAAAAAAATAAAATAGATAAATAAATATGGGTAAATAAAATTAGAAAAGTAAAAAGAGAAAAAAAGAAAAGACAAGGGAAAGAAAAAAAAAAAGAATAAAAACCTAACACTACAGTTTGGTTATGGTCGTCATTGATTTAGCAAACACCACGACACAACACAAAGCACAAAAAAACCTTAAACCAAACCCACACTCTCATCTCTCACATATTTCTTGCTTCTTGTTCTTCATAGGGTTGCAGCAGATAAACGCCACCTCTCTCTCTTTCTCTTTCTAATATCTGCCTTTGTAAAACCCTATCTATCCCTCTCTGTCTCTCTCTCTAGCAAACAACACAACAATGGGTGCTTCTTTGCCGCCTAAAGAGGCCAACCTCTTCAAGCTCATCGTCGTAAGCTCTCAATCCTATCCTCTCTCTCTCTCTATGATTCTTACTATGTGTGATTTCTCAACAAAGCATGTACTTCGCAATCGTAGTTTCAAGAATTCGATTCCCATGTTTGGTCCTCCATGTGTGTCGGCGGCTTAAACCCTAGATTTAGCCGTACTGAATACAAAGTGCTGAAAGCTATAGGAACTCGATATTGAAGTGGTTAATTTTATTGAGTTTCGTTTAGTTTTAACTAATAAAGTTGAAGCTGGAGTCTTTACGTAGATTGAGTCTGTGCTTTCGTGTATTGGGCTTTGTAATTAAGTTAATAGCAGTGGGCATTTTGGGTTTAATTGCTTTGTTATAAGTTAAGAGGTGATTTAAGGGATCATGTTGTGGTTTAAGGAATCATATTGCTGGTTTTAATCTAGTTCGTGTATCGCAAGGGAGAAAGAAGTGTAATTGTAGTGAGGTTCCTGCTAATACATGCTCGGCTCTAGTTAAGAGACTCAATGAAGAACTTTTCAACCATTTAATAACATTTTCCTTTAATTAATTCTAGTCTTCCTTTAACTTAAAGCACGACTTACGTTTAGGAAATTTTAATTCATTTCAATTTGCATACAATAGGGGTTGGGGCATGTGCTGTGTTTGGATATATTGATAATGCAAAATGGGCTGGATTACGGGCTTTTAGGATTCATTAAGATATTTAAAAAAAAAATTGAATGTTGACTGAGTATTAGGACTAGAATTGCACTTGTGTTGTAATATGTTTGCTGGTGCTATATGATCCTTCAAAGTTGTATCTTTTATCTGTTGGAGTTCAATATTTCACTCATTGCTTAAATTTGGAAGATAATTCAGTGATAAATTTTCTGCGATTATCTTTAGGAAGTTGTTTTGGATACTTTGTCATGCATAGAGCTTTATTAGGAATCTTTTCTTCCATGATATCAGCTCAGCTTATAGTGTTTTTCAAAGGGATGTTATCTTTGAGGAGCAGAATTATTGTGGTTGAGCTGAAAAACTTGCCTTATATATGGATTTATATCTCTCTGAACTGCATGTCATTGTTGCAGAAATCTTATGAAACCAAGCAGTATAAGAAAGGATTGAAGGCTGCAGATGCCATATTGAAGAAGTTTCCAGATCATGGAGGTAAGTTTTATATGATACAGTTTGGTTTGGTATGGGAATTTTTTGACCTCTTTTTTATGAGGGTATTGAGATGTCCTTGAGATCAGGCTTTTATTTGCTGATTTTTTCTGGTCTGTTGTTGCTTCAATATATTCAAACATGCATTGCATCACCTCATATGTAAGGTTTGAGGAATTAAAATACCAAAAGAGAAGTTTGCTGGAAGTAGCGAGGGGTAATTGAGTTATGCACTATACCCTTTTGTTGGAAAATCTACCTCGTAATTTTATATACAGACTGCCATCTGAGTCTACAAGTGTGTTGCTCTTTGTGTTCCTCAATTTGTACTCACCTTGGCATATTTGGAAATAAAGAGAAAGTTATGCGAAGCAATTTCTCTTGAGTAATGGCTCAAAGTACAGGGTGATATGTGCTACATTTTGCGATTGAAACTATTGTGCTCATGGCTTTCATTTTCAGGATGAATCTAGTTGAGCGATATGATTACTCTTACAGGTGTTGACTATCGAGGAGAAAGAATGCTAATTCTACATTACCAACTATTTAGCGCAGGTGTTGGGGGGTGGGGTTGGTGTATTTATTATTAATTGTTGCAAGGATTCCATCCAGTTGCTGAAGATAATGAGCTATTCTCTTTCGTTGGAATTTTTACCTTGTAGTTTTATATACAAATTACTGCCGTTCATTTCTGGAAGTGCTTTGCCTTTTGTCTGTTCCTCAATCTGCACCCACCTCGTATGTTTGGAAATAAAGAGAAAGTTGAGCGTGGAAATAGTGCTCAAAGTGTTATACGCTATTTTTTTTTTTTTTTTTTGCTTCTAATATATCATTATGCTCATAGCTCTCATTCTCAAGCTGAATTTTGTTAAGCAGCATGATAACTCTTGAAGGAGCAACTTTTGAGAAGAATGATATTCCTGTGTTACATTTTCCTTCTGTTGTCAAGATGTTATGATTGATTACAGAGATTGCATAGCTAAAATATGAATCAATACATAAAAAAATAAATAAAAGAAAAAAGTGATTCGTTCTGTTAACAATAGTAGCAGTCTCACCTGTTTGTTTCCATGCTGATGTCACCAGAAACCCTATCAATGAAGGGGTTAACTCTAAATTGCATGGACCGTAAATCTGAAGCATATGATCTTGTACGACAGGGACTAAAGGTTGAGATTTTTTATCTGATCTCTGTGTTGGTTCCTAATTTTTTGAGAACATCCTGAATTATGATGCTATCTTCATGCAGAATGATCTTAAAAGTCATGTATGCTGGCATGTTTATGGTCTATTATACCGTTCAGATAGAGAATACAGGGAAGCAATTAAATGCTATCGAAATGCTCTGCGAATAGATCCAGACAATATTGAGATATTGCGTGATCTATCACTCTTGCAGGTGAGGTGGCAAGGATCTTTGTTCTTTTCTTTTGTAGTTTTTCTACTTTATTAGTTTGAACTTGGATGGTTATCTCTCTGGCCAGCTTCTTTTATATTTTGGCATTTTTTTTGCCCCTGTTTTGTTGTGTATCTTTTATCAACTTGGTGATTTTGGTGTTTGGTTCATGGAGAGGACTGAGGAGGCATTGCTCTGGTCTTGCTGACAGAATTATGTTTTGAAGTTCCAAAGGTTAATATGACTAAGTAAAAGAATATGGGAGTAAAGTTGTATACCTCTGTGTCACGACACATTTATGTACTGCAATATTTTATCGATCAGACATCAAAGTAAAATTTCAACAACTGGTCAAAGTTTGGAGATTGAATGGTTGAGTATTGTATGATGCAGTGGTTTTTATTGGAAATAAATACAGATTTGCTGGGGCTTATCAACAGGATGGTCAACTCAGAACGTGCTGAATGTTTTTATACATGCCATTAGTGGATAGTTTAGAGAGAGAAATTCTGAATTTTTATTCCTCAATTACATTCTAAAATTCTTGAGATTACTGAGTCAAACAATTTTAGCATTTGGATGTTTGATTACAACAATATTGACACTTTATGAATTAATTATATGATATCATTTGTCAACTATTGTTGATATATTTCTATTAGTTTAGCGAAAGAAATCAAACTAGGAACATGTATAGGAGCTGTATGACAGTGATATCCCATATTATTTTCACAGCAATAGTATAGTTTACTTGATTCTTATTTCCTTTCAGCAGATACTTTATTTATTTATATATTTTGTTTTGGTATAGGTTCATGCACCAACACCTGTCTGGTCTTTAATTTGGTAACTCTATGGAAAATTTTTTGCAAAGGTTATATGAAACCATATGGCTGTTGAAAATTTTGTTTGTTATCATGATCAATGCTGATACATTACTTTTTAGATGCATGAAGGAGAGAAATGCACTTTTTGCCATGTTTTCTCGGGCCTGCTACTAAAGAAAATATATTAATGCTGCTCATTCCTGTTGCTTTACAGGCACAAATGCGAGATCTGGCGGGTTTTGTTGAAACAAGGCAGCAACTTCTGACTTTAAAACCCAACCATCGCATGAACTGGATAGGATTTGCAGTTTCCCATCATTTAAATGCAAAGTATGAATTTGGTTTTTGTATCTTTTGTAATAAGTTCGCTTGTTTATTACCTGTCCCCTTCCACACCAACCCCCTTCCCTCCAAATCCCTCTCCCCAACCCAACAAACACACCCCCACCCCACACAAGCACCCACCAAGAACCCAAAAAAAGGAAAAAAAAAAAAAAAAAAAAGAGAAAAACCAAAAAAGAGAAGTTTACCTGATAGCGTTTCACTTTCTCTCTCTCTGTTTGATTTTGTAATGGGATGCAGATTTAGTGCGCTAATTCTCTGCTATTGATGTGAATTTTCTCTTTTGGTTTTTGGCCAAGTTTGTTTTATCCATTAGTGATAAATGTTCCTTGACCTTTTTTTAAGGGCAATGTCTGACTCTATTTTGATGTTTAGTTGACATAGTAGCTTCAGCAAGTGTAATTTTCATGTGAAAGTGTTCCGGATTAATTAGAAAACGATGTTGGAGAGATTCATTCGGAGTTATTATCTTTGGTTGTTTTCCTTTATATTTCATTGATTTACTAGTGTAATTTCTGGTTTATTGTACATGATGATTAACTATTTGTCTTATCATACTTCCATTGTTTGGTCATTTACTTCTAATGCAAAGTTCTTTATATTGAAGAATTTTGTATGGTTATGTGGTAGCCCATCGAAGGCCATTGATATTCTGGAAGCATATGAAGGTACACTCGAGGATGATTATCCTCCTGACAATGAACGCTGTGAACATGGGGAAATGCTACTCTATAAGGTATGTAATTTTGAACTAAAGTAAATTACCAAGAGAATATTGAACTAAAATAGTGTATTTAGTTGAACTATGAATGCTTATCTTCTGCTATTCATGGTTGCCTTCCATATTGGGTCAAAAGACCTTTTGTCATTATAATTTTCTGCAACTTACTGATTTTTCCCTGGACACCATTGTACAGATTTCTTTGATGGAAGAATGTGGCTTTCTTGAGCGAGCACTAGAGGAGTTACATAAGAAAGATGCAAAAATCGTGAGTTTCTGTAAATTTTTGTTGTTTGGATAGTTTAATAATCTTTTAATCCTGAGATATTCAACTTGCTTAACTATTGATGTGGGATGGTTTGTAGGTTGATAAATTGGCATATAAAGAGCAAGAGGTTTCCCTCTTGGTGAGGCTTGGCCTTCTAGAAGAAGGTGGTAAATTGTACAGGGCATTGCTCTCCATGAATCCTGACAATTATAGGTACATTTCTTATAGTTTGAAACATTTGATACACAAAGATGAACGTCATGAGTTTTAATTTAACAAAAAAAGGTTATGTTAACCTTTGCTTGCTTATTTTTTGTAAGTTGACATTCTTAACGTCTTCTGTGTCTCTTAATTGTATCTGCTAAGAATGAGCTATGGTGAGTGTCAGTTTTGGTATATGCATTTGTGCTTGCACTTTATGTATTTGTTTATAGCTTTAATTCGAGAAACCTATTTACCCAAAAAAGAGGGGGGTGAAGAAAGAATTTGGGAAACCTTTTTTTTACTATTCTTTTTATGTTTTCAGCTACTGTGAAGGTCTACAGAAGTGTTCTGGGTTGTATCGGGAAAATGGCATATATTCTTCTGATGAAATTGATCAATTGAGCGCCCTTTACAAAGAGCTTGTGGAGCAGTGTACCTGGTCTTCTGCTGCTAAAGTAATACCTTCTTTCAGTTGTTTATCTCTGCTTATTAAGGATTTTGCATCAATAAGATATTTGCTTAAGGCATGTGAGTTGGTGGCAGAAGTATGTTATGTGTGTTGTTGGTTTAGTTAGTGCTCCTCTCCTCCTGATTTGGGGAAGCAAATACTTTAGAAGCTCCAGAATGGTCTTGTCTGTGTAGACATTTCATTTTTAGCAAACAAATGGTGGAGCTGTTTTCGCTATATGCTTCCTAAAAAGGCAGATACATCCTTTAGCTTCTCCTGCTTCCAAGATGCTTCTGTCCCTGCAAAAGAAGTTCTCCTATGATATTTTCTACGTCATAGATTTGGGCCTATAAGATTCTCTTCAACAATTAGGACAAGACCTCAAATTCTTCTGTTACATTTGTTTCAATGGGCTCTTCTCTGTCATTCAGTTTATTGCTTAGGCACAAACCTTTGTTTGTATTCTCTTTTCTATAGTTTAGTTACTGTTGACAGATGCATTGGATTGATAAGAAAATTAAAAGTAGAAACAGAAAGATAAAAGTTGCTCGATTTGGTCAAGTTTTCCTTTTTGAAGGCTACCTTTAATAGCGGATTATTTTTATGTTGCAACAGCTGTCTTATTCATTACAGAATTTTGTCTTATGTGCATGTAATTTTTGTTGGTCTTCAATTTGGTTAATCTTCTTGGCTGTCGATTAATGTAAAGGGAGAGAAGAGTGCCTGTCTCAGTGACTTGTTCTCTATGTTTGATCATTATGTTCTGGCTCAGATTCACAGCATTTATATCTTACTTACATTTTCTTAATTTTGTGGTCTTTTTATTTTGATGCTCATAAGTTGCCCACAAAATGTATTTTTGATGCTCAATCCAAATTTTTTATGTGATTATATCCACATAAACCATCTATTTTCTATAATATCAGTATTGTTTATCTCTACCCTTCTTTTCTGCTTCAGGATGTACTTTTGGTTTTTCAATGGCATAATTTGATAAAGAGATAGTGTAGTCGTTTGCTGGATTTTTATTTATTATTTTCCTTCCAGAAAACATTAGTCCAATGAAGTCTTATGTATATTTCTATTTGCTTTTCTTTGTTGTGTGTCTCTGCATTAGCTACTCCATTCACTACCTCTTCATCATTGTTGGTTTGAGATCCAACCTACCATACTTTTTTCAGTAACTTAGCTCAGCATACTTCTGAGAAAACCATATCAAATATATTTCATGTTTGAGCTTTATGATAAATCTTTTGAGGGAACATTGAACTTTATATTCTACTATGTAGAGAATTCCCCTTGATTTTCTGCAAGGCGACAAGTTTCGGGAAGCTGCAAATACGTATGTCAGGCCTCTTCTCACAAAGGTACTTGTGTTGATTTTTCTTTTTTTCATCATTTGGATTGTTTTATTGGAAAATCCCAGCTGCTGTAAGTTTCTTTGTGGCTTTTCTAGGGAGTCCCATCATTGTTCTCGGATCTTTCTCCTTTGTATGATCATCCTGGAAAGGTAAGCATTGTCATAATAATCAAATCCACTGATTCTTATAGATTCTTTAAAAGTTTTTGTTTGTTTGCTTGGTTGAGGTTGATTTCTTTTTTTTTTTTTTTTTGTGTTGTTAAATACCTCAGGCAGATATTTTGGAGAAACTATTCCTAGAGTTGGAAAATGCAATTCGGACAACTGGAGGGTATCCTGGAAGGTAACTAGAGAGATCAAAAGCAGTACTTTTTGTGAAAAATTATTTTTGAAGTGGCGAAAAGTTATGGTCTGGATAGAATGCAAATGTTACAATCTGATTTTGATACTATACCTGCAAAAGGTACAGTTTTGTGATGGTTTGGCTTTGTTGATGAAAGTGCTGCCAAAGTGCATTGGTTTGGTTTGTGTTCTTGCTGATTGTAATATGAGATTCCAGTGTGGCTTCTGTGTACATATCCCTTTGCTTGTGAATGCAGGGAAGAGAAAGAACCTCCTTCAACACTCATGTGGGCTTTGTTTTTATTAGCACAGGTTGAACAAACTCTCTTATATGCTAGTGAATGATGCTTTCTTTCTATTTTAGTTTCCACTTATTTCGACGTTGGCTCATATGTTTTAAACTTTGGCAGCATTATGACAGGAGGGGCCAGTATGACGTTGCTTTGACAAAAATTGATGAGGCTATAGAACACACTCCTACTGTGATTGATCTGTATTCAGTGAAGGTATGTTATGTTAATTTTGGCTGAGATATGCATATAACTATTTTTCAAAGAATCCTCATGACTATCTTTTATGGGAAGTTATGAGTGTGGTTGAAGTTTGCAACCCGCACCTATGATTCATGCATGCAATATAATTTAAGAAAGAAATAGTAGCTTCAAATTTAATAGCTTAGGGGTTGAAAAATGATCTTCCGCATCCTCTTTTGAGGAATGACCATGATGTGAAAAATATTTGTGGCTGCTTTACTGTGTGATCTCATCTAGGATAAGTCAAAGTCATTGCTCCTATGGGCTCTGACAATTTGTTAGGCAAGTACTCTCTGTTCCCCATCCTAACTTTTGTGCACACTGTGTTTACAAACAAGTGATTTTGATTGAATTAATGCTTTAAGCATATGGTAATGTTTCTGGCTAATTTTGGTGAGATCAAACTTAATCTGACCTTTTGATTTTGTTGAATTGCAGAGCCGGATTCTGAAGCATGCTGGTGATTTAGTAGCTGCAGCTGCATTGGCAGATGAAGCTAGGTGCATGGATCTTGCTGATCGATACATCAACAGTGAATGCGTCAAGCGCATGCTCCAGGCTGATCAGGTTTGAAGCCATACATAGCTTTTGACACTGCCTACCTTGCAGTTTTCATCTTTAGACTATACAATGGCAGGACTCTATTTCCTTTGAAAAAATTACTACGGGATAAAAATCATTCTATTCTATGTAGGTGGCATTGGCTGAAAAAACTGCGGTATTATTCACGAAGGATGGCGATCAGCATAACAATCTTCACGACATGCAGTGCATGTGGTATGTTTCCTTTCTTTCCATGAATGATATAATGTTGAATGCGTTTGTTTTGCCTGCTGAATGTGTAAAACACTTGATGAAGGTATGAACTCGCATCTGGTGAAAGCTACTTCCGCCAAGGTGATCTAGGCCGAGCATTAAAAAAATTCTTGGCTGTGGAGAAGCATTATGCTGATATTACCGAAGACCAGTTCGACTTCCACTCTTACTGCTTAAGAAAAATGACACTACGAGCTTATGTAGAGATGCTGAAATTTCAGGATCGTCTGCATTCTCATTCATACTTTCATAAAGCAGCTGCTGGGGCTGTCAGGTGGACTGACTTTAGCTACCTATGTAGTTTTATGAAACAATGTTTCTTTTGCTATTCAAGTTTGTGATAAAATTACAACTCTGTGATGTGAAATTCGTGGGTCAGTCTATTCCCTGAGTATTTTTGAGTGATGGCTAAATTTCCATCCTATGCTTACCATACCACCTGAAAAAATCTTGTTATTTTACTGCTGCTGTTTATACATTCTCAGCTTGCTTTTTGGTGCAGATGTTATCTGAAGCTATTTGATTCTCCTCCCAAGTCAACAATTGAAGAGGAAAATGAAATGTCTAAGTTAGCTCCATCCCAGAAAAAGAAACTTAGACAAAAGCAGAGAAAGGCAGAAGCACGGGCTAAGAAAGTATTAGTTTATTAAGTGCTTTATGTGCTTTTTATGGTGGTGTGTTCCTTTCATTCTAAACCCTGTAGTATTTATAGGAAGCAGAAGTGAAAAATGAAGAATCAATTGCTAGCATTAATATGTCAAAGTCTGGCAAAAAGCATGTCAAACCTGTGGATCCAGATCCGCATGGAGAAAAGTTGTTGCAGGTATTAGTGGGACCTACTGGGCTATTTTTGGTATAATTAAACTCCTCATGCTTTTTGAGTGGCTTGCAATGGTAATTGCTTTATTAGCTTGTGTAATGTGGGAGAAAAATTAGATGCCTAATTTCATTGCCTTCTTAGGTTGAGGATCCATTGGCAGAAGCCACAAAATACCTGAAGTTGCTTCAGAAGAGCTCTCCTGATTCTCTGGAGACGCATTTACTTTCCTTTGAAGTGAATATGAGGAAGCCGAAGATTTTACTTGCTTTTCAGGTACTTAGTTTTTCTGGACCCACCCAGGCCTTGTTCTGTTTCACATGGCATATGCTGGATTTGTTTATTTTTGTAATATTAGAGTTGAAGTAGCTTTAAATTTGGACAGGTCTTTTCTTTTAAGAAATAAATTGTACTTAATTGAAATTCTCTGATGTAATACTGTGCACTACCTGGTCCTGCACAGGCTGTGAAGCAATTGCTGAGGCTGGATGCTGAAAGTCCAGATACCCATCGTTGCATGGTGTGTATTTAAATTTAGAAAGTACTTTTCACCTGTTATAGTAAGCTGGATTTTCTTCTATGTTTGTTTCGTGTATGTTGGCATTAACCTCTTGATGATATTTAATTTATGGATTGACTCTCTTTGTTCTCTTTCGGTGAGAGTTACATGATCAACTTTGTTATTATAATGAATGTTTCTTGCAATAACTTTGGACTTAATGTACTTCAGATAAAGTTTTTTCATGAAGTGAGTTCTATGGCTGCCCCAGTCACAGAAACTGAGAAACTCATTTGGACCGTACTTCAGGCTGAGCGCCCATCTATCAGGTTATCATCAGACCTCTCTGTTTATCTTCTTATCTATGAAGGACATACTAACTATTATTGAGTGGTTCTTTTCATAGTCAACTGCATGAGAGATCTTTATCTGAGGCAAATGAGGCTTTTCTCAGTGCGCACAAAGGTATCATCAAAATTGTGATTTGAGTACAAGTGTTTTATCTTTTGTTGTTCACATGTATGCTTTAGCTAATCTTATTTATTTTCTGCAGATTCCTTGATGCACAGAGCTGCAGCTGCAGAAATGATGAATCTTTTGGATCCAAGCAACAAGTCTGAAGCTATCAAATTAATTGAAGATTCCACTAACAACTTGGTGCAAATGTAATAGCTTTCATAATTCTGGGTCTACTTATAATTTACATTTGTCTTGAATACTTGCTTAGAGTCTATGATAGAGTAGATGTAAGGCTTATACACTCTTCTTGTAAGATTCTCTTGGTCACATCTCAGTGATTTTGGTACTTTTCACAGATCTGGTGCACTTGGACCAGTGAAGGATTGGAAGCTGAAGGACTGTATTGCTGTTCACAAACTGCTCGTAGGAGTGCTTGTAGACCAAGATGCTGCATCAAGTAAGTTTTGTATGCCTTTTTATCTATATTGAAAAAGCATGAAGTGATTTCATTTTTTAATATTAAAAGACCTATTGGAGCTCTGGTGATTTGAAAGAAATTTTTTGTAGGGAATAGTCACTTCAAAGTCAATTTTCAATAGATACATCTATGCTATTTCTGAATTTGTTCCAAATAGAAATATATAATGTCAAAGATTAATACATTTTCATAGTATTAGAGGACAAAAAAACATAGAATAAAAAATGGTTGAATTTTGATCTTCATTGGATGATGAGCACACAAGACGATATTGCTGGAATATGGTGACTTATGCTTGCCGGTTGTATTAAAGTAGATCCATAAGAGCTGGTAGATCAGAAGAGAGTTGCATTTTGTCATTCTTGTTTTGTGATAAGTTCACCTTAATTTATGACCTGGGTTAATCTATCTTATAGGATGGAAAGTTCGTTGCGCTGAGTACTTCCCATATTCGACATACTTTGAAGGAAGCTGCAGCTCTGCTATTCCCAACTCCTCATATAATCAAGTCACTAACAATATTGAAAACGGCAGAATGAACCATCCTGCTGCGGGTATAAGCATTGATTATGCTGCCTCAAATGGAAAACTAGAAGCTTTTAAGGATCTTACTATTTAGGCATATCCTAACAACAACTCACTTCGGCTGATGTACCTTAAAGTTCATGGTGGTGTGTGATCACAACTAGCAAAGCTGGGGCTCCAGAATGTTTATCAGGGAAGTTGCTGCAGCAATTGGAAGGATTCAAATCCCTTGTCATCGCCAAATCATTTGTGGGTGTTAGGTTCTTTTGGTATCAGTTCGTAATTCAACTGAAATGGCGTTTCCTCAACTGTGTATAAATTTCTTCCATACTGTTTTTGGTTAAATGATACGTCACTCACCGTTCTCTGAGATTATAAACAAGGCGGCTGCAGTGGGTTTACACCTGTTTGAGGGTTGCTTTTCCTTTTATTTGACTTATGATCTTTTGGATCCTGGGGAGCTGCAGGAGATTTTGAGAATTGGTTTTACGTCTTGTGAGAATAGAATATTGCCTGTAGAGTTGACTCCTGGAGACGTCACCTTCGTCTTTATCTTCTTTTCTTTTTCCTCTTCATTACCATTATTTTCCTTGTATAAACACTGGCTAATGTGAAAAATTTTGCAATCATATATACGATGGCAATAGAATATGCAGAAATTGCTTGTTCTGTCTTTGAATCCTCCTGACTGAAGGCTGTATGGGGGTTTTAGAGTTCTCTTGGGGTTTTACGTAAGTGGATTTGTAAGTTTCACTGTTTAAAAAATCATATGCACGCATGCTGGTTAAAACGTGATTTTACCTATACGATTATATGAGGTTATGATTTTGAGTTTTTTGAGTTGAATCGTGTAAGGAATTGTTTTCTTATAGAATGTATGATTTCAATTAAGTTTACAAGTAAATTCGGTAGAATATTATTTTAAGCAATTTTACAAGAAGCTAAAATATAAAAAAATATATTATTTTTTTACGAGCTTATCAACTATTGGATGGTAAATATTTTTTAATTCATTTTTATTTGTTTTCACTCTTTATATCTCTTTCCTTCTTTTCCTCCAACTCTTATATCATACATTTATAAAATTTATTAAAGTCGAATTATAATTATAAAATTTACAAGAAAATTATTTATTATATATATAATTGAAAATTTAATAAAGTTGAAAAGTTTTTCTTTTAATTCATAACTTTTTAAAATAAATTAGCAGAAAAGAATTTAATCTGATCTTATTTACTCTTTTTTATGAATTTTTTTATAGATTAAGCATTATTATGGCAAAAAGAACTTAGTTTTTTTATTTTTTGTTACATCTATTATGTATTTTAAGTCATGATTCAACGTTTTGATTATACGTATTCTATAGACCGTTCACGATTAACATATATCTATAGTTTTTTAAAATTGTTTTATATAGATTGTAGAAACTTACAATTCTACGTATTGATTCTACAGACCTTTTTTGTGTAGAAACATGAGTTTGACAACTTTTTACGTCGGTAAAAGCAGAGAATTAACTCAAGGAAATTATGCTGTACATTGAATAGCGCCACTTGCTCCTTCCTCCACTGGAAACTACGGATAGGTTTTGTCCCCAGCTCAAAAGAAACATTTTGCTATGAGCTTATGATAAGGCCAGTGACCTAAAAAAACCATGAAGGCAAAAGTATTATTCTCCAAAAGAAAAGATGCTAGGCCAATGTTAAACGTGAAATCTCTCTTAATTACAAACTACTTTTCCCGTATTTGGGAAACGTACATATTGCCTCTACATTGCGGTCCTCTGTTCTACTTCATGGGATCTTACCAGTCCCCATAGCTTGACATTATCATCCTACAAGTGTGATTATAAAACTACGGTGTGCAGCATGTGGCAAAGCCAGATGGCCCAAATTATTGTTACACGCCAAAAAGTTGGAAGGCGAAACCAACCACTCTGCCAAGAGGATGTACAATTACTCCTGCTGATGCTCTTCACATAATTCGATGGAGCAACGTCAGCAGAACCAGACTGGAAGGAGCAGTGTGGTATCCCTTAGAGTATTCACGTTTCAGATGGATTATGGATGTAGCGCATGCAAGATGAAGCTCAAAGTTTCCAAGTCCAGGAAGTTTCCGCTTCCAATATATACAATGCTATGCAAAATGGGAACTTGTTTGAGCACTCTTGGGCATGATTATACCACAGCCCGAAGCGAGAACCAGGTGCCAAGAATGATTTTTATGCAAAGATCTTCATTTATGTGATATCTTATTCTCCGCTATCTAGCTCTGGCTGGAGTTTCTGTCCAAAGTTGCAGTGGTGTTGCCTTCACCAATCTCACTTTTACAGAGGGGGCACAAAGCATTGATCTTCAACCATTTATCTATGCATTCAACGTGGAAAACATGACTACAGGGGAGCTCCTTTAACTCATCGTCATCTGCATATTTTGCCAGGCATATACAACAAACCTGGAGGAAAAAATCCTGTTAATATACAATCTACGCAGATAGCAACATAACTTAATCTTTCATCATCATCATTTTTTTTTAAATCAACAACAACGCCATTTTTGGATATTACAAGACAGGGACTTAAAGCCCCAATCCTGACTAAGAGTATAGAAATCCGAAACTCAACCATTAGACCACACGGATGGTACTACATTTCATGATAAGCATAATACGATTGGCTTAAGCAAGTGAAATGAATTATCACATCCAACTCAAAAACTAATCAGAATACAGGTGTGGCTCATAAGAATTGGCATCTTTGCGATCTGATTTTACATTGTCACAACCATAACCCAAATGGCAAAACCAGTCTTGACCAGAAACATGCATATAAGTGAAGAAAAATGTTGCAACTTCAGTGAAGTGGCACAACAGTCCATGTGTGGTTCTGTACAACTGCATTTCCAGGAATGCCTATATGAGCCACGTTAAACTTTTAACTTGCATTTTGGTTCTTTTTCAGCCCAGTGGTCAGTACGATAATAGATCACCCATAGATTTGGCAAATTTAATAAACTTAAACCAACCCATATATTAGGACAAAGTGTTTGATGTGACTAAAGTTTTCCAAAACGCTACCGGCTACTTCAAGAAGTACTTATGCAATTGATAAAATAATCATAAAATCCATTAGTAAGAATATTAACAAAGATATTTTAACTTACAGCATCTTCACCAGATATGAACCGTTCCTTTTCTGTCCCGGCAGCCAAGATCCCCCCTTCACCTCCTCCTTGGTCCACAGGGGAGACATCGCCATCTGCATTTTGCTTCAGCTTAAATTTGTAAGTGGGCAAAGCATTAATGGATTCTGCTGTGGCCCCTCTCGTTGGTGAGAAGTCCTCTCGAAATCCCAGAACAGATATTATACAAGGCAGGCAGCAACAAATTGTTGCACAAAGTATGAAGGGCATTGCATACCCAATACAGCTGAAGGTCAAGAATACTATACACAACCTGTGTGAGGACCATGAAATGATCAGGTAACTGCACTAACACGAAGTACCTGCATGAAGATTATACCAAACCAGCATTCAGTAAGTGATTACCTGTACAATTTGGGAGCATCAGAAGGAGACGCATGCCCACCAAATATCCATACATTACCAACAACAAACCACACAGCAAAGAAGCAATCTAAGCCCATCTTGAAATGATCGACGTCCATTCAATCTGCATGAGAAAATTCTCTCATTTAAACACATAAATCAACAATTAAATGCAGAGCACATACATAAGCATGCAGGTTTTTTTGCACAAGTGGGTGCAAAAGAACATAACCATGTTCATCAGCCTGAGTATGCTGAGGAAAGCATTTCTCTTAACCCTCCGCAACCAGATTAAGTCTCCTGATGCTTAGGTGTTCCATTAAACTCTTCTTAGCTCAAAATTTGCGATTGTTTAAGATTAATAAACATGATAACCTCCATATTTAGGCAAGTGACACACACATGCATGCTACTTGCCATCTTAAATTGCTGCATGCAGAGGTTTCTTTGACAAGTAGGGAAGGAATTAGTTAAGCCAAAAAATATTGGAATCTAGTGCACAACCAAGAAATATGGTTTACTATGTAGGAATTTATCAGCATATTAATTAAATTGACTAGCATTTGGCTAATTTAAATTCCTTCCATGAACTTGGCACGGACTTTTTCAAACCAGACCACTCAAGAGAGACATCAGCTGGAAAAATGGGGATTGCAGTTTTCATCCATATGGTCTGATTCTTGATTATCAACTGGTCCATTGGATGATACCTTTGCCTGTATAAGTATCTACAGATTACAAGACCCAAGGAAGTAAGGCTATGCTCCCTAATGCACAGAAATAGAAAGATCTTCCAGAAGGCATAGATTCCCGGGGGGGGGGGGGGGGGTGGGGGGGGAAATCCAATCCAGAATTCTCTCCCTATAATACCAGAAGGTCCAAAACCAAATGCAACCTGATTTATGTGTGGGGAATCCTGAATACAATGATAGAAATAATATCATCAGTTGACAGCAAGAACCAATTAAGTGTCAATCAAACGTTGCTTGTTTTCTCAAACTATGCCAAGACATGCCTTCATTCAATGGACTGTGACCGACCAAGGTTTACACATCCAGGATAAACTACTTCTACAGGGCTTGCATGATCTATTCTCTCGATTATATAGGAAAACCGCTCTGGAGATGCACAGCCATGTTTTCTTTGATACCTATTCTCCTACAATGAAAATGGATATAATGGCAAATCTTTACAGTCCTAATCATCCATCAGCTTACTTATGAACTCCACAAGTCATTTTAGCATTTGCAGTTGAGAGTACATTCAAGGGTAAGTATACAAGGACAAGGCCTAGAATGGTAGTATCATAGCCTAGAACAATCTCCATGAAGAGAAACTCAACTGCTTGGGGCTACCAACTCCTTTTCTATGTCCGTGAGTGTGGGTATGAATATTGTGGATCAAGCAATGGGCAATGACTATTACAATACTAAAAAAAAAAAAAGAATTCCTCTGACTGCAGAAAGTTTTAAAAAAAAAAAATTACCTTGAACTCAAGTTGTGCACGGTTTGAGTATCACTCGAAGATGATACAATGGCATGTTGGTTCTCTTCATCTGTAGCTTGAGTGACTGAAGTATAGGATGTAGACTCAGAATGATTTATCTGAGACCCTTGATGTGTTTGATTGGAGTCTCTTTCAACCCCCCTATTGCGATTACGAAATCGCCAGTAAAGTATAGGTAGTGTTGCCACACATCCAGCAGCATAACCCATGATCCATTCAAATAGTGGGGCTTGGGGATGTTCATCTCTTGATAATGACAAAACAACTATAGATGCAATAATCTGACTCACAGTGACAATTACTTCAACAGAAATCCATAGGCCAGAGTTCAAAGGACTTCTCCGTCTCTGCCGGTAACCATCACCTCTCCTCATATTGGAAGAGTTCGTGGAAGTCAATCTATTGGGTGTGTTAACAGAAGCTTGATTTGCGGTAACATCAGAGCTACTTGATAATCGATCCTCAAGTGGAATTTGCTCTGGCCGAGGGTGGAGGCCAATATGGGATGAACTGGATGAAGCATCACCATTTCTTTCTACATCAATTATGTGCTCATGACTATCATGACTTTCCACTCTTTCCATCAGCAGAGGATATTGGTCGGTTGGGCTGTCAAGTTTTTGCTCTGGGGATCCAACATCCATCTAAGTCTGACAGCGTCAAACAGAGAAAATATGTAACATGCTAATTTATGTGCTTCTCTGTTTATTACTTCCTTTATGTAGATCCTGTAAATATGAATTTTTCAAGGCAACTTGCATCCAGTCTTTAGGTCTGAGAAGTCTACAATAATTTATAAGTGACTGCTGTATCAGGTATTATCCGCAGGTCCTTTTATCTCACCTTAACCCCCCAAAAAAGGTACAATCTGCAGAAAAAGAGTGGCAACATTTACTGACATGGGCTAACAGAACATAAAAAATACTAGCAAAATATCAATTAGCATAAATGTATTTAGACCGAGCCATCAATGAAGTGAAAGATACTTCATCGTTTATTTCACAAGAAAAGCAATTGGATGTGGTATGTGACAAAAGATGAAAAACAAAGAATATCTTGCACGAGTCATATAGTAATAGACTAATAGTGCAATGTGAAAGGTGGACTGGCTACAAAGTCGAGACATCTCATAGAATAAAGCAATGGCTGTTCAAGAACAGAGGTGAATGCATAATGAGCATGTCCAAATAGAACATTTGCATGGAGGTTCTCAACTTTACTAAAGGAACATTTATGTGTAGGTTCAGCTCGCTCAATCTTGTAGCTGATTTTCCATGACAAGGTTACACTGATGAATGACACTAGGCCTTTTCAGGGACATTTCTTCCTACCAGCCATCTATTCAGGAAATTTCAAATGCTGTATTTTATTCATAATAGCTCTACAGTGGAGATCAATTGATGAAGCTAAGATACAAAGAGCGAATATGATTTAACCAAAGACGTCAGACTTCCTAGGTTCAATGAGCTTCCATTATGCAAGTACGTGATATAGCCAGGGATGCCACCCACAGCACACTGCCACTCACTTGGAAATAGATGATCCAAAAGTATATGCTATCGAAACATTCTGTAACTAATCACCAAAATAAAGAATCTACAATCATAGAATGGTTACCCCACTAGAATTTTGACAAGCAGACGATGTTATGGAGCACAGACATTTGATCAATGTTACTATATGGAAACGAGGAACAATTGGCAGAACAACGTTTTGGTCACTATGAACTCAAACGCAGTAACAAGTTACCAAAGAAATGAAACAGCAAGGAGAAATAGTGTAGTATATGCTCATGAGAGGTATGTAATGCACTTCAAAAAACAACTGAATCAGGTGCTACAATCCGAAGACGATATTTTATGCTATCATGTCATATACAATACAAATGATATACAAAAATGAAGATATAATCTTAAAACGATCATCGATTTTAACATCCCATCGGGTGAAAGCAACCAAATTTACATCAACTAGAAATGAATTATCCAGATAATATAAAATCTTAACTAGTAGCAACCCAGTTTCACAGGTTAATGCCACAATAACACTATCAAGATACAACATCAAAGTGACCAAGAAACATATAAAGAATGACAATACATATAGAATAATGATAAAGCACATTGCAAACTTTCCACTGAAACATACCTTTATTATGAATTCCTTTTTTTCCTTCTTTATATCCATGTATATGATTCCCATAAAGAGAAATTAATCAACTTTTGTTAAGAAATTAATCGACCCACATACTAAAATTCCATATAGACAAAGACCCATCAATTGAAATCCCACAAAAATCACAATTCAAACAGAAATTTTTAATCTTGACGCGCCAATCAAATATCCCACAACATTAAACAGCTCAAAAAGATAGAAGAACCAATGAAAATCAACAAAAACAAGTAAAAATAGCTGACATAGCAAAACCCGAAATGCAAAAACAACAAAATAATTCCATCATTAAGAACAACAATCAAAATGACTTAAAAAATTAAAATTCAGCTAGAAGAAAGACGGAAATAAAGATCAAACCTATTTGGGCTTAAAGATCGGAATTTTTTCATTCCTTTTTTTCGGTTGGTTTTGCTTCTGGGTTTGATAATAAGGCGCAAAGTTTCAATCTTTTTATTTATTTTTTCAATTTTAGAAAATATGGGTTGGATATTTTCATTGGTATTTCATGTTCAGACAGGAGAGAGAGAGAAGAGAGGAAGAGAGAGAAAGGAGAGATGAAATGTGGCGGTGACGAAAGAGATATTTGGTCCGTTTGATTTTGGATTTCGGGTCCCACTTAAGACGTTTGACCCGACGACGATTGTCAGTACGTAAAGTAAAGGATTTTCATATTCTTTTGCTTTCTTTTCGGTTAATATTACATTATAATTGCTTTGTATAATTATAATGTTGTTTGCCTTTGCATGTAGCTTATCTATTAAAGGATTACTAAGCCTGTGATTGTTGGTTTAGATTAATTTGGATCGTGGGATTTTTATTCGTATCATATTTATGTTTGATTTGTATTTAAAATTTATTTATATTATATTTATATTATTTTTGTAAGATTTGTTTACGAGTAAAATTATCAATTTTTTATTTGTATTTGTTTCTTAATAAATATTTTTTTGAAAAAGATGAAATTATGATGTTAAAATGATCAAAATATGATAAAACAAATAGACTTGTTATTTAAACTTTTAAGTCATTTTATAATTAAGCAGTTAGAGTTTTTACAGTATTGATTTGGTTTTGAATGGAATAATTCCATTTCAATATTGCTTCGATATATAACTCTATCACTATGCATGATACAAGTTGTACTACCAATCTATAAGAGCTTAATTCTTATATTAGTCAGTCTATTTAATCATGAAATGCCAAATAGGAAGTAGATGAATTTTTTTTTCTTAAAAGAAAAACTAAATTTAGATAAATGATTTAAAAAATTCATTATAAGGGATTGATTGAAGTAGTTAACCCATTTTACAACTTGAAACCACCTTCTTAATTGTGATGGAAAACTAAATAATTTGTTTTATGTCTGCTCTGGTGTGAATCCAAGGCTAAGTTTTTAATTATAAAAACAGTTCAAACTAAGGGCAAGAGCATCTTAGGTGTTTGTAAAATATTGAGACAATCTCTCTCAATTTTTTTTAGAGTGTAATTAGGATTTTTTTTTCTGTCTTTTATATTGGGTCTTGTTAGATATTATGGTGATTATCGATCAACTATTTCTATTAGCATGGATGGAGTTTCTTTGAGTGGGTGCACTTCTTTATTTAGAAAATCCTACCTATTTTTTATCTTGTTGAAGAATTGATATTAAAAGAGAAAATGCTTACGATAGTTATATCCTTGACTAAGAGTGAAATAGTTGTTGGATGAGGATTCCATATTGAGCACACACTTGGTGCCTTGACTTAAGAGATGTGATGGAAATCAAACAACAATAGGGTTATACGGAGTAGCTTATGAGAGAAGAATACCATTGCACTTGTCAAAATTGTTAAGCTTCAAGTATTATGAAAACATCGATTAGTGGTCGTTTATGTCATGAGTGTGCAACTTCACAATATTATTTTCATGGAACTTTTAGGTGTGGACACAATAAAAATTTAGTCGAAAATCCTTTTGACCTTGATTTAGTGAAAATTTTGTTTGTTGATCATGTCTAATCAATAAGGTTCATGAAACATTACAATATTTATAGCATTAATTAAAATGGTAAATTACACTAGAATATCACAACATTTGAGGAAAGTTTATTTAAAATTATAATTTTCCAAGTGGTTAAAAAAAAGTCACGATGTTTAGAAAAGTGGGTCAATTGAGGTACGTTATGACATATGTCAATAGTGGTCTAAATTAACCTACTTCTTTTAACGTTGTGACCTTTTTGAAACACTTAAAACAATTTGATTTAAATTGACTCACTTCTCTAAATGTTGTGATCTCTTTTTAACAATTCAAAACGTTATGACCATAAATGAATTTATCCTTAAACATTATAACCTTCTGGTGTAATTTACCTTTAATTAAAATAATCGTGGATAGTTACTAAGTAGTTTTATAAGAGGCAAACGGATGGATTGACATGATAATGTTTTAACCAAAATTTCTATGTTCTTTTTTTTTTTTTGTTTCATTTTTGCTTCAACTTTTTGTTATTGTGCTTTTCCTTCTTGTTGGTTGATACCTAATCCATTACGAACGTATAAATAAATGGTTAGGGTTAGTTAAGAATTCACCCTACTCCAGACTAGAGCATCTTTGGTATTCTCCCATATTGACATATGAAGAGTGGGTTTTCGCTTGATCAAGGTACGTTTGAAGTATCTAAAATAAGCTTATATATCACTCTATTTCTTTTTAACTCAATTTTTGTATTTTTATAATTGATCAACGCCCCACCTTGGTTTGTAGTTTTTATGATTGATTAACGCCCCACCTTGGTTTGTATTTTTGTATTTTATATCACTCTATTCCTTGCTATCTCTTTGTTATCTCTCCTTTATGTGAATCTATCTTATCGTTTATTCCACGTGTGAAAAATATATTTATTCATGATATGTTTTCATTGAAACCTTAGTAAAATTTTAGACATCAACGCTTTTGCAAACATAAAACTAATATCTTGTTTGTTTAAAGAAAAATATCTTGTTAAATAAAAATATTTTTATTCTTGAAAATTACATGTTTTTCATGTATTTAGTTCTATTTAGTAAACCATGTAAAAAGATTTTTTTTTTTTTATATTTGAATTTAGTTTTATGCAAAATATAATGAGTGTAAATAAAATATGAGTAAATTGTGTGAATCTTCCTTGAAAATTTCAGAAATTACACACTCCTAGGTTTTTCAAAAGTCAGCATGTATACTCCCTAAAAAAAAGTAAACTACATTGACATCTCCTTAAAACTTTGAAAATTGTTTGGACCCCCATTTTTTTTTTCAAAAGTTAACACTTACATTTCTAAAAATTGACGTTATAATAACATGAAAATTTTATTTATTTGGTTCTACATGTCATTACATATAATATGTTTAACTAATAAATGTTTTAAAAAATATTTAAAATTTTTTTATTATAATTTTTACATGATTAATTTTTTTTGAAAAAGAAAAACAAGTTAGTTGTCGTTTTTCTTCTTCTAAAATTGCACTTTAGCATAAAATAAATATATTAGAAAAGTTTCTTATAACACACCTTGTGATAATGTTTTTTAGTAATTTTTTTTATTAGAATTGCATTTTAGATGCCATATTTAAAGGGCAAAAAAGAAATAAAAAAGTTTACATTCTTTGATATTTAAATTTTCCAATATTTTTTGAAACATATATTAGTTATACATATTATATGTAATTATATGTTGGAAACAAATAAACAAAATTTACATATTATCATCACATGTGCAAGTGTTGACTTTTAAAATTCATGTAATTTTTCAAGTTTTTAGGAGAGGTTCATGCAATTTACTTGTTTTTAGGAGGTGAAGTACTTACTTTTGAAAAACCTAGGGGTCTATATAATTTCTAAAATTTTTAGAACCCACAAAATATTATTTATTACAAAGATTAGTTGAGAAAATGAATTTCCACTTTATAAATGCAAGTTGTTTCCTAAAAATATATTAAAATTTTCCTTACAAGAGAAAATTATTTAAAAATATAACAACTTAACAAAGAAAAAAGAAAGCGTTTTTTGAAATATAGTTTTTTCAATTATTATATTTTTTCCTAATAGTTGAATTGAATAACGATTCCTTTATTTGCAAGTTGAATTTTAATTTTCTTCATAATGATAACATTACCTATAAAGTGAAATAAATCATGATTTTTTTTGAAAGCTGCCCATTTATGTAAAGAAAAGACAACAAAACTTACTCACCTAAACATTTAAAAGCCTCTACTAATGACCTTGTAGCCTAGTGATATCTTCTTGATTTCTTATTTCAGAAGACCTCGTTTAAATCCCCCCTCCCCCATTGTAATTGGCCAAAAGAAAAAACAAACATTTGAAAGCCTCTAACCATATTGTCTAATGGTAAATTGGAGAGTTAAGAATCTCTTAATTGGCAAAGGCTTAAGGTTTTAGGCAAAAAAATGATTTTACCACCTATTATACACCACAGTATAAGTAGCAATAAAATTTAATGTGTATGATTATAAAATAAATATTTTTGAAATAATTATTATTGTTAATTTGCACAAATTATATATATATATATATATTGAAATTGTTGATGATCAAATATGGATCATTGGGTCTCCTAGGTCTAATTTGACCCATCGCTTGTCTAGACTGGCCTATTAGGTCCATGCCTAACCCACTCTAACTTACTTCTTAGCTTCACACAACTCCCTTATCTTAGAAAAACAATCTGTTGAATGCTATAGTTGGGTTAGTCCGAAGGTAAGGTCACTCGGCTCAATCCTCCCAAGTCCCAACCATTACTAGTCCCATATCGGGAGCATGGCTAAATGTGGATTAGTGGTTTCACCCTATGTTCTCGATAATCATAACCAATCATTATTATCCCATGATCCTATAATGCTCATAATTGCTTGACATAGGCTTACTATATATACCTCCATTGTGCATCACCAGCAAGATAATATCACTTTAACACCCTTGTGTCTATCTTGACTCTTATGCCTTTGGGATGCGAATTAATCGAAGCTTTAGAGCAGCCACATCGAGTAACTTCCTAACGCACATTAACAAGGTTCTATTTTATAAGACTAGTGTACAAGTCTTGGCTTGACAATCATCTTCATCTCTAATGAATTTCAACTAGTGACAAAATCGATGTTATTATTTATACACCACAAAGCCTACATGGTTGTTCATAAATCTTTTAGGAATCCCGACTCTCCTTATGAGTCCATCTGTGGTTTCAAGCTTCACTTATTATGCGAGTCTAATTTCGCTTTAAAATCCAGGTAATATTGAATTTATTATCTCGACGTTGAGTAATTTTTCAGCTATTCGAATTCCCGACTTTGGAACTTGATTTTTATTCGCAAATGCTGAGCTACGGGTTTAGTGCTTTATAAATCAACTACTTCTAAGTTCATAACATGTATATAGATGGATTTTCTTTTAGAATTGGCGATTTATGTTATGAGCCTTATTCCTCTCTGTATTTTACAATGAATCTGTGTTAGTATTGAAAAAAAAAAATATAGAAAACGAGTAATTAAATTATAATGTGATCATACTTATCTGAAACATAATCTTATTTATGCCGTGTTCGTTTGGATTATTTGATTTTTATATGTATCGTATCTGTATCAGATATGCATCTGTAACTCATCTGTATCATACTTATATCATATCTATATCATATTTATTTAGTCTGTTTATAAGTAAAATTATCAGTTTTTCAATCGGTATTTATTTTTTTACAAACATAAATACCCACTCTGATATTATATATTTTTAATATGAGTGAAAAATTGGGATGTTGCAACATGAAGTGGGTCTCAACTCTTAAGGCCCGGCCTTCCTCATTTTTCCACTTCAACAATGGGAAAAATAGTAAATTATTTATTATATGATCTTCCTGTCTTTCCTTACCTGCTCAGCCCAAGATGCTCATGCAAGAACATTTGAATGTCTATCAGAATCATTATTCGAGAAAGTTGGATTTGGATATTGAGAAGATTAAATTCAGCCCATTCATAAATAAGAAAGAAAAAGGTGCATTTGAAAAACGAAGAATGTTGGCCCCCAAAAAAAAAAAAAAACTGAATGATTTAAAAATTTTTTCTTATTAATAACTTTTACCATAAGTAGTTCTTGCTTATACAATTTTAAGTTTTAAGTATAGGCCATAGGTTAGTGTTTTAGTCAAAAGATTTCAAAAAAATGAAAAAAATTCAAAATTAAAAAAAGCTACCAATGAAAAAAGAAAAAAAAATCCAAAATGAGAATATAAGAAAAAAAAATGAGAAAATCTCTCTCTCTCTCTCTCTCTCTCTCTCTCTCTCTCTCTCTCTCTCTCTCTCTCTCTCTCTCTCTCTCTCTCTCTTAAGGTGAGATATAATTGGGTCAATAAATGATTTTTTGAGTCAAAGATGATTTAGCGGATTTTTGTATTTTTGATAAAAATAAACTGTTTTCTTAGCTTATGAATATTTTTTGGCCCATTTAATCTTGCTTGCTCTTAAAAGCATAAAACAATTTTAATTTAGCCACAATTCAGGTTTCAAGTAGTGTTTCAATCAGCCTTCAATTAAATTTCTTTTACGCAAAAGTCAATTTAGGTACAAATCAAATCTGGCACAAATCGGACTTAAAATTCTGCTAAATGAAATTCATTTCAAAGGGTTTACACCGGTAGGCATCCGCACCGTTCCAGAACCGAATCGAACAGGAGCTGAAATTGCTGAGTTTGGATCTTGAAAATAGAAATCAGTAGTTTTTGGTTTCGGTTTTGGAATGGTACAAACCTACCTTTTTTTTTAAGTAAAAAAATGAAATTTATATTTTAATAAAATAATTTTTAAACTCAAAATAATTAATTAATGAATCTAAAAAATATTAAATTATTTAGTCATAATTTAAAAAAATTTATTTAGAATGCGCATTTATTTATATATAAACACATCTAATATCAATTATAGTTAGTAATATGATATTACAAAATACTCTAAAAGATAATAAGAAAGTTACAATACAAAAAATAGTCATACATTATTAGGGAATGAATTTTGCTTTTAGGAGAAGTTTATATAAACTAAATTATATATAAATTTAAGTTATTTTTATTTGTATTATTGATAATAAAACAATAAGTATTGTAAATAGGTATTAAATTTTCCTATTCATATGAAATAGTGTAAACATTAATAATTATATATTTAATATAAATTTTTTATTTAATTCTTTTTTTTAGTGGAATTGGCTGGAACAGTTAGTTCCATTCAGTTATAGGCTGTAGAAGTAGAACCGCCTCAGAATCGAAAAATTAGCCATTCTTTAGTCGATTCTAGAACTGATCAATCAGTCTGGTTTCAATTCTAGAATGGCTGATAATGGTTCAAGTTCAGAACCGAATCTTGCCTACGTGCAACAAGCCTACACTAATGTCTCACTAATGGTGTGAGATGTGTGTTGGGACGATACGAGAGGTTTGAAGTCCAAATTCCTTCTAAATTGGCTATTTTTTAAAGATCAAGCTTAGGTGTTTAAGTTGTAAATGGAACGTAATTATGTGGAATTAATAAAAAATACTACTGCTTAAAAAAAACCTTTATTTTGAGAAAATAATTTTATAAAGCCGTCCGGCACTAATTTTAACTTATGGTGTAAAATTGATATTTTGAGAGCAAGTGGTCTTGCCTCCTTATCTCATTTCAATTAGTGGAATCAAGACATGAGAATAATGGTAGACTGGGTATTTCTACTTTCAATTTTTAGCGATTTAGTAGTTATTTTTATAATTTAGTAAATCAGGACATGTACTTCAAAGTATGTATGATTTAGTATCTTTACTAAATAAAATTTAATGGACATTATTTTGATGATTGGATAATAGTAGGGACTTTGCCAAAAAGTGCTAAAATCTAAATATGCGACACTAAATTATAAAAAATTGTAAAAAATTGAAAGCACAGATACTAGGTCTAGTATTATTCCATCATCAAAATAAACATTTATCAAATATTATTTAACATAGATATTGGATCAAACATACTTTAAGAGTACAATCACTAATTCACTAAAATCTAAAGATGAAATACAAACCATGCATGCAAATGAGGTCCCCATAATTAGAACTCAAGGGTAAAATAACTATAGATGACAAATAGATATGTATACTATCAAAAGAAATCCCATTGAAATTCATTAATGGCACATTTTGTATGGGGTAATTACAATATAATGTATCAATCTTTGGGCTAAATTCATTTAAGATATCAATATTTTTGAATAGTTAAATAAAGGAATTAATGTTTTACAAAGTCAAATTAAATATCAACGTTTTGCGAAGTTCATCTAAGGTACCACATTTGAATTAGTTTTCAATTAAATTTCTTTAATTTTCGTTAATGATCAATTATTAATACTTTATTTGACTCACTTTACGAAATATTAATTCCTTTTTTTAACTGCTTGAAACATTAATACTTTAAATAAACTTATCCATAAACGTTAATACTTTAAATAAACTTTGCAAAACATTTATATCTCAAATGGACTCACTCTCAAATATTAATATTTTTTTATATAATTTACCCATTTTGTATATAGAAACGGATTAAGAATGTGATAATGATTCCCAGTTCTATCTTTCTTATGTTTAAAAACACTCCTAGAAATTAGAATTGTGATTCATTGGAAAAAGGCAATTTCAACTTTAAAGGATTATGATTCCACCTTTTTCTACGCTCATTAATCTATTGTTACATTTAGAATGCAGAAAAGGACAAACTTTTAGTAGTGTCTCTACTTCGATGTTGTGAACCTACTCTTGCAATTAAATGCATCTTTAAAAGAAAAAAAAATCACAATTTTCTATAAAATCGGCAATTCCATCTTCTAGTGAAATTTCGATTTTTAAACCTTTGAAAAAGGGTAATTATGATTTTGTTCTAACTTTTGAGAAGTAAATTAAGTATTTAGCTATTTATGTTATTGATAATTACAAATGTCATGTATAGAATGTGTTATGTGAATAATATGGTACACTACTAAATGTGTTATTTGTTGTATGTTATACATAGTTCATTAAGTATAGTCTACATGATATATATGTTATAATAAAATTCAAAATCTGTATATTATATATTTAACTGTGTATGTTAAGTTTTAATACAAACATACCTTATCTAGTATAACAAAAACACATATTATATATGATATTAAAGTAATAATGTATAACAAATTATAATTGCACATACATGTATACTACACGATATATATTTTTGACGGTAATGCATATATTGACAATATATAGGCAATAATGTTTTATTGTCATTTAAAATGTATTCAAGTTTTTTATGTTGGCAGTAATTTAAATCTTCCATGCCAATCATAAGAATGACAAATGAAAAGACCTTGTGTCGTAAAAAACATACATATAGAACCTTAATTACTCACTTGAGCATGTAGTTCTTTAATGATTTCAATAAATGTAGAGGATTTAAATGACTTGTATAAATTAGAAAGTTTAAATCAAACTTTCTTTGACAGTGCTATTCAAGTCTTTTGATTGCTCGGCATTATCATAGCAATCATAAAGATATTGCAATATTGGTGGCTTTTAGCATTAACTAATAGTAGTAAGATGGTAATACCAAGTTACTCTTATACTTTGTTTAATATGATGGTATCAATTAGGAAGAAAAGATTATGGAATGAAAAAAAAATAAATGAGCGGAATTATTGGGGAATTTGAATTCTCCCATTCATTTGGATAATGGGTGGGAAGAAAATGGATTAAATTTTAATTATTATAAATGACAAAATAAGATATATAGGTGCATTTAATTCGTTGGTTCGACATCAGCTTTACATTTGTTTCATATTTGTTTTAATCAGATTATTTGTCAACGACAAATACGATGAAAAATAGACATTTTTTACTCATAAACAGATCATACAGATCAAATACAGATAAGATATGGATGCAAATTAAATACACTAAGATACAGATGAAAAACAAACCATCCAAATAGATCCATAATGGTAACTTACTTGTATACCCTATGTAGATATATGGATTTCATTATAAAGGCTTTAAGCTCGATTTATTATTTGGATTTAACTCTCTAGGTTAAAGTGACAGGGCTTAGAGAGTTAGACCCAATTATATTGGGATGATCATGGGAGAATTATCATGGTAGGCTTGGAGTAGGGCTCGTTGGAATTACCTTGCCTAATTTCAGCCTTTCTTAAATTGGCTCACACACATTGCAAATGAAGGCCTCAATGGGCCTGAGTTCACAAGGGAGCCCACATCCATATCCACTTTGAGAAGGATACATCTTAGCCGTTGGTCGTTTGTCTCATCTGATGGACGACATCAACAGCTAGATTCTCTATAAATACTCTTAGTCCTTACCTCATTTGGAGAAGGAATATCTCGAACAAACGTTGTCGTGCTGTTGGATTTCTGCCTCTGGTGAATCAAACACTTGATTTACTCAAGAACATACATGAATTCGTATTACTTAGTGAGGTTGATGCTCTTTAGCTCCCTCACCTATCATACGTGTGTTAGAGCCTATTGAGACTGCCTACTCCTCCTCCATACACGATTCTTTTCTGATTATCCTTGCATGTGTTGTTTCCCTAGATCACGTGTAGTGCGATAGTCACTTGGTATGCTCATGATCGTTGCATCTGGAATCATACCCACACATTTTTGGCAACTCTACCGGGGATAAGGAAATTGACACTCGGATGATGTCACTTCCAAGAAAGAGACCTACCGGTCCCACTGAGAGTACAACTCAAGAAACTAATGCTAATCTCAAGGCTGCTGAACATGACATGCCAGCACTTGAGGATGTGAACCAACCTACTGGTACTTAAATTGACAATGCTGCGATCTTGCGTGCTATGCAAGAAAATACCAAGCAAGTCAATCAATCAATGCAAGAGTCCACAAGATAATTCCAACAATTCATGACAATGTTTGCTCAGTATTTTCCTAATATAGTTGCTATTGCTGCGGCACAACAAGGTGCGACTTCGTCGACCTCTGTTGCTGCTGCGCAACAAGGTGCGACTTCGTCGACCTCTGTTGCTGCTGCGCAACAAGGTGCGACTTCGTCGACCTCTGTTGCTGCTGCGCAACAAGGTGCGACTTCGTCGACCCTTGTTGCTGCGCCCGCGCTTCTCAGGAACCTCAACCACTTCAACCTGCTAATCCTACTTCTATTCTTGAACAAGATCTTACCAGAGTTGGAGAGCAAATCCTTCCATTAAAGCCTGTAATTACACAATCGCCTGCACCTTAAGTAATGAATACAGGAAATCAACTTGGAGCACCATTAGCCTCCCAGCCTGCATTACATGCTCAACCTGGAGGATCTTCATCCTCACAGGCTACACCACAAATTGTCATTGTGGACCTACTGTTCAACCCAATCCAACTTCACTCCAAACGGCCACTCTAGCTACACTAGTTGAAGTTACCATTTCAACTTCTAAAGATACTTTCGTTGCAAAGGAAGATCTAGACATGTACCTGAGGGAAATACAAGCTAAGTCTGATGTGGGAGTATTAGATCTCAAGCTCCCATACAATCAACATATTGCTGCTAAGCCATATCCTCAGGACTACGTGAGCCCCAAATTCATGCTATTTAATGGTAAGACGGGAAGTGCCAAGGAACATTTGTTGAAGTTCATTAAAACGCTAGAGTTTATGGATTTGATGATGATTTGAAGTTAAAAGAATTTTCTAAGTCCCTCACAGAGAAAGCATACACTTGGTACGTCAATCTCCCCCCTGGATCTGTAGATTCATGGGCAACCATGTGCAAGATGTTCCTAGAGAAATTCTTCTCCACACAAGAACGAGTGACCTTGACTGATATGGGAAGATTCATCAAAAACCCAAAGAAGACTTAATGGATTATATTGAGCGCTTCAAGGAGTGTTCACTGGACATTCAAGACATATGTGATGAAAGAGAGCTAGTGAAAATTTGTATCTAAAGCATGTTCACTGAGTATGCGGTGCATTTGGAAAATCTCTCCTTAGCTTCATTCTCTACTTTGGTTGAGAATGCGTGAAGGACCAATAATTCGGTTGCATGACAAAGAGGAGGAAGTGCTAAGTTTAACAAGAGAAAACCATCGGTGAATCTGGCTCAGAGTGAAGATTCCAAAGAGGGGAAGAAACCAAGAGTTGAGAAGCCCAAAGGTGAGAGGGTAAAAGAAGCACAAACTTATCCTTGCTCAATAGGAAAGGTGTATGTTGTGCTAGATCAGTGGTTGAGAGATGGAAATCTCAAACTCCCAAGAGTAGAACGTTTGCCAACTCAAGAAGAAAAAAATAATCTTAAATTTTGTAGATTTTACAGGATTGTGGGACATCCTACTAGGGATTGTTTTACTTTGAAGAGGATCTTTAATGAAAGAGTTGAGAATGGTAAACTTATCATCGAGAATAATGATGTAAGGAACAACCCACTTCTAGCTCATGGCAATTAGCGTGGTGTTGTGAATGCCATTACCCATGACCCTGCTATAATAGAGTGAACAGACACACAACTAGTTGAGGAACATGAAGAAAATGACAATACACTCAAAATTGAAACTCATGGGGATGATAATGTCATCTTTACTTTAATGAAGTTATCATCTTTACTTTAATGAAGTTATCATCTTTACTTTAATAAATACTTCAAAATTTAAGAATTTCTTTGATTTCCTTGGATTTGATGATCATGCAAGATTTGCAGCAACGACTGTACTTAACTAAATTGCGCAAGGTCATTATAGTGAATGCGACATAGTTTAACCTAAGAAAGGAGTGGTCTCTACAAGGGATTATGCAATTATTTTTATTAGAACTAACGCGCACTTGAAGAACTTCAATCATAATCTTCCTTTGTATGTAGAGAGTGTACTCAATGGTTACCCCATCAAGAGGACATTTATCGATAATGGATCTTCACTCGATATCATTCCCATGTCTACTTTCAAAGCTGCAAGAATAGATATATGATGCTTGATGAAGCATCCCATCGCAGTGAACAGTTTTATCGAATCTTCTACAATGACAATATGTCAAAGCAAGCTTTAAATTTGGGCCATTCATAGCTTCGCTACATTTCATGTAATTGATACACTGGTATCCTACCACCTTCTCATAGGAAGGACATGGTTGTACGAGTACAACATGATACCCTCCACACAGTATTAGTGCATGAAAGGTCATTCGAGTGGAAGTGATATCCTAATCCATGCGACAAAGAATCCGTTCAATCGTAATGAACTCCACTTTGCTGAAGCTACCTTTTTCTATGAACATGAAAATAAAGCAGATATGACTTTAGTGGAATCCCACGTGGAATCACTACCTATAGGAGAAAAAATTAAGATTCAAGAATTTAAAAAGAGAAAGAAGCGTGGTTATCGTGGAGGTGTAAAGAAACACAATAGCTTATGGTAGTATGGAAATGCAAAGCATTTCATGAATTAAAGAAAGAGCCATTTATAATAAAGAGTGTTATTATCATATCTCACTCGTTTCCTTTTTGTTTCTATGTAAATAAAGCATTAGATGCTTCTACCTAATAAATGAGTTGTATTACTCAATCAGTGAGTATTGTTCGTGAAAATTATGATGGTGTGATAACTTATTTTCCTTTTCATCACTATTGTCACTGCAAAGTAAGAAACTAATCTTATTAGCGCACAAAGTTAGTTTCCAAAAAAAAAAAAAAAATCCACATTAGATTGAGGAAGATTACCGTTTAGTAATGAAAGGAAAACAATAACAAATATAGCATTTGATTTAGACATCGTTGCTGACGGGTTAAAGCTTAGCTCCTAGGCGCATGATGTTGATAGCTCATCATTATTTTCTTCTTGGTATTTCTAGTTGTCAAGAAGTGGAGATAATTCCATTGACAAGCTCCATTGAGCCAAATAGTCCTTGGCATATGGTATTCTACACGAGTACTATGTAGTCGAGTAGTGGAAAATACTCCCTTGACTAATAAAAATTTATTGATAACAAATGCTATCGTAGCATTAGCGTGAATGATAATAAATGTTACTATTGCTGCATGAGGGCGATTGGTAAAACTACTACCATCGTTGCATGAGCGCGATTGATAATGAATGCTACTATCGCTGCATAGGCGTGAATGATCATTTACCTTAAATGGATTGTTTAAACATCATCCCGAGGAAGTAACAATACTACTTTAATGCACATGATAATGTAAAGATTCCACTCATCTCTTATATTAGATAATATTGCTGCTTGGTTGAAGCTTTGCTCCTAAGCGCGTATGATCATAAAGAAAAAGGCATGTTTTAAAACTAAGTGTTGTGTTTCAATGACAATCCTTGTTATCTAGACGAGCTCTTTGTCTATGATGCCTATAATAACTTTACAAGTGTCTAAGGGATTGAAGTGATCCTATTACTATGCCTTTTCACATGTTGCAACCATATGAGAGCTAGTACTCCAGAGCGCATAATGACTAGATATATCACCAAGGTGAAAATGAGTATCAATAATATAAATGGATATAGAGTTGACCAGTATATTTTATTATCATGGTCAGTTTCACATATTCGATACAACTCATATTGACAAAAAAAGAGAGACAATATTGCATGACCAAGAAGATTACAATGAAGGAAGGCGTGAGTGGATGCCTATCACAACTCAATAAATTCTAGGTGCAATGCACATTTGCGATGCTTGAAGCACAAAATGCTTGTTTATGCATGATCCTCACTTATGCAAGAATACATGAAGTGCATTTGTGCAATATGCTTAAAACGTGTACGTGCATGTGACACTAGCTTGCATGAAAATAATGCTTGTCTTCAAACAAAGTCAATATGTTCCTTCAAGGTATTGCAATGATGGCCCGAGTGAATTCAAAGGAGCGTAGGACACGACATCCAAAATTGAGTTAGAAAAAAAGTATCTCATGCACTATGAGCTGTGATAAGCATAGGTGCTAGATTTATACAAAGCAAGTAGGGCAATGATGTGTTACAAAGTCTCAAGGAGCGCTAGTATAGGATTCATAATTTGAATGAAACCATTAATCATTATCCATATTATCAAAGTAAAGGTACCCGAGTGTCATTTCCCAAAACACGGCACGTGTCATCAACAACTTATCTCCTACCATATAATTTTCTGACAAAGTCAATGATACATACCAATTAGTTATCTATCTTGAAGTATTTATTTATTATGATATCGTTCATCAACACGATATCAAAGTGTAGGCAAATCAAAACCACACAACTTAAAGGAGGTACAGTAGCTAAGCATAACATGATTAACATTTCCAAATTTTGGCAAAGGGAAAAATCTGGGGTGTCCAATAAGCCAGCCCACCACTCATACACAAGTTTCAAGACCCGATACCTTATCTTCAATTTTCAACAATCCGATCCTAAAAATCCTCTACCTAATAGCTACATAAAATTTTAAGGCATTGGCACCATAGGCCATTGGTTCACCCAATTCACATTATGCGACAAGAGCTGCAATACTATTCACCACAATAACATCTACGGAACCACTTCTAGTTAGTGTATCAACTGCACTGAGCAAATTTTTAGTAGAACTTGGATAGAAAAGAGAAGATCTTTTTTATTTTTTAATTTTTGACTCAATAGCAGCAACTAGGATTAGTAAAGGAAAAGGCAGCTGGAAGAATCTATGTTCGTGGTTTTTGAATCATTCATGACCTTAGAATTAATCAAACACATGCTTCATACACCAAAATAGATAACCTATGAGACTTCGGGATGAGATGGACATTAAATGAAAAAAATGCCGGCATTAAAAAGGCATCTGTTATTGCATTGCAAAATTTGTATGAGGAGGATGATAATGTGCCCACCCTTAGGCTATTCATCGAGAAGGTTTCTAACCGCATGATTGAGCTTGCATATAAATTGATATATCTGTAACTGTGTGTGTGCTATAGGACTCGTGAAACAACTTTTAAGGCATCAGCTGTTACCGGATGATGACTTAGGTCCTTTGTATGATTTGCTTATAGATGAACCTGCAGATATCAGACATGCTATTGGTGCACTTGTGTATTATCATTTGATTGCTCAAAAGTTTAACAACTCCCAAACAGGCTCCAAAAGAAATGATAGGGGGGCATCTGAGGTCCATATTGGTAGAATGTTGTAGATCTTAAGGGAATTTTCTAGTGATAAGATTCTAAGTACATATGTCATTGATAATGTGTGAGAATATATGATGGCCATGAAGGATTGGAAATGCATTGTATCCATAGTGTTGGACGAAAATCCATCTATTGAACTTACTAATGAGGATATAACTAACCTAGCACGGCTTCTTTGTGCATCTGTTAAGAAAGCTGTGGGGAAAAGGATTGTTCCTGCCACAGACAATGGAAAGATATATTATAGCCACATATGTAACAGAATGGTTGATATCGGGTGTTTTTTTGAAGAAGATACCTGATACCCATCCAACTAGCTATAATCATCCATTATAGGATTTTCTGCTCTAGATATGAGTTCTTGAACTTGTTTAGGAATAAAATTAAAATCAGGTGGGGGTCCAAGATGTCTGACTTGTCAACTCATTGGACTTTTCTTATAACCACTTGAAAAAACTAAACAAAACTGGACTTAGAATAAAAGGTAGAAAATATTCTTCTTACTCAAAATGAGCTGTTGTCATTACACGGGTCATGAGTGACAAAGAAGATGAAACCCCACCAGCTAGAAGCTCAACATATTGATGAACAAGACTCAATAGTGGCTGACTCTGGCTAGTTGGAGCTTAAAAGCAACCAATCTATGAGTATAATCGCCACAAAACGAGCTATGAACACAAAGAAATGTAGAGCTTCAGAGGTGGGATTTCTTAATTCTTTTCCAATGGTTGTTTTGTGCAAAGAGAGAAAAAGAAAATCGATTTTTGATATGTCTCATGGAGTTATATACTAAAAAAAAAAAGGAAAAAGAAGAGGAGAAATATGTTAGATGAAGAAGGAAGGCTCAAGTGCAAATGAGACAAGGATTGGTTTGAGAGAAATAAAAAAAGTGTCCTATGTGCTGCTACAAAGAACATGGCCTGTGTGTACTGATATGGGATGAGAATTCAAGAAAAAGATGGAAAATGTGTGTCTTGTATGTACCCAAATAGGACAAGAAGGCCAGAAAAAGAGAGAAAATGGAATGAGGAAGAAGGCATTCACGGATAAGACAAGGAAGGAGGAAAAATGAATAAAAAGGATATCCTGTTTACTAAAACAGAGCAAACATTGCCGTGTCCTATACTTGAATAAAGCAAATATTGTCTTATTTTGTGTTGTATTAGAGCTATTAAATAGTGACTCCTGTTCCTATTGACATGTGTGTGTATGTACGGGACACATGAAGAAGCATAGGAAAAGGCAATTAGCGAACGATCATGATTTATTGGCGGAGATTTGATCAAGAATGTTTCAGCCATTGCATCGATATTGTATAAGCTATACGCATATATATACTTCAACAAGAGCTTGATGGTATAATTCACTTAAAATCAAAGCTGCAATATACCAAAAAATGGCTGACCACCAGATGCATGACCATACATGTTATGCATCATATATGTGGCAGAGTATTGAATCCGTAACTTGTCGGTAAAATATTTTGAGGTGGGTCAGGCCCCATGGCTATATCCTGCATGTTTCTGACCATTGGGATTGGTGCAAGCTTTGGTCGTTGAGGACTTGGCCTTGGACTTTCCTCATTAGCATTATACTGATATTCATTTCCTTATTAGCATTATATATTTATGAGATAAAAAAAAAAACTGTGACCCCATAGTCTTAAGACTGTAGGTTCTGCAACTGAGTCACATAAGTCTCGGTTAAATACAATTGAAAATGAAGAACAAAGGTTTAGTCCATTTAGACAGTTCCTAGATCCCATATTGAAGAGGAGGACATCAGGGTAGAGTATGGAGAGAGATGGAAAAAAGCGTTATATGAGAGAATGAAGTCAATGGGCATTGATCCGGATAGAAAAGTTTATAACGTTGTCATTCATGCTTTGGCAAAGGGTAGGCTTGTGAAACAATCATTAAGTCTCATGAGAACAATGGAAGACAAAGGAATTGCCCCTCACATGGTCACTTATAATTCGTTGATTAAGCCTTTTTGCAAGGCCCATAAGATGGATGAGGCTAAATCAGTGTTTAATGAAATGCGGTTAAATGGTTTGGAGGCTGATTAGGTTACCATTTGGAGTATCTTGAATGCTTATGTACAAAGTGGATGCTTTGACGAAGCAATGAGCTTGTTTAGCGAATTTCATGATAAGGATAATGTCTGTTGGACAACCATGATTGTTGGGAGGAAGGCCCTTTGATGCTGTTCAACCAGATGCTGTTGAAGGATGTTCAACCCAATAGTTTTACTATCTCAAGCGCTATTAGTTTCTGTGCCAAATTGGCGTCTTTGTGTACTGGTCAGGCTGTCTGTAGGAAGGCAGTCTTGATGGGAACAGATAGTGCTCTGCTTGTTTCTTGCGCTCTTATTGATATGCACTGTAAATGTGGAAGCACTGCAGATGCTTTAGTCATTTTTTATTCAATGCCCTCTAGGGATGTGGTTTGTCGGAATGCCAAGATCGGTAGCTTTGCACAAAACGATCAAGACCTTTGAGGCTTTGGCTATCTATGAAAAGATGTTGCATGAATGTCAAAAACCAAATGATATTACATTTGTATCTGTTCTATCAGCTTATGTCCATGCAAATCTAGTTGAACAAGGAGAGAAGTATTTTAACTCAATTGATGAAATGCATGGAAAGTATAAAAGGCGATATTCCACATGGGGAGATAGCATTTAGGAACCTATTTGATATGGAGCTGCTTAATGTTGGACTGTACATCATTCTTTCTAACATGCATGCTACTGTGCAAGGTGGAATGATGTGGCATCCGTTAGATTGCTCATGAGAAAAAGAAATGTCAAGAAGCTTGCTGCATATAGTTGGGTAGAAGTTGGTAATCAAGTTCAGAAGTTTGTATCAGAGATCGCACTCATCCTGAAACAACTGAAATATACAAAAATTTACGTAGGATGATTGAGGATTTGAGTGAATTTGGCTTTTCCCCAGATTTAAGACCAGTACTTCATGATGCAGATGGGGAAGAAAAGATAGCTTCTATTAATTGTTACAGTGAAAATTGGCTCTTGCTTACTGTTTTGCTCAAGAAACCTCATGGTCTAATGCCAATTCGAATATTGAAAAATATCCAGGTTTGTAGTGATTGCCATAAATTTATGAACTTTGCTTCTAAAACTATTGGGTGTTCCATGTTGCAAAAGATGATAATTGCATCATAATGCAAATTGAAGCTAGGGGAATTTGATCTCCATCTAAGGTTTCATCATGCTCAGACATCTAATTTGACAGCGGTTAGTGTTCTAAAGCTTGAACTATGTTAGAGAGCTGTTTGATGAGAATGATCGAACGTAACATAGTTTCTAGGAATTCAATTATTGTTGGATGCAGTCAACATGGATACGATCTTGGAGCACTGGATGTTTTTGCTAAAATGCTTGAGAGTACTTCTTTAAAGTCGGATAATTTCACCTTGGCAAGTGTTCTATCTGCCTGTGCCAATCTTGAAAACTCAAGAACTGGAAAAGAAATTCTGTTCTTCTTATAAAGAATGAATTTGATATGTTTGAGGTAGTTCAAAATGCTTTGATCCTAATGTATGCAAAGTCTGGCAGACTTGAGATTGCTAGAAAAATTACGCAGCAATGTGGTGTTTCACATATTAATATTATAGCTTCCACAACACCGTTCGATGGTTACCTCAAACTTGGGGATGTCAATTCTGCTACAAAAATATCTGACTTGTTGGGAACCCATGATGTTGTTATGTGGACAGCCATGATAGTAGCTTACATGAAGGATGGCTTAACTAATGATGCTATTGAGTTCTTTAGGGATATGCTTAAAGAAGGCCCCATACCAAACAATTTTACAGTGGTAGCTATTTTAAGTGTAAATTTCGAAAAAATCAAGTTACTTATGGCTCGATTGTTTCTTGATACATGGCTCATGCTTATGTCAATAAGGATATGAATATTTTCCGAGGAATGCAAAGGCTCGCTTTGAGTGTTTGGAATGTTATCATTTCGGGTTTGGTTCAGAACAACTACCATAAGCAAGTTCTAGATTTGTTTCATGAGATGCAAGCTTTCGGTGTTCGACCTAATGCTGTGACTCTCTCGAGCATTCTTCTAACTTATTTATCGCTGTGAAGAAAAATCATGATAGAAACATATATGTTGGGACTGCCATTATTGATATTTATGCAAAGATAGGTTTTCTTTATGGGGCAATGATGTTTTTCAATCAAGCAAAAGGCATGGCTCTTAGTTTGTTCAATGAAATGCTGGATAGCGTAATTCAACAAGACCTTGTCATGTTTACAACAATTTTGTCAGCCTATGCTCATACAGGTCTAGTGGATGAAGTGTGGAAAATATTCAATTCCATGTTACCCAGTTAGGGTCTTGAACCCTCAATTGAGCAATATGCTTGTATGGTTGGTGCTCTAAGCCAAGCAGGGAAGCTATCCGAAGCAGCAGCCGAAAGAGTAGCTGATCTTCCAGAATTTCCATTTGGTTTCCTTGAGGTAACAGAGCTGTTAATATTATATTCATCAAAAAGGTGATGGCAATATTGTGTGAATGTCTTTGTGTACTATTCACGTTACTTGGCACATTTTCTCGACGTGCATGACAGTACTTTGTCGTTCTAAAACATGCCCTTAAAGGCCGAACTTTTAAGTTGATTACAGGAATGTAATGGATTCCATCAAGGCCAGGGATTATATTCGGAAAAACTATCCTTCCTGGTGCATTAAATTCTCAGATAGGGGACTAGGAGCAAGAGGAGTCATAGATGGTTCCGGTCCTTTGGTTTATATTGGTAATATATCAGGTTCATGGATGAGGGATGAATACTTGAATGGGACAATGAAAGTACTCCATAAAAGACCTTATATGGCTACTGATTCTGTTGCAATGAAGGTGCATTGTTGTTGGAATGTGAAACTCCTGAAGAAGTCGATGCAGTGATGGCGCATTTAAGATAGCCCTTGACTTCGGGAATCCTCATTCTCAGATGACAAAAATGCATCAGCAATAGATCCCTCTGAAGGTAAGACAAAGGCTCTAAGTGAAAGAGGAGTTACTATCAAAGGGAAGTGATGCACAGAAACAACCAAAATTTGCCTACATCTTCTCTGCCACAGGTAAGACTATCATTATTCTATCTCTCTTTTCTTCACAAGTTCTTCAAAATCCTGAACAAGCAATAGTTTCATACTCACAAAACGCATCTGGTCTCAAAGGGGAATCGGGATATGTAGAGTGGGCAATCTTGAGATAACGGTAAATGTATTACATCTGCAAATACCTTGATTGGCGCTTAGGCAATGCAAGATATACCGATGTGCATCGCTAAGAAGTCGAGATGTTATGACAGCAACACTCCTTGCAGGATCCAACTTTGAGTCCCTGTCAACCGCCGAGTCAAGAGGAGACACATTTTCTAAGTTGCAAACAACGCGTACTCCAAGTTTAAGCAATAAGGAGAAAGCCTCAAGGTATTAGAAACTTTCAGTACATCTACTATCTAAATATAGAATAGAATCTTGGACATGCTCCGATATTTGAGTGATGGAGTCGAGGCCATTCATTTGGTACTCTCTCAAATTTCCACCTTGAAGAAGTGTGCCATGAGAAACTTCGTTGCTTCCAGCTCAACGTTATGCGACGATGCCATCTTTCTCAACCATACAATAACTAAAAAGTGAAACATCTAAAAGTAAATGGATGATAGAGTGATAGTAAATGAGAATTTGTTTATCATGTGAGCTACCCACAACATATCATATCAATTACGATTAGAGGCGTAAATGAGTTGAATCTATCTATAAAAACTACTTAAGTATGGCTGGATTTTGACTCAAATTTGGTTCAACCATAATCAAATCAACTCAAGCTTGAACTATAGAAGTTTGGTCAAGGCTTCCCTTAGCACTCCATGCTTTGAGAATGAGCACTCTAGTCTTGCATAACAAGGCACTTAGATTGGCCACGACACCAAGATCCTGCGACACAGTCTATTGGTAAAACAATTTACTCAATTGTGAAAATGAATTTGGTAGCAATGCAGCTCTGTCATGGCGCACATGCACTAATGGAAGCCTTATTTATTTATCAAAGGCTGAAATAATGTCCAAACCCCTTCGATGAGATCCGGATGACTTTGGTCAGAGGGCAAAATGTAGATGTATGGATTTTATTATAAAGGCTTTAAGCCTGATTTATTATTTAGATTTAACTCTCTAGGTTAAAGCGACAGGGCTTAGAGAATTAGGCTCAATTATATTGGGATGATCATGGGAGAATTGACATGGTAGGCTTGGAGTAGGGCTCGTTGGAATTGGTTCGCCTTTCCAACCTTTCTCAAATTGGCTCACACGCATTGCAAATGAAGGCCTCAATGGGCCTGAGTCCACAAGGGAGCTCACATCCATATCTACTTTGAGAATGACTCATCTTAGCCATTGGTCGTCTGTCTCATCTGACGAACGACATCGATAGCTAGATTCTCTATAAATACTCTTAGTCCTTACCTCATTTGGATAAGGAAATCTTGGACAAATGCCGTCATGCTGTCGAATTTCCGCCCTGGTGAATCAAACACTTGATTTACTCAAGAACATACACGAATTCGTAGTACTTAGTGAGGTTGATGCTCTTTAGCTCCCTCACTTGTCACATGTGTGTTGGAGCCTATTGAGATTGCCCATTCCTCCTCTCCACACAATTCTTTCCTGATCATCTTTACACGTGTTGTTTCCCTAGATCATGTGTAGCGCGATAGTCACGCGGCATGCTCGTGATTGTTGCATCTGGAATCATGCCCACACACCCTTAAAAGATAATAAGTAATTAAAAAAAAGGACATGATAGTAATTTAAATTTTTTTCCTCTATTATCACGATCTTCCCTATTTTGGAGAAGATAAAAAAAATGATAGAATTTAGGGAAAATTTTCATCTGTTTACTTTTCCATTCTTTGTCTTTCTATTTCGGGACAAATAAGGAAATGGAGTTCAATTCTTCTTATTTCCTGTTAATAATTCCCTCTTAATTCACTTTATCAAAAATTGTGTTAGTGACATTAACAACCAAGTAAAAGTATCAAGAAAAATATCATTATAAAAATTAGAATCATTTTCATAATTTTCTTAGCAGCTAATAGTTGTACCTTTTGGTTGCAACTGCCACTTATTTCCAAAATCCATTAATAAACGCAACATATATGATAACAATTAACGATTCTATAAAATTAATCCTAAGTACGTGGAGGAAAAAGCTATAAAACTCCAATCCGAAAAAAAAACAAATACCCTTGTTTGAATTTACCTGCTCTTGCATTGTACTTTTAATTGTGCCTTTGCATAACTCTTCGGTTGTACTCTCACAATGGGACAAAAGGTCGGTACAACGTTCCCACAGTGATTTTAGATCTCATTTCTACCACACAAAATTGACGAATTCTTTTGAAACACCTGAACGAAGTTATCACCACACGCATATGAAGTTTCCTCGGGTCAATCGGGCTTGTGAAATTCCGAATTTGAAGGAAACCCTAGAGATCTAAGTTGTGGGACGACGACGACATTCATCTCTCATAGTCATTCGATGACTTTATATGGTTGGATTATGTGATACACATGTCTATTATATGTGAAAAAAATTATACAAATATAAATTAGATAAAAATAGTTATTTAAATAGTCCCGTTATACCGCATCTTGAATGTGAGATATACAAATTTACATGTGTATCATATAACTAAGATGTGATATGGTGATTTAGGATAATTTGTGTATCGTATGTTAGATATGTGATACATATGTTATTTACATAAATATTGCATGTCTAACATGGGATACTAAAAAAAAAAAATTTAATATCTTATTTTGAATATGTGATATAACAATATTATTTACGTAATTATTTTTATCTAATTTATAGTTATATAATTTTTATTTGATGGATCAACGATCATATACTTTCCTCTTGCTGGATCTATTTAGAACCAGAAAATTAAAAGAGAATATAACTTTGATAATAGGGCATAGGACAAAATATAGCCAGACACTGGGAAATTGATTAGGTTCTAGGTCCCATTTTAGACCCCGTGCGCCAACAAATTTTCTTCTTGCCTTTCGGTTGGAGGACTCTACTCTTAGACAATCTGGATTTCACATACTAGGCTTTTCGTTGCAACCTTGAGCCAATATGATGTAGAGGACTTAAATTTTAGCAAGGGTTTTAGAGTTTTAGCAGTGATTTGATTTTAATTGTATTCTTTTTAAAATTATAAAAAGATAAAATATCAATCTATGCATTACTGATAGTTTTGAGAATCCTTTCCAGTTGTGCTCGCACATTTATAAAAAATGTGTCATATATTTAGGTTATAGTGAGTTTAGGTATATAATAGATATAAGATAGAATTCAAATGTTTACTTATGCATTAGTGTGTTTATAGGATAACTAAATATGAATCTTTAAAAGTGAAAAATGTATGATTCTTTTCCCTTTCTCCATTAAAAGGACTAATTACACTAAAGATACATTTATACTATGTGTGTACATATACAAGATAGAAGAGAATATTAATATGCTTGTTATATAGATCCATATAAGTGTTTTATAAAGCCAAAATAGTTTATTTAATATTGAAGTGATCGCTATAAAAAAACTGAGTTTTAATAATAAAATTTTTGTTTCTAAAAATAATTTTTTTTCGTAAATATTATCGTTATTGATTCTTTTTATAGAGATAGAAGTTATTTTGTTAATTTTTCATCATAGAATTTTTGTTTTTAGAGGTCAATTTTCTTATGATGGATTTAAGAGTAAATTTGTTTTGAAATATATAAGAGAGATTGTTCTGACAATCCTTCCAATGTATGTTAGCATTTTATTCATGTAATTTCATGGGATTGGATTAGAGGAAATATCTAATAAAATATTTGGTTTGCAAAACAATTATAATATTGAAAAACAAACAAAGAAAAAAGAAAGGCAACCCTGGGAGAGATAGAGGGAATTTTTTTTTTTTTTACATCATTTATTAGGCGGTATAAAAATGTTGTCATGGGATGAGGATAAAACTCTTTGTATAAAAGCTCTAAAGTGGATAATGTATTTTTTCAAAATTGACATGCATTGGTTGGTAAGCACAATATAAAATGTTATACAGCAATGTGTATTTTATACTATATAGAGATGTCATGCTAGTAATAAAAGATGATAAACTATAGAATTTTAGAGTAGTAATTAACGTAATTTTCATTAAATGAGTAATATCATCGTATAATTGCTTAAAAATGACCAAGTGATTAGTATTATAATATTATCATATGATAGATAGCGAAACATTACTTTTCTTAATACAAATACATCGTCCAATGTACACTATCTATATGTTTCTAGATGTGCTAATACATTTGCATGAAGAGTTTGTGTGGATTGCTGAATTGCTAATGCTCACCAAACATTAGGAACTAAATGGACAATGGCCTAGGGATATTCTTATTTTTGAAATGCTTTTCAGCCGCAAATGGATTTAATGCTCTTAATCTGGCGACACATTTCAACCTCAAATTAAGCTTCTCTAGAATGTTCTTTTGCAAATCAGTGTACCTCACACGCCTTATTTTTGAGCTTCATATCGGATCCACAAAGAGCTAGATCTGATGAAAAGACTGGCCTTTGCATTCCCTCGTGTGCAGCCATGGCTGCAGGACCTTCTACCATTTGAATTTCACGTGATATTCACATGCAGGTGGGTCTATTCTTATGCTGCATTGCTTTATTATTAGACATGGGCCAATTGAATAAAAGACCCGCTAGTTTTCAAGTTGGACTCACCAAGATTGAGGTCAGGGTCGGGTGGCTTTGGGTTTAGCTTTTGTGACTCATTGGGTTGCATTCACGTATAACCAATTTAAAAGTTTTATTTAATTTCTTTTCCCCCTTTGTGGACTTGTTGAATCCTTATCCACCAAAGAATTAGGGGTGTGCATAGTACGGTTCGTCCTTTAAACCGAACCAAACCATAACAATCCGGTTCGGTCTGCATATTTTTTAAATAAAAAAAAAACAGTTTGATATAATTTAGTTAATGGTTCGAACCATTTTTTATTCTTAATATAAAAAACACATTCTATTGAAAGTTTTTAATCACATATTTTTTTATTACTAATGCACATATAAACAATAATATTTAAAGTTAATTATTTACCCAATAAATGTATAAAACTTACAATGAGAAGAGATTTTATTCATTATAAAACTATAATCATACATTAATTTCATTCTCTTGAGTTATGTTGAACTACAATAATATATAGGATTCAATCCCAATATGATACATAAATTTTAATTCCTTGTGCTTCTAATCAACATATTATCATAGAGGCTAAAACATAAAAATTATCTTGTTTGTAGATACATTACAACAGTTGAAACATGATATGACTAATTTAATTTCATTCTTACGAAAGATACATGTCTAAACAAAAAATTTAGAAAATAACTACAATTCTTAATAAAATAATTGCAATAAGAAACAATATGTTTAATTTTTTTTAATGTGTTAAATGGTTTGGTTAGTAGTTCAAATCATATGGTTTGATTCAGGGGCTTGAATCGAACCACAAATTGTTTACCCATCTCCGAACAAAACTACGAATCGAACTGTTTAAAAAAAGAATCGAATTTTTGTTGCAATTCTGTTCGATTGGATTCAATTCCTAATTTGGTTGGTTTTTCTGCATAGCCCTACTAAAGATAGAGTTGTAATAAAATCTAACCTTATGACTTCAAGAAATCGGGGTTAGATGTCGTTTTAGCATATTGATCTTGTGAAGTTGGTTTTACCCTTTGCATCATAGGTTGGATTTGTGGAGTTGTCAATTCATAAGCTATTCCTTTCTTTTTAATGTTTTTGTTTTTAATGGACCTATCGGGGTTTAGCCTACTAAGTAGAGGTAGGTACACATCAAGTTTTGACTTAGATCCAGCTTGGAATTAGTTGACCAGGTCGATGACAACAATTGATTTGACATGCTTATTTTGGAATCGATGAAAACTTGACACCCTAGCTATGATTGGTGGAATTTAGTGGGTTTAGCTTGTGGTAAAAAAAAAAAAAAAGAAACTACAGAAAATGTAACTAATTTGAAAATTAGAATAGTTAACAGTTTTATGAATTGACATTGTGATCTACGGTTCCAAGAATCAGCTGGAACCATCATGGTAGGTCTAGTTTAGGTTTCATGTTTTTGGAACTGTTAACTAGTGATTCTAATTTTAGTTCTAGGTTAGATTGGAACTACATCCATATTTACCACCAAGAATAGAGCTAGGATCAAGTCTAGCTCATGACCAAATGGAGCTAGGATAAGGTGTACCATGACCTTATGCAACTAACCAGGACTTAGGTGATGAGCTATCTTTAGTTTTTCTTGTTTCGTTGTGGATAAATTCCATAAAATTTCAATTTTTTTCATATTTGTTTTTTCTTTCGTAAAATTATCAGATCTCACTCGTTAAGGTTAACTAGAATCAAGTTTGGCTCCATGGCCTACGGAGCCACTGTTCAGTTTAACACCATGACCTTATGGAGCCCTATCGAGTCTTAGATGATCAGTAAGCTCTAAATTGGTCGATTTCATTATGGATTGGATCTATGGAGTAGTCAACCTATAATAAGGCTTTTATTTTTTTTTTCTCTCTCTTCTAAGTATCCATCGAGTTTAGGTCCACTAGACATGCAATAGGTCATGCCTCATGGCCTTAGGGAGCCAATTTCGAGTTTGGTAGCAAGGCCCAAGAGGTTAATTGTATATCTTTATTTTAATTGTTTTAGGATCTTAAATAAATAATTGTCAAACAATTAAGTACAATATTGCGCATCTGATGCGCAATACATCATAATCATGGAGAAGTTGTGGAAGTTCACCTCTTCCTTTGTCAATATTGGATTCTCTCTCTAGACTCTCTTTATGCTGTAGAAAACTTGATGGATTACTATCTATGACTCAGATAGGTGCATAGAGAACCAATTTATACATCTTTAAATTTTAATTTGGTATGTCAATCAAGTAACTAGATATATTAATGAACGATATTTGTTATACTATTAAGTAGGAATTATAAACCAAATAGGAACAATTGTATTATAGCTTTATTTTGTATACAAAGTTTTTATAATGTTTAGTTGACCGTAATAGCGATTCCATAACAAATCCCTAAAAAAAATCGACAATAATTTATTACTCAAACTATGAATATAATCGAATGTTGAAATAGATTTTTTCTTAAAATATTCTTATTTAAATAAAAATTTGACTAATAAAAATCCTATTACAAATCTATTCGATTTCTTAAGAAAAAATTTCCATTACGACCTTATTCATTAGTAATATTTATCAATAACATTGTGATAATGGTTAAATATTTTGAGCCACATCTAATATTCTCCCACTTGGCTAGATAATTCAAACTTTATTTAATAGTGTAAACATTAAGCACACATAAAACAAATCTCTTAATATCTTCATAATACATCTTACATAATAAATCATATAATGTGGGTTATGGTGGTCATACATTTCAACATCGCATACTTCCATCTAACCACAACACTAGCAATTTACTTTAACTAATATAAGAAATATCATGAAAGTTGACATTAATGTGTCATAGACATTTTTATTGTTGTTTAATCGCAATCAATTGTATGCAAACATAAAAAACAAGAAATTGCTAGTGAGAAATGTTTATTAGCTCAAGAGTGTTAAAACATCATTAAAACAATCATCAATACAATTAAGACCCATTCTTTGAACATGTTCTTTGAATGTCTTTGGTTGTAAGCCTTTAGTCATAGGATTTGCAATCATAAGATCTACAAATCCTATAACTAAACTTCCTCCTTTATTTATGAATTTCGCCTTCATGGCAAAATATTTCAACTCCAAATATTTTACACCTATAGAATACTTGTCATTCTTGGAAATGAAAATCCCTGTAGAATCATCATATTAAATATTCAATGGCTTGATAATGGTGTCAACAACCCCAACCCTAGAAATAAAATTTTGCAATCATATGGCATAAATTGTAGCCTCAAAATAAGCTATAAACTCTACTTCTAGAGTGGATGAAGCAATGAAAGATTGTTTGGCACTTTCTTATGAAATTGCTCCTCCTACTAATGGAAACAAATAACTAAAATTTGACTTTCTAATGTCAATTCATCAAACAAAATTTGAATTAAAATATCCAGTCACTTCCAATGTATCAGACATTTTATATATGAGCATGTAGTCCTCTATTCACTGATGGTACCTTAAGACTTTCTTTGTAACTTTCCAATAGTCTATTCTACAATTGCTTTGAAATTTGCCCAACATTCTAATCGCAAAGCTGATGTCAGGTCTTGTGAATGTTTGCAAATACAATAGACTACTAACAGCAGAAGCATGTAGAATATATTCTATTTCTTTACATTCTACATCATTCTTTGGACATTACATTAGACTAAATCGATCACTTTTTGTACCGAGACAATACTTGATGGACACTTGTTCATATTAAATTTCTCAAGTATTCTGTCAATAGTCATTCTGCGACAATCTTAGCTAGTTCTTATGATCTATTTTGGAATATTGAAATTCCTATCACATAGGTAGCTTCTCCCGTATCTTTCATTTCAAAATTCTTAAAATGAAAACCTTTAGCCTTATATTTATATCCAAATCATTAGTAGTAAGCAAAATGTCATCAACATATAGAATTAGAAATGCAAACTTACTCTCTCTAATCTTTCAGGAAATAAAATGATCAACAACGTTTGCTTCAAAACCACAAGATGTTAGGATATCGTTGAGTTTAATGCATCATTGTCGAGAAGCTTTTCAAGTCTCTATATTGATTTCTTTAATATATCATTGTAGAGAAGCTTTTTAAGTCATATATTGATTTCTTAAGTTCACACACATGTGACCTTTTCCTTTTATGGAAAAATGTTTAGTTTGATCCATATAAACTTCCTTCTTAGGATCTCCATTTAGAAAGGCATTTTTTTACATCCATTTGATGTAGCTCTAAATCAAACTGAGCTATTAATATATAATTATTCTTAATGAGTCTTTCTTTGAGAATGTGACAAAATTTCTTTATAATCAATACTAGCCTATTGAGTATAATCCTTGGAAAGTAATCTAGCTTTAGATCGTTTGATATTACCATTTGAGTCACGTATGCTTTAAAGACTTGTTTACATCCAACTTGCTTAGAATCTCCTAGTAAATCAATAAGATCCTGCACGTCGTTTTGTGTCATTGAATTTAACTCATATTTCATGGCATTAATCCATTCATCATCACATTTTATGGCTTGTGAAAACTATTGGAATTATGGTTCTTTTTTATAGTGACAATTATATGTCTCATGATTGAGGCTATTTAAGATGTTTTGCTTATATGAGTTTTTTCAATACTTCAATGTCGGGATTAGTTACTAGCTTTAATTTGATATAAATTTATATATTTTTAGGAATTAGTTGGAATGTGCTCTTATTTATTAATAAGGTTTTGGTTCACCTCGCCTATTGTAGCTATTGCTTGTCAAAGAGTGTTTATAACTAGTCGCATAGGGGATTTTGGTTTATTATTAGGAATTTTAGGTTTTTATCGGATAATGGGTAGTTTTGAATTTCGGGATTTGGTCAAAATATTAAATAACTTGATTTATACCAATGAGGTTAATTTTTTAGTTCTTACTTTGTGTGCCTTTCTTTTATTTATCGATGCGGTTGCTAAATCTGTGCAGATGAGCCTTATCAACGCCAAAACCAAATTTTGACTCTTATATATACACCACATAGTCATCAAGAATAGCTACTCATGTGGTTCATTTGTGTCGGTTGTAAATTAATTCCTTCATGAGGTCCTACATCATTGAAATGTTGCTTAGGAACATTTTGTTTTTCTAATACTGGGATAACAACTAGTGTAGGTGTGGATGTTAGAACATTTATGGGTAATGGAACATCAACACTTGTTTCATTAATATCCACAACACGTTTTTTAACTCTCCCACTAACGTTAACAACTGTTTCAACAATTCTTATACTGTGGTTAAAAACAACAAAATGATCCTAATGCAATCCACACACATGTGGATTATAAAGTCGTAGTTCTATTAGATAACCCCAAACATGTAGTATGTGCCTTAAAACTGATTATCTTCCAGTCCAAAACTCAAAAAAGAGTTTTAGGAATTGCCTTACTAGAAACCTATTTAGCATATATACAACAGTTTTAAGTGCATGCATCTACAAGGTTTTAGGTAATGAGGAAGTACTTATCATACTTCTAACCATATTTTTTGATGTCCTATTGCACCTTTTTGCCACACCATTTTATTGAGATGTACTTGATATAGTATATTGTGTATATATGCTATGGTTTTTAAGAAACTTTGCAAATGGACTTGGATATTATCCTAATTGATCATATTTTCTATAATATTCACTATCTCTATCAGAATTTATAATTTTTACTTTTCTATCTAATTGCCTGTCTACCTCCTTCACAAATACCTTAAGGGCATTGATAACTTGAGATATTTCATTAAGCAAATAGACATATCCATAGTGTTAAAAGTCATCAACAAAGGTTAAATATTTTTCTTCACTAAGTGATGGAGTGTCAAAAGGTCCATATATATTGGTGTGTATAATTTCAAGGAGCTAAGTACTTCTTGTGGCTCCTTCTTTGTCATGCTTAGGTTGTTTTATCTTAATGCAATCTACTCATATGTCAAGATTTGTAAAATCTAAATTCAAAAGAGTTTCATTTTCAGCCAATCTTTTAGTTTTTTTAAATATATATATATAGACACAAAGGTTTATGCCATAAGTAAGTAGAATTATCATTCCTTATGCTACATTTTGTTCCAATGGTATGATAAATAGAAATAAGATTCAAAACAATTAACATCAAGTTTCAATTTATAAAAACCATCCATAAGAATTCTAGAATCAATTGTGTAATTATGTTTAGACAAACTAAAACAACCATCACCAAACTTAAAGGTAAATCCACTTTCTTCAAGTTTAGAAACAAAAATTAAGTTTCTAGAATTTGAATGCACATAAAGAGTTTTTATTAGATACAACTAATGACCACTATTTAATATTAGATGATAAGTCTCTATGCCTTCTATTCAGCCCTTCTTACGGTTTCCCATGAATAGAAAAATTTCAGTAGGATTTATGGTTTGGATTGTAAGAACTCCCTGCATCACATTGGAAACATGAGTAGTAACAATATAATCAAGCCACCAAATATTTGTAAAGACTTCAGATAAGTTTAGTTTGAAACAAACAAAAGATTAGATGTATCTTTCTTTTTGAATCAACCATTGTGTTTTCGACAATTTTTTTTCCTATAGAAACAACACCTATTTGTCTTTTGTTCCTTCTCATCAGCAATAGCAGCCACTTGCGTCCCTTTAGCAAGTGCTTTCTTATTAAGTTTCTTAGCCTTTGGCTTGAGGGTTTTACTAGTTTCTTCACCCACAAGGTTGATAGAACAAACACCTTATTGGTTCTTAAGTTGTTTCCTCCTGAATGATCATACTGGACAATTCATTAACATCATTTGTCTTTTGTAGTTTATTTGAAAAGGTCCAAACTCAAGACGGAATGAGTTCATTATGAATTACATTAAGTAGTCATCAACCACCATACCCAAGGTTTTATTTTTGCTACAATATTTGTAATCTCGAGGACATATTGTTACTTGCTTTGCAACCCATCAAACTTCACGATCATGAGTTAAGCCATTAGTGTACTATAAGAGACCTATTCACAAAATGAAAAATGTTCTTCCATAAGTTTAAAATATTCTTAGCACTTTCAATTTGTAGAATAGTAGTATTTATGTGAGTGGCAATAGTCATTAGTATGAAATTAAGACGTAATCTGTTTGGCTTTTCCATGCTTATGTAGTTTGATTTCTCATTCACATTTCTCATATCCATAATGGTAGTAGGTTTATCTTGCAATAATGCCAACTCAAGATCCTAAATACCTAAATGGAAATTGACTTGTTTAGACCATTTAGAGAAACCCAATTCATTAAACTTGGTAACGAAGAAGCATGCAAATGAATAGAAATAGCTGTAAATACATAATACTCAATGAGTTATTAGATTCAAACAATTAAAGATTTAAAATATACTATAGGTCTCCTTTGAGTAAACACAACAATATATTATCTTAAGTTAAATGCCAATCTAACTTTATCAAGTAATTAAATCAAACTCATCAAATATAACTTAGTATTGCTGAAACACAAGCATATATGACAAGTGAATACTAAGTTTCCTTTATTATGTTTATCTGTCACATAACCTTAATTTACCTTTTGGTAAATCCTAAGCTTTATATGAACTGATAAACTTCATTTATCCACACGATTTTAATAGTAGACATTAATTTTTATGAATAAATGATTTGTACATGACTTGAAAATTCACTTAATCAGTTTGACCACTTTGGTAATTGACAAACCATCATCAAGAAAATATGCATAATGGATAAATCTTAATATTTTTCCTTATACAATAAAAAATGGCAAAAGAAAATAACATGATAAAAATATGGCTAATATACAAATATAATTCCATAATACTGATTTTTTAAAAGAAATCTATTAACCAAAAAGAAGCATTAAATTATGACCATTAATATATAATAGCAAATTCTATAATTGAATTTTGAGAGTAAGATATGACCAAACAAATCAAAGGATTTAAAAAGAAGAAGAAGAAGAAAAATATAAAGGTTGTAGGCCACAAAGATGAATTCATGCAATTCCGGATTCTGATCATATACATGACCATCTTTTTATGGGCCATTAGCCTTATCTTTCTAATTGACGGTTAGAGTACAGCCATGTGGAAGGTATAAAGTGTCCATGATATACAGAACTGTTTGAGGCAATCCCTAAAGTTACAATGAATGAGAGGGTGTTTTGGGAATATCATTTGCCTTATATATTTAAATTTGTTCTATATATGGCATATCTTTATAGTGGTTGGTCGACTGTCTGGGTGTTGGTGATCCAAAAACAGTATGATCCAGTTAATTGCCGGAGGAAACCCTATCACGTGTGTTATTTTGTGGGGGGTTTTTCCGATGTATCAAATTGCATTGTTAGGTCAAAAGGAAACACATGCTCGGTTGGAAAGAAACATATTCTTTTAATATTAGCTTTCTATGGTCCTCACTTCCATGTTTGTTAGTTTTTGGTTATATTATTACAATGTTCATTACCCTATTATATTCTTGGAATTCGAAAGGTTTTAAGTTGAAATATATATTTACTTCTTTTTTTTTTTTTACTTATTTATTCCTACACATTTAAGTTGTTTGGTGTGAAATTTAAATGAGTATTAAATATTTTTAGTTATTAATCAATAAATATACGATCTGTATAAAGTACTATAAGGAAGCATTTATTTAATCCTGTTCATTTACCAACCATTATTAATCACTAGTTGCTATATTAACACCATTTGCCATCAAAGAAATAAAAGTTATAGGATATTATATAGTAGATTTTTATTATCATAGTATTTCACATCATAAATATCCGTTATTAAGATCTATTCATCAATATAAAAAATCGATAATTTTTTTATAATATAAATCCATAGTAAAATTATGAATCTCATTATTTTCACCATCAAGAATAGCTTCTATAAAACTATATCTATTATACAAAAAAGGCAGTTCGATAGTACTTATGTCTTAATTAAATACTTACTTTTTCTTTATGGTTTTACCCCATTAATGAAAACTTGAATATATATCTTTTGCCTGTGAATTTTTTACATTTTATTTTGTTAACAGAGTGATTAATTAGTTAATTTTATGTTTTGATTACACATATTTTGCACGAGAGAGATGTCTTATTGACGAAGGGTTGTTGAGCCCGCAAAACATGCAAGGAGCAGGCATACACGTTCTTAGGCTCGAAGCAAAGGTAACGTGATGTGTTTTTATTAAATGAAGAAATGGAAGATTTTCCATGACCTAATGTCATATAAAGGAAACTAAAGGCAGACCCAGCAACCAACATGAGACACTAGCTTAATATTGTCTAACAGTGGAAACCTTAATCATGAGGTCGTTAACACAGTTTATACCTATTGCTTGCTTTATATAAAAGTACTTAAAAAAGGATTTTAAGGATGTTCATTCACATGTTTAGAGAAGTGAGAGTCATGTGGGTCGTCTACCAATATTTGTTCTTCCTTTATATATATATATATATATATATATATATATGATTCGAGCGACCAATATAGGTGATGATTGTTTCCATTTTCCTTTTAAGCATACGCGTAACTAAAATCCAACTAACAAAGTTAGTTTTCAGACATGTAAACGTTTGAAGTTCCTAGAAAATTAATGAACCACTTGGTCATAATATATATCTCCGTAATACTTAATTACTAGAATCCTAATAGAAGTCAAAGTATGAATATAATATTTTATACCATATCTATAAGTTTTAAGTTTAAGATAATATAAGAACACGGTGTCAAATAGGAGATCATGGATTTGAATAATACAAACTTATTTCAACCATATTTAATTAAGTTTTTTCACTTGATTTTTCAATCCTAACCCAAGTGAGGGAGAGTGTTAAGTATCCATATAATAGTAGGTCAATGTCACATATGATTCCAGTGCTTTACCATTTTAAAAATTAATTACCGAAAATATCAATTTACTTGACAATTTTTTTGAAATTATTTATAATATCTAAACAAGGTAATTAATTGTGAAAATAGTAAAGTCCAAGTAGTTAATTATAAAATTGACAAAATTCAAGTAGTAGATTGTAGATATATATAACATCTAGGTCTTGGATTGATGCTTTAAACTTCATACAGATGATTATGAAGATAGGCAAAGTTCATGTACGAATGTGAAAATTATACTATAATGGCTTATATCATATTTAGCTTGAGTTTTCAGGTTAGATGATTATTGATGTTAATTTGAAAATAGCTAATAATTTATTATCGGGTAAATCACAATCATACATTGCCAACACTATTGATTTAATAAGGGTGGAGGACACATACATATTTGTATAACTTTTGAAAGTATATGCATATTTCATATTAAATTAAAACCCTAAAATTGTTGAAGGAACATTTATGAGTTTAGGATCGATGCAATATGTTAATAAATGATTTAGGGTTCAAACAAAACTAAAACCTTAAATGTGTTATTAAAAGATCACCAACAATGATGGTAAGGCAGTATGCACACATTTTTAAAAATTGTGGAGTTGAAGAACTTTTATGAGTTTAGTTTAGGGTTAATAATATGGTAACAATGGTGTAGGAGATGCATTTGCATTTCCTTTATCATATTTATAATAGGATGATGAAACAAAATAGATAAAATTATATAAACATTATAATTGTTAACTATAAAAGGGATTTTGGAACATCAACCAATCTTCTCAATTAAATTTGAGTGATGGATTTTTTTTAGTTTATTTATTTAATTTTTTAATTACAAATTACTTTCTTAAATTTTTACATATAGATTTATTGCTAAATTTTTAAAGTACACTTTTGAACCTAAACTTTCAACAATCAACACAATTAGGGATATTAATATTTTTTAAAAAAAAAAAAATTCACTTTCAAAGTTTGAGCTTATATTAGCACATAGTGAAAGTTTGAGGGAGTAATTTACAATTTTTATCTTTTAAAGGAAAATGCTGTCCTTAATAGTGCTAAAAAAATGCACTTGAAAGTTTGAGCTAAATCTATACATGAGTAAAAGTTTTAGGGGTACTTTGCAATTTCTATTGTTCTTAACTGTATCAATTATTGAAATTTATGGTGTGAAATAGAGTACAATAAATATATATTTTGCATTATTATATACACACTTGTGAAATGAGTAGACTCGATCTCTATTAGGGAATACATGTATACGAATCTTTTCTATTCATTTATATAAAATTCTTAATTTCGCAAATCTTCAAAGAGCAGATTATGTAGGATATACACATTTAATATAAAAAATAGTATTACAAAGAATATCATAAAAAATCATAAGAATCTGAAAATCATCTAAAATATTTAACACATATGGCCTTGCGGCTTGTATATCTCTACGTCAAGGAACATGAATTTACATATCCATGTGTGCATGCCCATGATGCCCTAGTCTTGAGTCGACCTGGTTGGTTGAAATTCTAGAAAGTGGTCCATGAGAAGAGAAGAACATGCACCCAATCATTTTACTTATCAACATCAAATAGCAGAATATAATCTCATGTTATATTCCTCAGTCAGTTCAAACCACCATATATTTTTCTCGGTGTTGATGCAATGTATGTCATATAGGAACACTGAATATAGAATTGTAAAATCCTTTACATGATGTTTTGTCAAGATTATTAACAGCTGGACCATTATAATATGATATGGCCATTGTGTCATTTTCTCTCTCAAAGCTAGCATATCTATGAAAAAAGCCTATCACATTTTAGGTGAAACTTCAGTGCCTAACGAAGCAATTATTCTTGAAATGATGAATATGATAGGCCTTAAGTATGCTACAACTACCCATAGACAAGCATTGATACTGACAAAGAGTATCTCATGCTTTCTATTATGATTGTGATAATCCAAATGATGGTGGAAGTAAATTATGGTGACCGTAAATGATTCTAAATCATATTATGGAGAGAGAAGTTTATGATTATGCAGCTTGAAATTATAAACCGATTGAAGTTTTAGGGCATCAATAGCTAAAAAAATAAATGAAAGGGTGAAGCCAAAACATAAAAATGAGTATGGGCATTAGACTACATGAGTCCCATTCAATTGCTAGCCTTGGTTGACGGACTAGTTAGGTTGATCAATCAACTGCTGAATTGGATGATACTACATTGGCCAAAGCTTTTGCATTAACCTTTTGTATAATCCTATTCTAAACTTTCTTATGGTTTAAGTAACTTTCTACTTAATGTATTAAGGTCTAAAACCATTATAAATATTAAATATATGTTATTACAAAAATTCTATGGTCCTGTAATTAATTTTGATCGGATTGGTCCTGTCAGTATCCAACTACTCGCACTATATTTAATCGTTATCGAATCACTAAAATAGTATATATTTTGATTATTATATTTATTTTAATGGTTAGATGATTGATGGGACCATAGAATCTTCTATGTTAGGTTATATAACTATGGTAGATTGATTCAATCTTACTCATACTTCTTGTCTTTATGTTTTTCATGTAAAATTTGTGAGTTTTTTTCTTATTTTCTTTTCTCATTAAATCTTTTATAGTTGCATACAATGTGATTTGTGATAGAATTCTAAATTTTTTCTTAACAGAATGTTATCAAAACAAGGATGATAAACAAGAGATTCTAAGGGTTTATGATTTGCATACTAAAGTGAAGATCATTAAGCATGATATGAGGAAGTTTTAAAGGCTACATAAATTTAATTTGTGGTAAGTGCAAAAAGTGAGTAGTAATGCTTGAGAAAGGCTTTGTTTGATGACATTAGTCCATAATAGGTGATGGATGAATGAAAATTGATTAGAAGAATTGTATATGACGAAGTTTCTTATGAAAACTTGATGATGAAACAAAAATTATACTCACTCTAAATATTCATGGGTCATTGTTAAGATGGCATACTTCAAATTTCATGTCTTTTGATACTAATTCAAAAAATATTAAAGCTGAGGTTGAGATTGAAGTGCAGACAATAATTCTACTATGGTAGTGGTGGTGGGTGCTGGTAATAGTAGCAGCAAAGCTCTAGCAATGGTGACAATGGAGATATCGATGGTGGTGGTGATTGTAATAGTGACAGTGATTTATTTTCATGTTGCAAAGATATCAGTGTTGGTGTAGTTATGGTGGCTATGATAGTGATACAATAGTGGTGATGGTAGTACTAGCGCATGGAGGGGATTACGTTGGTGGTGTGGTATAGGGATGATGGCAATGGTAGTATTGGCGATGCCAAAAGCATTGGTTTTGCTAGTATAGGGGTGGAGCTAGTGATAATGGTACAATACTGAATGCATATAAATTTTATTCCCTATCCATGAGGAATAACTATACTACCTAATAAAAAGGTGATAGTTATTCTTTGTTGGGGAAGAATAAAAAAAGGGTAAATTACGATGAAAGATCACAAAGTTTGGGGGTAAGTTCATTTAAGGTTACAACATTTAGAGAAACAGGTCAATTGAGGTCACCATTGATACATGTCATCAAGAAAAAAAGTTAAATTAAAACTTAGAAGATCCACTACGTTATAACACATTTCAACGGTGACCTCAATTGACCCACTTTCCCAAATGTTGTGATCTCATATGAACCAATCAAAACATTGTGATCTCAAATGCAATTATCCTCAAATGTTATGATATGCCGATGAAATTTACCCAATAAGAAATCCTCTTTGAATCATTATTTATTATGTTATTTAATTAAATAATATAATTATCATTTTATTAAATTTAATGAAATTGATTTAGTAATTTTATTATTTTAATTCAATTATAGTAGATCAATTTTAAGTCACACATATTAAAGTGGACAAAATTTTAACGAACTCAATAGAAGTCATCTTTTGTTAAATTTGAAATATATTAGAACATCGAGTAGATCAAATAGAATGCTAAGTATACAAATGGTGTAGATCAAATAGAATGTAAGTATACAAATGAATTAATAAAGTCAATTACATCGAAAGATATCAATATTAAAAAAAGTTTATTTGAGATATTAATGTTTTGAATTGTTAAAAAGAAGAGTTAACGCTTTGCAAAAAGAATTTAATAAGGTATCAATATTCAAACCTCATTTGATTCACTTTGCAAAACGTTAGCTCTTTTTTTAACTACTTGAAAAGTTAATATCTTAAATAAACTTACTCCTAAATATTGATACATTTAGGTGTAATTGACTCTAAATTAATAGGTAAATGTTGAGACCGCATTGTCCTAACTATTAGACTAACATAATAATTTACTCTAAATTATTAGACCAACAAAAGATATAAGAAAAATTGTTCCTTATGAGGAAAAAGGAAAAAAGAAAGACATTTCTAGATCAGGGAAAATAGAAAAAAAAAAAAGCAATTTTGGAAAAAAGTTCAAAGAATAAGATGTTTTGGGAAAAAATCCTAGAAATACAACACTTGAAATGGTATCTTGAAGACACTATTTCAATTATACTGAAACCATGTCTTGAAGACACAATTTTGACCTGCAACATTTTAAAACCCTTGTTTCATTTTAAAAATTGCCCAATAAAAAATTTACATTGGTTCTACCTACATATACATATAAAGCAAGTAATACAATATATATACACAACTATATGCGCTGCTTATCTCAAACTCCCTACATAACAACTCAACTCCATAGCATATGTTAAAAAGTTCTAACATCTCAATCCTAAACTTTATAGACAAATATCAAGCTCTACTAATTAATAGTTACTACCACATGTTAGCATCACAATAGCATGAAAATAAATTATCCAATTGATCCTTCACTAGTATTGTTTAATATCCAGAAGTACATAAAAGAGCTTAATAAAAATGTGTATAAATGAATGGGTAAATTACACCATAAGGTATCAAAGTTGGAGGTAAGTTCATTTAAGGTAATAATGTTTGAAGTGATTAAAAAGAGATATCAACATTTCGTAAAATGGTTAAATGAGGCATCAACTTTGCAAAACGTTGATACCTTAAATATATTTATTCATAAATGTTGATTTTTCTTTTGAATTAGTTAAACATTGATTCTTAAATGAACTTACCCCCAAACGTTGATACTTTTAGTTGTAATTTACCTAAAAATGAATGCATAGAAGGCAAAATGTCAAATTTGGTACTTGAATTTTGAAGCGGTCAATTTGATACCTAATCAAACTTTCCATAACCATTTTTATTGCCTTATTGACACTGTTTGCTTGTTTTCTGATGTGGAAGAGGCAACTTATTAGTGTTACATGGTATTAGAAGAAGTGATGAAAATTCAATGTCATATTGCCTCTTTCATGTCAACAAATAAAGTAAATGATGTTAAGCATATAGTAAAAATAGCCAAAAAAAGCTTGATTGAATATTAAATTAGCCACTTGAAGGTTTAGGTACCAAATTGACTTTTTATGTAAAGTTTAAGTTCCAAATGGCATTTATCTTACATAGAATCAGAAATGTGAAACATAGATTACTAGTGCCATTGCTTTCTCATTTGGGTAAAGAGCCCTACCCCCAAACTAAGCTCTAATTGTGATCGCAGTTATAACAGTATCCAACTATGTGAGTAGCATGCCATCTCATGTAGAAAAGTGTCGTCGATGGTAATCATTGGTCTACAATCAAGAATTGATAACATTACAATAAGGAGATTTTATGATAAGTGAGAATTGTTTTGTTTCATACTTGCATTAGATAAAAGCTTTGTTATAGGGTTAAAAGGCATAAAAGAATTTATTAGAAATGACATGCCCCCTAATCATTTGTCTCCATGTATCTCCAGTTAGCTTACATTCTAGATTAACTTCTTGAATAACCTTTAGTAGGTGTTGGAGTATTGAATAAAATTCCTTTCACTTGCCATATAGTTGTTCAATGGCCTTCTTCTTTACCTTTTGAATCAACTTTAAGTGAATGGAAAACCCAAATTGCCTGTAGATTTAAGTTTTAAGGTTTTTACTTTCACATTAGGCAAGTACTTTACCTTTACAATATTATGAATCAACATGGGGGTTAAGTCTAGCCGAGGGTGATCTTGATTGATGATAATATTCATACACACGTGGGGGATCTTTAAATTTAGTGATATGGAAGAATCCATCATATTTCTTGAAGCATGCTCCAAGTCTCCACTTGTAACTCTTGTTTGAATTAATGCACTTTACTAACCATACCTTCTTCTATGATTCCACCATATTATAGTTTTGGTGTTTAGTTATTTGATGCATTTTCACTGCTTGTATGAATTGCTCATCTTCAAATGTTTAATAAGTGCTACCCAAACTTGCTGTGAAGAATGGCATGAGATTCTAACTTCCTATAACATTAGCATCCTTTGGAGCTAACCTATGATGCCACTCATTCCTCTTCTATGAGCCATAAGGCTCATCAAGTTTTTGAAGCTAGCCAACACTACCTTCACTTTCATAACCATTTCTCATTTCACCAAAATCCTAAAAAGGAAATCTATCACCCATTTTTGTCTCTTTGTTAATATCTAGTTGGTTCACTTGTCTCAAAAGTAGGTACTTAAGGTTACTTAATACCTTGCTTATACAGTGGAAGGAAAAATCTGTGATTCAAACACCTTGCTTTTATATGAATCGTTATTATAATCACTAAATTTATATAACTCAAAAATAATAATAATTAAGAAAAGAATATAAAAATTTTAAAGAATTTTTAAGAAAATAAAAAAATCTAAGAATATTAAAATATTAATGAATTAATGATCGTTTAGAAATTTGGATTATTATGTCTCAAGATAAAATTCTTCCATAACTTCTTGATAAAACCCTAAAAAAAAAGGACAAAATAAGAAAATATATATATATATTATAAATAAAAAATGAGGTTCAACTAAGTAAAAATAATCATCAAAGTTGTAGAATAAAACATCTAGATAATTAAAGAAATAAATGACAAATAAATAAATAATTATAAAAGAATGGTAATAAATCAAATAATGTAAATCTTAAGATGTTTTATACAAACAAAAATGTTACAAGAAACACCAAATCAATATAATAAAAAGAATGAACAAGAAATAAAAAGACTTGAAGATCGATACATAAATGTAATACATAAATTCAATAAATAATAGATTACCAAATAATTCAAAATTACAATGAAAGTGAAAACAATATCAAATTTTAATCTAATTAAATGGAATAAAACAATGAAAGTGTGAATAAAAGAATAAAGTCTTCAAATGATTGAAAACTTTTGAATTATGAAAACTAAAGCTAATATAATATCAATTAATAATGGATGATCAATATTAAAATTTGTTTAGAATAGTTTAATAATTGAGTTTAGATAGTTTAATTAAAATATGTAAATTAAATTATAGGTTATAAATAGATAGATTAACATAATCAAATTAGTAAATAAACTTAATTGAAACTGAGATTGAGATTTCAAATGCTCCTTTTTAATCTTTTATCTATTGCAATTTTCATTCATGAACCAAATTTCTCAAGCCTTTCTAGTTATCAAATTTGAACTCTATTTCCTTCAAGTTATCTATTTACTTTAATTATTTTTCCGACAAATCAAATTTTACTATTATCTCAACCACTTTTAATTTGAAAATCTATTCCTTTTAATCTACAAATGACCAAAAAATTCTTAAATTCAAATACTTAGATTTATAAAATACTCAAATACATCCCTTTTAATATAAATTTTATACCTTCAATTCTCACAAATTTTGAATTCATTCCTTATTTAAAAATATCAGTTTATAAGCCTGAACCCAAATTAGATATCAAGTTTCTATAAAGTAAATTCTAAACTAGATTTCCAATTCAAGTTATTGATCTTACTTTTATATATTCTAAAATTTTCGTTAAATTGTTATTAGTACTTAAGATAAGTGATCTGATAAGCCTAAATCAAAACACCTATTCTTATGTTCACGTTTAGTATGCGGGAATGATTTAGGATGTAATGTATTAGATTGGAATGGAATGGATTGGAATGAAATGAGTTTGGGAATGACAAATCCATTTCTATGTTTGGAAGGTTAAAAGGAATGGAATGGCAAAAAGTGTAATTATTGGGAATACCCTTAGTAATAAGTGCAAATTATCAATACATGATAGGATAAAAAAGTAATTATATTTATGTAATTAATAAAAGAGGAATGGAATCATGATTCCACTTTTTTAAAGGCGGAATCGAATTTCCTTCAAAGGTGGAATCGTTGGTAATCATGAATCCGACTTCTAAAAATGCTTTAAACACTGGGAAAGGGAATGTAAGTTAGAATCCATTTCGGCTCATTCCTGTGTACCAAACGTGCTATTAATATCTCTAAAAACCTCTTTATATTTATACTTTCTTCTCCATTTCCTTTTGAAATCTGTCATTTCTTTTTTCTTTCCTTCCCCCATGTTTCCTTCCTCTTCTTTTTTCTTCTCCATCATTCTCTCTTCTTTCTTTCAAATCTTGGCCCAAAATCTCAATTTCAATAAGATAAAAAGGAGATATAGGAGATAAATGAAGGTAGAAGATGAGGATCATGCATTAAGGAAGCCACAATAACCATGAAGTAGTAGTAATGAAAGGAACAAGATAATTAAATTCATCAAACATGTGAGTATGCTTGTTTTCTTTATTTTGATTCTTGTAAATGCATATTATATGACGGATTGATGTTAGCAACATGTAGAAAGTGTGATGAAGTTAGTGTATTACAGATATATGAACATGAAAGTTAAAACTTAAGTAGTATATGTATATGTGAAGTTAGGGATTGATGTTGTAGTTTGGAAATGTTTTAATGGAGTCAAATGAGTTTAAAAGTATTGAAAGTTGTAAATATGAATTGTATGTGGTTTTTATGGTGTTTAAATTGAAGTAGACATGTGAAAAAATTGTTGAAAAAGAAGAAAGAAAATAGGGAAAGTTACAAGGATCCCATCTGTCAAACGGCTCGTTTGAGGGGTGTTTCACTTTTGGATAAAATCCATGGGTTGAAATGGCCCTTGAAACAGCCTCATTTGGTTTCTCCTATAGTGACATTGTTTCGTAGTTTGATCATAACTTTTTCATCCATTCTCAAATTGAGGTGATTCAAAATGCTATGGAAAGCTTAAAAGATATATACAACTTTTATGTTTTAAGATATCAATGCCTAAATTTTGATTGATTCCAGTTGTTACATATTCCAAAGAAAATTGAAAACTTATGTTTGCTTATTATATATGTGTAGTTAAGTATAAAATAAATATAGGTAATAAAACTAGGTTTAACTTGACTAAATTAACTTGAATGAATTAAAATGAATTATATTAATTAAGTTTAATCAACTTGGTTAAGATTATGTCAACATCAACTTAAGTTAACATGAATCTTAGATATAAAATGACCTGAGTTAATCAATTTAAGTTCAACTTGACTAATAACTTTAGTAAGCTAAAATGAATTAGATTGATTGAGTCGAGTCAAAATGACTTAGTAATTGGATTAAATGATTAATTCTAATTAATTTGGTTAGGATTAAGTTAAAATGGGTTAATAGCTAATAATTGGATTAGACTGACATGTTAAGACAACCATAATTTATACTGGAATATGTTATTTCAAATGTGTGTTTACTTTGGAAATGAAAGTTTTTGTATATGAATGCTTTGTTGATGCTTTGTAATAAGAGATTATAAACAAAGAGAAAAGAAATACTTTGACATACAATGGACAACTATTTGTATCTTGATGGGGTGATTTTTGCAGCCATGGCAGGATTCCTACTTAATGCCTGCTCAAATAGGATCTCAAAATGAGTTTAAATTCATGGATAGACGTTTGCTTTTGTTATTTATTCTCTGTAATAGCCTTAGTCAATCTTCTATTTCTATTTAGATTTCATTATAAAGGGTGATGATGATTTGATGCTAATGGTATTATCAATGATGACTGGATGATTGATGGGGATGATGCTTTGGTTTTCCTGAGGGATTGTTATAACTTGGCATGGATTGTAGGTAAGTAACATCAACCTTATCACCTTGTTTGTGCGTATAATGTAGTTGCATTATATTAAATAAACAAACGACTATGTGGGGATTGGGTAATGTTTGCTGTTTGTTGACTGTATTGTTTGATAACACATTAAAATCAAAGGGATCACACATTGCTTGAAATGATTGCATTGTTGTTGTTGATAAGTGTTTGCTACATTGATTGGTAACCTTAATAAATGGACTTAACACTGTTAGGTTATTTAATTAAATAATCATTCATTGTACGATAGCATACTTGCATTAGCATGGTATTCACATCATGTGTTAGCATATCGATTCTGTGGTAGTCCTAAGTTATGTTAGTGGATCTGTTTCTCCAATTGGATACCATAGGCTTGTTTGTACCCAGGAACTAAAAAAGCACTGAAAGGACGTTACCTGTGTGGGTATTGACCTAGGAGATGCTAGTATTTACGGAGATTCTGGTGTTAAAGGAAGTGAGGGTAATGGTGTATGTATATTATGTAAGAACAAAATGAATTTCAAGGGAAGTCTTCCTTCCTTTGTTCTTTCTAAGGAGAAGTTAGAGGCTATGTTTCTAGAAATGGGTTTCAAAGGAAATCCTCCTTCCTTAGTTATATCTAAGGAGCAGTTAGAGGTTATTTTTCAATCAAATGAGTTCAAAGGAAATCCTTCATCCTTAGTTATGTCTAAGGAGAAGTTAGAGTTATTTTTCAATAAAATGAATTTCAAATAAAGTCCTCCCTCCTTAGTTATATCTAAGGGAAAGTTAGAGGCTATTTCTTAAAATGAGCTTCCAAAGGAAATCCTTTTTCCTTAGTTATTACTAAGGAAAAGTTTGAGGTTACGTCTGTTATAAAAATGATTTTGGATTAAGAAAGGAAGGAATTAAGAAAGTTATGAGCTGAATGCTCTAAATTGAGAAAGCTATAAGCTTAGTGCTCTAGGTTAAGAAAGCACCCCTTCCTTAGTTCACAATTCTCCTAGGCATGAATGACTTGAGTTAGTCGTTTAACCCTCAAGAGAAAGCGTAAATCTCCATTGGTTTGTATTCAATCATCTAAACTATGCATATCATATGGATGAGTGTGCATTGCATATTTTTGTTAAACAAAAACTTGTTTGACATTTGTTTGTAGTGTGATTTGGTTTTGTTATCAACTAAGCTATGGTTTAGCTCACATCTCCATAGTTTTTGTTGTAGGAAGAGCTAAAGCTTTGGGAATGGAGTGTAGAAGACTCCTTGAAGATAGAAGACAAGTTAGATATAAGAAATAAATAGATTGTTTTGTATTAAGATTTTGTTTTATGTAACATAAGTCTAGATTATGGATTAGATTAGTTGTATTATAGTCTAAAGCTTGTAAAATATAGATGATCTAGTCTGTTGTACTATTTAGTGGAGGATACTGATTCTTTGCGGTCCTTATTGATTGTAGGAAACTAGATTTCCTTTAATTATCACAAATATAATTGTATCTTAGAAGTTTATAAAATAGAGATCAAGTAGAGTCTTGCAAATTTTGACTACAAGACGATTCTCATATTACTAGTGCACACGTGATATAGGTTTATTCTGCTAGGCTCCCTTTTTGGGTCGTGATAGTTATAACTTATATCTGGTCCTAAATCAATCTTATGTGTAATAGACAAGGCATTTTCAATCTCATAGATCTCCACTTACACTGGTAATCATGAAGATGCAAACATTTGCCACATGTCATAATCATCCTTATCATGCAAGACTCTATAATACATAGCATCACCATCAATTTTACATCCATAGGATAACTCAATTTGATACATAATCTTATTTATGTTTAGATGGCTACATATAATTATTAACAACTTATTGTAATCTTCATCTTTTGAGACATTAACTATTGTCACAAGTCGTCTATCATAGTGCACCCCATTTTAGCATAGACAAAATTCTAATCTCCTATATTCCCACCTATTGCTTGTCAACTCAACCTATACAATGAACACGTCATTCATGACATGAAAAAAAGAAAATTTAACATCACCTACAAAATTACTCTCTGTCATTCTTAAATACAAGTTTTTTTTCACTAATTCAAAGGAAATTGATATAATTTTGGAGAAATTGTTTGGAACTATACAATACATGCATGGTTGTCAAACTTGCAATTATTCATACATTTCTATGACTTTATGGATTTGCAAGTCCATTTCGATTTAACTCATATCGTTTTCCATTTGAAGTGACTGTATAATTGTGATTTTACACTATATAAGACATGCGTTAAATACCAAGTCAACCAAGTTTGCTTGCATGTTTCATTTGTTTAACTTTTATGCCTAAAATATTGGGCCATAGAAAAAGCAGAAAACCTATATACTCAAGTCTTTCCTAATCCATAGCAGATGCTTTATAGTTTATTATAAATGTTGTTGAAAAAAAAAAAAGCAAATAGGCCTTCATCTCTCATTAGAGTTCAACTGATAGTTCAATACTAGAGTTTTAGTGTACTTCCCTAAATTCAATCTAAATAATTCAATCTAAGTTTTACTTGCGGTGGCAAAGGAAAGGCAAATTATTGAATGTAGGGTCAATAACGTCAACGGCTCTGTCACATATAATTCTTAAGCTTTATACGCAAATGCTATTATTAACTAAGTGAGTTTCTAACAAATTTTAATTAAGAAAGCCTTACTTAAGTTTTGCAAATAATAGTAACTAATAGAATGATATATCAGGATCATTAAAGATAATCTCTCAATACTACAAAGGATACCACACAATATAGATATCAAACCTTCAGAAAAATAACAATACCATATTTGGCATATCTAAATGTCCAACTCGTCAACTGTCTTACTAATACCACCCAAAGACCATGTAACTATTGCATCTAGATCAAATCATCTTCATCACCTGAGAAAGAAGGAATGAGTTAAAGTCTAGTACAATGGCCAATAATTTTTTTTCCTTTTCCCAAAAATTTTAATAGCATGTTCACTCTACGCTTTTATTTATTTTGTCTCACCATCTAAAATTATATAAAAGAAAGCAAACTTTAGAAAAGGAATATACTTCTTCTCTTCACCGTCATGTTAGTAGACCAATTCCCTTTTCCTCGTATTTGGTCCGTTGCATCATTGTTTATTAACTCTCTGTATAATTTATATTGCTTTATTTTTTTATCTTCTCTTCGCCATCTTTGTATTATTATTTTTTTATCCACGTCTTATACTATTTTATTTGACTCAGTCATCGTCTTCATCCTTTTTTTCCCCATTCTCTCGGCTTCTTGTTTGCCATTCAATTCTCTCGAAGTCTCTTTTAGTCCCTCTATCTTGGCATTGAAGGTACATTTCTTCTTCTTCTTCTTCATTTTTGGAGAAAATGAAGAAGAAAAACAAGGAAGGCTTAAGGTTTTGAGAATTTTTTTTATGAAACAAACTCATAGGTTGTACTTTTTGGGCAAGTAATTGTTACAACAAAGGATTTAGCAAAATGTTCAAATTTGTGCGTGTAACACATTATATTTGATGTCGAAAGTGGTGAAGAAGCATATAGAAATTTGATGAATTTGTATCCTCTAGTGAGATTGTAAAGCATGATATTGTAAATCATAATCCAAGTTCGTCTCAATACTAGGATCTACATTACATCATGCCTAAATATAATTACCGTAGGAATGGTTTTCTAAAGTCTGCTTTGGATCACAATGTTAGTAGCCACCATTAAAAGGTTCCACATAGGCTAATGAGTTCTCTGACTGAGATAAAAAAAGAAGTGTTCTTTTGATTTTGATTCCTTACTAGTAAAATAATTATGGGATACAAGGATTTTGATATGTCTCCTTTTGCTGAAGACGCAAAAGAATTAAAGAAATTTGGCTTAAGAACTTAAAATTAATAGAGATTACCGTTGTAGAAGGTGATTAGTTAAAACCAATGAGAAATTAAAGTAGACAAAAGCTGAATTTTTTATTTAAGAGAATTGAAACTTTTTTTCTTTGATTGTACTAAATAAGAAAATTTTTAATATCCACACTTTTCCAACTTTACTGAGTTGTTATTATTGGTTTAAAAAATAGATATGCAGATATAACATTATTATAAATAGCATACGGAGATATATACCTCTTTTATTCAAGTTCCTATATATTGATTTGTTGACAAATTAAATGAAATCATGATTTTCAATTGTAGAATCTTATAATTCTACTCTTAATTTTAAGGACCCCATAGTGATTCGAAATGGAATCTCAAGTATCATGTATATATCTAAATTTGACTTGTTCATAAATCGTATGGATTTTATCAAATGTAAACATGTTCCCAGCTTACCAGTCCTATTCTTTCTATACGTCCAGATTTTAAAAAGGAAAATAGGCATGCATCGATAACAAGGACACTCACACTTATGATGTATGTTTTACCAGATGAATTTAATACACAAAAAAGGAACCCACTTCAATTCATTTTCTTTGGCTATTTTTTAGTCCAATGGTATTACAGAGGTTGATTCTCTCTGCAATGACTCCATGTCTCAACACAATTAAAATGTTAGATATTATACATTATTATATTCTATACATATTAATTTAATGATATAATTGAAATACCCCAAATCCTCACCAAGATTAGAAATTGAGTTTAGATAGATTAAATAGATGAAATGAATTATAGGATTTAATTAGACAAGTTGGCTTAATTTAATTAGCTAATAATTAAGTTGGTTTTGAGATTTGAAATTCCTAAAATCTCTAAAAGTCATTGAAATGTTTAGAGGGTTCCTAAACTCTTGATTCTTAGCCTAAACACTAATTCCTAAATCTCAGTATAATTTGAGTTCATTTGCTGAATAAAAATATCAGTTTTAAACCCGAACTCAAATTAAATATCTTTTATCCAAAATAAATTTCTAAATTAAGTTGTTACTTTGAGTTCTTAATTTCTAATCTATTGGTTTTGAAATCATCTCCTAAATATTTGTAGAACTAAAGATATTGATCTGAAAGTTCTAAATTCGATACCTTTATTTTAAAATATCCTAATTCTAAGCTTTAAACTTCCCTTTTTTTTTTCTACCTGCTCTCTCTCTCTTCCTTTCACTTTTCCTTCCTTCTATTTTTTTTCCCAACCGATGGCTTCCTTTCCCTCTTCCTTTCTTCTTCTTTTCTTTTCTTTTCTTCCAAATTCTTCCACAAATCTCAACATCAAAGCTATCTAGAGGATGAATCCAAGCTAGGAGATGAACTAGATGGAGGAAACCGAGCTAGAGGAGGAAGTTTCAACTTGTGTTCTTTTCTAAAAGCTAAGTTTTTGTTTTCTATTTCTCTTTGCTTTTACTTGTTATTTACATTTTTAATTGATGAATTGATGTTGAATTGGGTTGATGGAAGTTGGGGTTTGGTTAGAGGAAGAAGATGATGAATAGTGATTTGGAGTTGATGAAGTTTTGGAGATGTTTGGTGTTGTTTGAATGATGGGATGATCATGTAATAAGCTTTAGAGTAACTTTGGAATGAGTTTAAAGAATTTTAAGAAGTGTAAAATGCATTTTGAAAACAGGGGATTTCGTAATTTTTTCGCTCCAGTGTACACAGCCTGTGTACATGGTCGTGTAGGCCTTGAAATTCTTAAAAGTTGCTCTCGGGTCATTTTTTTTACCCAACACGGCCTCAGTACACGGCCGTGTACCCGGTCGTGTAGACTTTCCCTGTTTCGCAGCCGTTTGTATTTTAGCCATAACTTTTTCATCCGACCTCCGATTGAGGTGATTCAAGTTGCGTTGGAAAGCTTAAAAAGAGATCTACAATTTTCATGTTTTGAGTTTTTACAAATTCGAAACTTATCGATGCTTAAATTTTGATTCTTTCCAGCTGCAACACTTTTCAAAACAAAGTCAAAAACTTGTTTTGTTTGTTAAATGTGTTTTTGCTTAGGAAATGGATCTTTTTGAGATAAAATGAGATAGATAAGTGATATTTGATGTGTTGAGTGAATTAATTCATGTAATTAAATATGGGTTAAGTAGATTTATAGATTTAACAAATAATTAGATTAAATCTAGAAGTTAGTTATAAAATGAACTTAGTTAACAAACTTAAGTTCAACTTGATTAAATAGACCTGAATGAGTTAAAATAAATTAGATTGAGTTAGTTTAATTACTTTGGCTTAGTAATTAGATTAAATGATTAATTCTAATGAGTTTGACTTAATGAACTCAATTAAACTAAAATGAACTAGATTTCTTAAGCTTAATCCACTTGGCTTGGCTTTTGAATTAAATGGCTAAGGTTAAGCTAAAATGGGTTAGTAACAAATAATGGTTAAATGAATGTGTTAGGGTGATCTTTGAATAACATGGGGAATATGTTGTTTCAAATGTTTATTTGCTTTGAATATAAATGCTTTTATGTATGAATGCTTTATATATGCTATGTTTTGTGATAAGAAACTATAATTAAAGTGAAAAGAAATTCTTTGACAGACAAAGGAGAACTGTCCATATTTTGGCGGGGCGATATTCGCAGCCATAGTGGGGTTCCACATTAGTGTCTGATCAAATAGGAGTTAATAAAATGAGTTAGAGATTAGTGAATAATTGATATAAGTTCTTGTATGAATTTGATGAAGTGGATGATTAGTTTAGTTTAGTTTCTTATACGAGTCTTTTCTTAACAGTGGTGGATATCTGATTTTATCTTCTGGATTATCTTATGAAATTTCCTTCCGAAGCTATGTTTGGATTTCATATTCAAGGTACGCAGTAACTGCTTGTCTTGTTAGGATAGGCATCCTAAAATTAAAATTAAAGAAAACTTAAAATGTGATTGTTGCTTGTGTTTTATGCCGTTAAAATCCAATTCCTACGCCAGGTCATGTATGAACCTAACGGCGACCCCTCATAGTTTGATGAGTTTGGGATGGAAGTTGGTATCTGGTTCGGGGAGCGGCACCTTGCTCGGTTTGAGCATGATAGATCTAGGCGCTTAGGCCACTCCTGTCATTTGAGATGACTTTCATTAAGTGGTACGGCGGGTAGTCGACGGGGGGTATAGATCGGCGAAAATTTATTTAAACTCGGTAGGAAGTACCATAGTTTAGTTCAAACGTTTATGAGAACGGGTGAACTATATTTTATGATATGGACTGAGTATAAATAGAGCTAAGTAACGGCTATTAACCCTGGAGGAAGCTACTTTTCTCTTTGACTTAACGATATCTAGGACGGTATGAGTACCCGAACTACTTATATCAACCCCCTGAGCGTCCGAGTGTTACTCAGGTCCCCTCGCGATCCCTGTTGTCCGGAGTTTGAATACTCCCGTGTTGATTTGTTTACTTTAAAGAAAGATAATAACTTGTGGTTGTTGCATTTGCATTTAGTTAAGCTCGTGTGTCACTCCGTGTGTGATTGTGTTGCTGTGTACTGGGCTCCGGCTCATTATTGTTGTTGTTATTCTTTTTACAGGAATTGTGATTGTTGATGATGATGATGAGATGATGACTTGATGATGATGAGTTATTGTTGTTGATGTTGATGTTGATGAGGATGGTGATGGTGATGATGATTGATGTGATGATGTTTGTCCCGGGTTTTGGGCGATTCTGAAGATTTGGAGATGAATGAAATGTGATAGGACCGAGATATATTTGTATTTTGTTTCTTCTTTGCTTTGTTTTATAAATACTGGATTTATTTATAAATTTGTATTTTCATTTAAGGGCTTGTTAGTGCCCAAGTTTTGTAAATAAGCTTTTCTAAATATTTATCAAAGTGAAAGTTTTTCCACTTGTAATAGTGAAAGTTCGAAATGCTTTTATGTAGAAATGTTTTTATTAAAGTTTATTTTTCCGCTGCTAAATCCAGTTATCTAAAAATCTAACTAAACGATTTCATAACTTAAAATGATAGCAATGTTCAACATAAACACCTTCTTTTAAGACAACCTTACGTATAATTCGTAAGAGTTATACGTGGTTGGGGACTTGATGTGCTTAATTTGAGAATTGAGCATGTCGGGTCTTTACAATAATAAAACTATAAAAATAAATTGAGACAAAATTCAAAAAATAAGGAAGCATATTCTTTTTCTTTTTGTTGATATTCACCTTTACTAAACCTATTATAAATTAGTTTTATTGTTTTTAGTTTAAAATTAAAACTTTTTATCTAGCCCAAATACTAACATAACATAAATACTGATGTGCCATTATCTAATTACATTGATTTATTTAAATATTATATTCTATAAATTATAACTAAACAAAATAATAAAAAAATTAAAATAGTTTGAGACAACTTTTTCAAAAATAAGAAAAGGATATTGATTTTTTCCCTTGTATTTATCTTTACTGAAACCTATAACATATTACTTCTTTCAGTTTTAGATTAAAACATATTGTGTAAAGAGGGTGTTGGTGTTTTTTACAAAGTTTACAGGGTAGTCGACGTGATTTACCGTACTATATATTTGATATCCTATGTTTTCTAAATAATTATTATTTGTATTATTAGTATTTACTTAAATCTTAATAATTTTGTGATCTAATAAAAAGTTGCCACAAATTTCTTATCTATCATTATCATAAAATGAAGAAATATAAGCCATGTATGTGTTAAATATATTATGACGGGTGCTAAATTGGTGTAGCCATTATTCTTGACTTATGGAGTGAAATTCTACGATGCCATGATTACATTTAATTGAGAACGCAAGAGACTTCTAATGTAGATCATGCATCTTTAGAGCACAACTTCCACATCACCACATATGAAATCAATAGTCTTAGTATTTCTTGGATAGTATGCATTAGGTGTCTTAGTATTCTCCAAATGAATATTGGTAGGATGTTCAATGTATTCAAAACTTACAGTGCCACGGCTTGGTTGCTTTTGATTTAACGGTATTACAAAAGTTGATTTCCTTTGCAATGAATCCATATCCTAGCATAACATTGAAACTTTAAGTGTGTGTGTGTATTTAGGAAGATATGAAGAAACAATAACATTTGATAAAAATATGTAAGATACTATTGTATAATAAATTGTGAATTTTTCTTTTTTTATACATATGACTCATAGAAATCTTAGATGGTTTTGAACAGATATAAAAAGTAACTAACTAATAAAAGTGAACTAATCACTAATACAAAAACAAAAAAAGGAATGCTTTGAAGACTAAATGAAAAAAATTTTAAATTTATCTTCTTTCGAAAAATGACATACTATAGTAGTTAAAACATGATATGACCAATCAATTCACTGAACTAAACCATTTAAAAAAAAGAAAATGAAAAATTTAAGTGCTATTGATTGATTTGGTGGCCTTTTTTTGCACATACCTAATTGTTAATGGAAGGTTGATGGGTGATAAAATAAGGATGACACAATTAATATGACAAGGTAGATAATAACGAGACCAACTTTTGTATGAAATACTTAGTGTTAGGAAAAACCCCTAATTAACCTAGAAACAATCATAGCGATTTTTACTCTTGCTTGTAGCGATCACAATAATAAAACAGAAATAACAACATACCAGGATTTATGTGGATAACCCTAATTTGGAAAAAACCATGGGACTACATCATAAATTATCTTGCACTATCAATAATAATGGGATATATAGATTTTCTCACAAAATAGGACCGGTAGATCCCACGGATCTTCACCACAAACGGTAGATTTTAACAACAACAGCGCCTCTCTCTCTCTAGACTCTCTCTTTAGGATTTAAGGATAGTCTCTACAAAACCCTAAGACCAAATAAGTAGAATTTATATGAAGCATAAAGGGAAAACACGCACTGTACACAAGTTGGCTTAATAAAGTAAAGGTTGGCAACTTTGAGAACATGCAATGAACTTCGGTGTTTCAACGCCGATGTGTACGTCGGTGGCCTTGATGTTGACCTTGATTGATCCGAGCTCTCAGAAAAAATTCCTCATTTCAAGCGCTGGTGGATGTGTATATGTAGGCTAGTGGCCTTTCTCCTCTATCACTAGTGTACATCGTCAAGTCTCCTTTGATTGCACAAAATCTCCTTATTTCCATGTCATCTTCTAAGTATATACGATATACTTAGGATTTTCTTGATTATAGACCCATATGAGTTAGATCTATAACCCAACACATAGTTGGAGGAAGTTTTAATCAATGCCTTACTACCATTTTTTTTTCCCCATTGCAACTGGAGAAAGGGAGGATTCAAACATGATATTTCTGACTTGAGATCATGAGAGATTATCATCTAGATGGCTTAAGTGGAAGTTGTCAAATGTAGGGGTAAACGTGGTTCGGTTAACCAGTCCATGACCCTATTTTTTGAACCAAATGAGAATAATCAGTTTTTTAATCCCAAACTTAAATCGGTCCATTATAAACAGTTAATCACCTTAATGGTTAACTATTTTTTCATTAAATTATTTTAATTTTCGGTTTTTAATCATTTAACATAATGGTTAACCAAAAGTTACAATTGAACATATTTTTCAATTGATCCATAAAAAGTTAAACTCTTTTGTTTCATAATTACATTCAAAAGTTGCAAATTAACAAGTTAAATATCATAAGTACATTAAAAAATTGCAAATCAACGAGTTAAATAACTATGAAACCAACAATAACTTAGGAATATTACTCTAATGCTACATTATACAAATTAAAATTTTAGTCTTTCCTTTTTTCTAATTACAAAACAGCAACAACTTATTAATTAAAACATAAATATTTGAATTGTTGGTTTTTTAATAGTAAACTGTTAACCATTGGTTTCTCATAGTTAAAAATCGAAATCGAAACCAAAATTGAAAAAAAAAATCATAATCCCAAAACCGAAATTAATAAACTAGTTAATCATATTTTTCAGATTTATTTTCCGATTTCGATTCAATTTTATTGGGTTTTTTTTGTCAATCCCTTGTCAAATATATGGAATATGTTAATTAATCACCATTAAAATAGCTCTAAATGGGTGAAGAAATATAAAGGAACATATAATCACTGATGTACAATTAAAGAAGGTTCAATTTTGAAACATTCAAGAGGTTCCATTTTATTTTTCCTTGCATCATAAAAGACTATTATATTCATAATCCATTTTTTTCATTAATGTGTTATATACAATTTGAGTACTAAATGTAAGTTCAGAACTACAATTTTTGATTTTCTTCATTTAAGACAACTCTATATTATTATTTTAATAAGGCACTTTTATGTAATCTATCTCCCAATTTGAACTTTTTTTTAACATACAAATTGTTGGTGTAAGTTTATATGTTGTGTATTTTACATCATTTTTCTTTTCATCTTTTAAAACTTTAAAGATGTAATATATTAAATGAACTCTTTCAAGAAAAACATATAAAGTCATTAAAGGCGACACATGGTAAAGCTTCTTCATCATAATTAGCTTGGCTTCAATGTATGGGTAAAAGCAGTTAAATGTCATGGTAGATTATATGGATTTAGGTTGACGAAAAATGGTAAAACACACTTTGAAGTTGTAAGAACCCATCCTATTGTAACTTAAGCTATGATGATTCACCATCCAGCATTTTTAAGAGCAATTAAAAAAAAATTACTATAAGATATCCAAGGATAAATGGAAAATAAATTATGAGAGTTATAAGAAAAAAATGAAGAAAGAGATAAAAAAAAAAAAAATAGAAGTACAAATAGTTGAGAATAAGAGAAGAAAAATTCAGGACAAGAGTTTAAAAAACAAACCGAAGTTATGTTATTTGAACTAGTCAAGCTTTGAAAGAAACAATATTGATATAATTTTAGATTACACTAAATATGCAAACTATTTTACATTTGTTGGACCCAAATATATCTAGCATTTGTCCTGTGAACTTCTGGTTGCATTTTGTGTTGATTGTTATGTATAATTGTTATATGTTTGAACTTTTATTAGTCGTATGTAAGTAAATCTTGCACATAGCATACATAAGTATCTATGCGTAGGAGTTTTCATGGTTCAGTTTGGTTTAGTTCAAGGGTCGAACCGAACTGAACCACATTCAAAATGGTTCGGTTTAAACCCTTAATAAACCAAATTGCTTTTAATGGTTTGGATTTTTGATCCAAACTGCTTCACATGTAGTTTGGTTTGGTTTGGTTCTGTTCGATTCGAACTGCCTTTAAAAGATTTAGTTCTAATAAATAATTTTAATAGTTATTTGAGTTCGCAAGAAAAAAAATGTTTAGATTGAGGAACATTGTACAAGAATTAATATCAGGTCATATATTTAAAATTTTCAAATACATATATTATCCCGTTTTAAAAATAATTTCCAATGTGAATTTAAAATAACATATATTTTTAATAAATCTATAACATTAACTAAGAAAATTATTCTTTTGGTTTAATTCCACATTTACTTATAATATTCTTCTTTTATAACGTATTTAAATTTCTGTTGTACTAATTAATTTAAAGTTCTAAATTATCTCAGTATTGTTGATTGTAGATATTGCAACCTAGTATAAAACCTGCTCCTATAGATGTATTTCATGATAAGAGTTTTGCATTTTGTTGAATTAATCCTAGAATATACAAGTCCTAATATGTAATGTTCAAGAGTTATAAATAAATAAAATAGTTTTTATTTTTATTTTATTTCTTTGAATGTGAAATGGTTCAATTCAGGTTGAAAACGTTTGATTTGGTTCGGTTCAGTTCAACCCTTCAAACTGAATCGTAACTGTTTAGGCTCTTTTTTAATCGAACCGCAAATCGAACCGAAAATATAAAAGAATCGTGTTTTGTGATTGGATTCGATTTGGTTTGGTTTAATGAATAGCCTAGTGGATACATAAGTAAACACATGCATATACACAATCGTACATACAGGCACATGGCATATTCATCTACAGAGGGTCAATTATGAAAGGTTTGTGATATAAATTATTAATAAATAGAATTTTTGTTGTGATGATGATCAAAAGAGAGAGATTGTTGCCACGAAATCTATTAATAAATAAATTTAGATGATGCATAGACAAATTTACAATATAGTTTATCAACAAATAAAACTTTCATTGTAATCAGCATCAAAACAAAAGTAAGTTCGTTCACAACCGAGTTTATTAATAAATAAAATATAATTGTAGTATTTAATGAAATAAAGCAAAAATTATGATGTGGGTTATCAATAAATAGATTATCATTATTTATGTATTTATTTTTGCATTAGTAATCTAAAATTGAAGCAAATTTACGACCGAATTCATTAAAGATTAAGGTCAGTATATTCAAAAAATGGAATTTATTAATAAATAAAAATTTTGTGATTTAAATTATGGATAAATAGATTTTTTGTTGTGATGATGATTAAAAGAGAGACATTCTTGCCACGAAATTTATTAATAAATAATATTAGATGATGTATAGACAAATTTACAATGCAGTTTATCAACAAATAAAAGTTTTATTGTAATGAGCATCAAAACAAAAGTAATTTCGTTCACAACCTAGTTTATTAATGAATAAATTTAATTGTAGTATTTAATGAAGTAGAGCAAAAATTATGATGTAGGTTATCAATAAATAGATCATCATTATTTATTTATTTATTTTTGCATTAGTGATACAAAACAGAAGCAAATTTGCGACTGAATTCATTAAAGATTAAGGTCAATATATTCAAAAAATGGAATTCATCAATAAATAAATTTTTGCGACTGAATTCATTATTGTAAATTTTCAAAATCAATATGCGACAAGGTTCATTAGTATTGGAGTTAGATGTTCCTTTCCACATTTGCAGTGGATATATTAATCGATTGCTAAATAGAATTAATGAGAACGATTTTAAAAATATAAATCAAGAGTTTCCATCTTTGAAAATCTTGTACAATAAGCTCTTAGGGTTTAACTTAACTTTAATTCAGTTAGAATTCATTCAATTTTATAAACAACCTTACAATTGAACAGTAATGTTAAAGTGCCTATGTAACATATATATATATTATATAATATATATAACCCAAACTTCAGGAGGTAGTCATGAGACACATCCCAATTTATAAACTCTTGTCACAGAGAACCATAAAGTTCTAACAATGTAATGGCATAGGTCCTATCTACTATATCTATGCATAATTGCTCACTGACGGGAAAAGATTATGCGATCAAGGTTTGCTTAGATTATTTGATTTCTATTTCTATTGTATTTGTATTAAATCTGTATTTATTACTTATTTGTATCATATTTGTATGGTATCTGTTTGATCTGTTTATATGTAAAACTGTTAGTATAATATCAAAATCATCAAAATATGATAAAAAAATAGACTCCAAATAGCTGCCTGAATACACAAGTTGCTTCTAATTTATCAATGTAATCATGATGTATTTTAATATAATATATATATATATATTAATACAATATACATTCATACATCCGTTGACAGAATTTTTCAATTTGATTATTGAAATTGTTATAAAAGTGCATGTATAATATATATACATATATACGCGCGTGTGTGCATATGTGTCATCATGACTTTGCAATGATAACAAGAATACATGCCCGATCCTTGTTCAAGACACACAAGTCCCATGAGTGTTTAAGTGGAAAATGGACCTTTTTACATGGAAATGCATGCGCAACAACACAACCTTTTCCCCATTATTTTAAATCACAAAGGACTTATTTACGTGTAGTAAGTATATAGTACCCTTATCATAATTTGTACTAACCCTAAAGATACCCCCCCTCTCAATCTGGAAAACCACATGGCTTGTTCCCTTCCATCTCATCACACGGCTACGAAGAAATCCCATTAAAGATCACCAACACCAACCACCATCGGATCTGTCCCATTTCCAATTTATGGTGTTGGCCTTTCTTTAGTGTTATATGAAACCATAAGACCCTACACTTGTCTCTCGGTGACCGACCACTTAGCCTAAGTTGACCTGTCATTGTTCCCATTTCATTTTAATAAAAATAACCCCGGGTACCCTATGAACACTTGTTAATAGCAAAACCGTGTATAATTTTATGCTTTTTAAATATTTATTTTTCATAAAACTGTATAATTAATTTTAAGAAAGAAAATTCGTGAAATTCTTTTGTCTGTGTTAATTAGTATCGAGGAGACAGCTGTTGTCGGGACCCTTGTTTAAATTGCCCCACCCCATACAAGCATAAAACTACCCATTTGGAGATGTTAGAATATGATATAATTATATTTTGTGTATGTACGAAAACTTAATAACAATAATACACTTCCGTGTATTGCGCCTAAAGAGAAGGGAAATTTATATATACCATTGCTTAAGAAGGAAAAGAGGAATATTGAATCATCAATTTTTTTCCTACGGTGAAGAGAATGAGCAAAGAAGGACTTGGACTTGAAATCACGGAGCTAACACTAGCTCCTCCAGGTAGGGGTCAAACTTTGGTTGAAAAAAATGAGAAGAAGAGGGGGTTTTGGGAGGTGGACGAGGAAGCAAAGGGAGGCGAATCAGGTGGTGCTAACGATGGAAGGAGTACTAAGGTAGTACTCGCCGTGGCGAAGAGCCAGGTTGTGGGATGGCCTCCGGTGTGCTCATATCGAAGGAAGAACAGCTTTAGTGAGAAAGATCATATTGAAGGTGAAACTTCGAAAATGTACGTGAAGGTTAGCATGGATGGAGCGGTTTATCTAAGGAAAATTGATTTGAGCATGCAAAAAGGGTATTGTGACCTTGCTAGGGCACTAGAGCAGCTCTTTGGATGTTACGGAATTGGTAAGTTTACATGCATACTTTTATGTAAATTTTGCTCTTGTTTTACATGGTTGCTTTACATAAGGGTTAATTAAGGTTACGTAGGTAAGAAATTTAGATCATGAGAAATTGGTATCCATGTCAAAATCCAAGTATGTCCTCTTTTATGCTTCAATTTTACAAAATTTTCTACTTAAGTCCTAGCTCTTGAGCTTACTAAGACTCGAATTTAACTTCACATCCTAATTTATTTACAGGTACTATATCTAAACTTAAGGATTGCCCCCATTCATAAGATTATCATGTATTGCAATCATAGTAAACATAAATTGCATGGTGCAAGGAGTAGTAATAATCTGTAATTAAGATCTCTAAAATTTTATTATGCATGTGAAAGAAATATATCAAACGCATCCCATATCAATGTTACTTGCAGTATATGTTCCCTTATTTTTGTTATTTGCTACCCCGAGATTGGTGGCATGAGTTTCGTTAAGTTCATATATGTGCTTATATTTTTTACACTTATAATTAACCCTATTCATTCAAAACGGTAATTAATCACCAAAAAAATGCTTAGTAATCCTTCTGTATTTAGAAAATTTCTTTGTTTCTTGTTAAAATTGACCAAGATGAGAAAATATTGAGATCGATCCAGTAAGTATAGTAACATATAAAATACGAGTTTACCTTACATGATTTTGGAAGTTTATAAATTATCCCCTAGAGCATCACTAAACCCTCAAATCTTCTATTTATGATCCTTTTACAAAATAGACTTGGGTTTTTATGATTCTTTTTAGAAATGAATTTGGGTTCTGATATTAGTTTTAGGGTTATCTATATATTCTTAAACTTTATTAAAAAAAAAAAAACCAAAATCACAATTTAAAAGCCCAGTGATCTTTCCATGCTCATACCCTCAATAACCGAAATTTTTTTTGTCAAAAATAATAGATCATTTTTATTAATCTTAGTGACAAAGAACCCTTTCTTAGTCTTTACCAGTGAATTGATTAAAACTAGTTAGTAGAATTTAAGAAATTATAGTTACTAATTAATTATAATTACTGAATCTATGTAATGGACAGCTGATCAGGCTTCAAAGGAAGGGGATAATGCTGAGTATATGCTGATTTACGAAGATAAAGATGGAGACTGGATGCTTGCTGGAGATGTCCCGTGGGAGTAAGTCTCCTTTACCCTTATAATATTCCCTTTTTCCCCCCTTTTTTTTTATACTGATTTAAAAATGCCCTACAGTTTAAATAAATTTCCTTAATAATTAACTTTGGACGCGGGGGTTGGTTTAGAATTGACCCTAGAAACACAAACCACCTAGTTGATTCTACAACTTTAGTGCCACATAAATGAAATGAAACCCTGGACTTGGGGTTTTGATCTTTTCTTTAAAAAACACAAAAATTAAGATAGAGATTTGCCATAACATGGCTTAAGAATAGTATTGACTGAGTCCAAGAGCTCTAATAATCATAGAGTTGCAAAAGTCTTACTCCTACTTTTCAAATTCAAAATCAAAGTAGATGTTTTAAAGATTCAAACCCAAGTCGATTGTCTATACACCATCTTATATTTGCTTAACTATCAATTGCAAAGGTATATGTGCCACTATCATAAGCTTCCTTAATGTTAATTTCAGTGGTTTTGCTCTCCTAGAATAATCTTTATAATAGCTTTTATGGCCTTGTTTTAACTTTTCATTTTTCTTAAGTTTTCATCAATCAATTAGCTAAAGAGAGTTGCATTACTAAATAAGCATAGCGATAAGAAAGTAGTTAGTGGACTAAAGGGAAAATGAGATATATATACATACATAAATATATATTTTTCTAGTGGGAAAAAAGAGTTTAAAAATTGATATTTTTGTTACTAATTGGCCTCTAAGCATCTTATCATATATGGAGCACTAGTTATATGGGTGTTATTTAGGTATTACAAGTATGTATACACACATGATGTATGGGTACTAGTAAGATTTTCACACATATGGTAGTAGAATAGGTGATTTTTAAAATAATTAACATCCATTTTTACACAAATTGCATATGCAAAATGTTTTTAGTATTTACACCCTTATATAAAAAGAAAAAAAATTAATGTTTTCATACTTCCTAATACTAATTATACATCTTATTGGGGAAAAAATAAAAAGAGAAATCTATCCTTGTAAATGTTTTTCATGCTTATTTACATCATCGTAGATAAAAAGTCAATGATGCCCATAAAGTGTACGTCAACAAGTGTTTTTTTAAACTTTCATTTAAGAAGTTACATGCAAATGCATGGCCGACACAGGCGAATCTCGACATTATGATTCTGAGGAATCGACAATATTGCCATAGAAAAACCCTGTCAAAAGACCAGAGCTCTGCCAGTAGTTTGCCAGTCATCATCATTTTCTTCTTGAATCTGTTGTTTCTTTGCCCTTGTTTTCAGGGATTTATCATTTTTCAACTTCTTAATTGTTTTATGACAGTAGTAATATAGAATAATGCCTCTTTCAAACAGGAAATATCAACCGCACTTTACGAGGATACCAAATAAATTACTTATCTAGATGCTTTTTAACATAATCGATCTTATCGATTAATTAATGCTTTAGACTTATATCTAATTGTAAATATCGTTTGGCCGAAATACTTAATATATAACTAATTATATTTATTTTAATGATCAAATAATTGACTAAAAGCATAAAAATTCATCATCATAATTTTATACATAGTCGTTTATAAAAAATATATAGTTAATATTGTAAGATGTAGCTAATGTGTTACGTGTGTGTATATATATTTATATACACAATCGGTTGATCTATTTTTAGATTCATATTATATATTAATAAATAGGATTTTAAGATTGCTCTGAGAAAAATGATACTATATTTAAATCCCATTTTCCTATATACCAAAAAATCAATAAAAAATGCATTTATATTTTATGCTACCCATTTTATCCTTTTTTTTTTTTTTCCGGCCGAATCAAGGCACTCACAATCTTGGGTTGACGCATTCGTATGATTAGACTTTATTGCACTTGGGAATTACTATATCATGCACTTGTTTTTTTCGTAAAATTTATTAAACCTAAGTAGATCTTTAATAAAGCTAATCCTTATGTGCTACAGAATGTTCATGGAGACATGCAAGAGACTAAGGATCATGAAGAGATCGGAAGCCAAGGACATTGGACTGCAGCCAAGGGATTTTCTCAAGGGAAACCTCAAAGATAATTCCTAAAAGAGACCACCCTTCGGCGTGGAAAGTCTGACATGTTCTTGCTAGCTTCTTACAATTAGAAGATACCTGTTCTTTCTATATAATTACTTACTCGAACAGCAGAAAATCTAGTTTTGTCATATGTTACAAATGTGCAATGTCCAATTTAAGATGCTTTAATTCAAACTTGTGCACCTTAATCCTTTTCATTTCGGATGCTTTTGATGTGTTTGTTGTGTGACAACTTTATATGTTTTGAATAATGTATTGGGTGCGTTGGGTGTTTTCGTGATAAGTACATGGTGACTCATCTATGTTTATATCAAAATTTTGATGGAGTCCCCTTATGTTTCATATATAGATCATTTAAGTCGTCTATATTTATTTTATGATACCTAGTAATAAGTCCTCTACACATACTATGGTTCAAAGATTAAAATATAAAGACTTAATAGAATTTTAATGTAAATTTTGACATTCAAATAATCCAATTAAAATATCGAGGATACATTTGTGAAGGACTTGTGCATGGAGCTGACGACGTTAGAGAAAAATCATATGCGCTTTGTATGATCTTATCCTTTGAATGATCTTGGAGAAGTTTTGATTCAACAACTTGTGGCTGTTCACTTCGCTAAATGAATAAAGCTGTAGCGGAATTCTTATTATTGAAAAATATAATAGAGCTGTAATAGAAATTTTATTTATTATTATTTTATTTAAATTAAGGTATTTTGGAAAAAAAAAAACAATTCTAGTATTAAATTGTTTTTCATAGGTTTGAGAAAGGAATGGCTATTTAATACTTTTTGTAACAGATTCCTTATGGAATAGCTATTAGGTTGAGTGAATGTTGTAATAGTCATTTATAAAAAATAAATTGCAATGAAATTGCAATTATAGTAAAATGAACGAACAGCTAGAGAGATATGTAGAGAGAGGTACGCAAGGAAAAATAGGTGATTTCAATAGCTTATTTGGTGAAAGTTAAGAGCATCGACTATACGATTTTCAAGCAAGAACTATCGGTTGATCGGATGTTTGAGTTTTAAAAGCAAGAGTTCAACAAACAGTAGTGTTTGTCTAAATCTTCTTAATGTATCAAATGAAGAGGAGGAGACTTATTTATAAATTTTGGAGCACTTCCTCATCTATTGAATGATTCCACAAATCAATGAATGGAATGAATCTTTCATGATATCTTTTGGAAAGTTCTAGTAAGTGATAGAGGAGATACTCCCTTCTCATATACATATACATATACATATATATATATATCACCTCTTCGTTTTCTCGTAGTTGTAGCCAAATCCCATAAACAAGATTGCTAATTAGATGTGCTTTCTTCAAAAAGGACGGAAGCGAACAAATTGATTGAACAATCCATATTCCAAAGATTGTAGGTAATTGATAACTAGTTAACAATCTTGCACTCAATCCCAACTATGACCACAAGGTAACTATATCTGTCAATACTTAGCATATGAGTTAAGCATGAGTATCATCACATATGGATCAACAAGAGTTAATACTGACCATTGTCCTAGTTATAGCAAAAAAAGAAAAAAAAATCAAGTTATAAATAGCTAATAATTATAATACTATCAAATTATCAATCACCAGTCAAGATTTTAATTAAGAAATTACCAAATTATAAGAACTCTGTAGACTTTGAATCATGTCTAAGTATATGTGATTAGACAAAAGATAATTCTAGAATTTATTGTGATTATTCTAGAAAGGTAGAAATTCCTAATGAAATTCAATTTTTTGTTGAGATTATTAAATTCTAATTCTAAGCTGAATAGCTGGACTATCTTTTTAGTTAAAACCCCTAGAATAGTATTATTGATCTAGAATTCCTCATTAAATTGACCATAATCTAAAATTTATGTTGCTTATGTCTAAAATTGCATGCGACTCCCTCCAATGATGTGAATCCATTCACCAAAGCAATCTATCAATTAGCATGATTGTAATCAAATCAAGAATTTATCTTTCAAACTATGAATTTATAATAAACAATAAGAACAACATAATTAGATTCAAGAAATATCAATCAATAAAGAGTTTACTCCTTCATAAAATTAGCAATAAGAACATAGAGTAAATCCAAATTAAATCAAATACTTAACCCCTTGTTACAATGAATTATTGCAAGACGGTTGAAGCTTGGATCTTAACTTGCTTTAACTTGAGGAAGAAATTCATAATATGTGGATATATATTGCAAATCTTGATCTCTCCTCCTTATAAAGATGCTCCATGACTAAAATTGAAAGTCTCTTTCTTCTAAAGTAGGAAATTTGCTTCCTTTGAAAGTGAAGTCTCTGTTTAATTTAGAGAGTAGAATCTTCAAAATAAGAAAGAAAATCTTTAATTAGGAAAGTGGTTGACCTTCATGAGTGAGAATATGAGTCTTTGGAACTTTCCAAACTTATTCTAATATATTTTCTCTTTCTTAAAGTAAATAATTTTGTCCTTTAAAAAAATTTATTTTATTTTCTAATATCAGGGGCATTGGATGCCATACAAATGGATTTAGTTATGAAACATGTTGAGTAACTCTTGGCTGGTATTTCAACCCACAACACAACATAGACATAATTCTATCCATGTTGTGTCACTCTCTTCTTCATTGTTTCCCTTGCTTTCTATACAACGTGGACATAGTTTTGTTCCTCAAGTGTCTCTTTGGTAAATTTTTCAATTCTTGATCAAATTACTTTTAAAGTGGATGACATTCAATCAAATTCTTCCTTTTCTTGAATCAACATTTTTTAAGCCTAAAATTAAATTAAAAGTATTGTAAGTGCTATTTTCATTTAAATTAATACCAAAATAGCCAATTAGTACATTTTAGCACTTATAAATAGGGATACACGAAATTTATCACACACCTAATGAAATCTCCTTAACATATCCTAAATTAAATGAGCTTAATTCCCTGAGCTCTATTAATTAAAATTTTATTTTGTAATGCAAAAACTGTATTTTAAAAACCATATCTTATAAAAGCATGTGAATTTTCACTTTTCAATTCTCGTGACCAATTTTCTTCTCATCACTATGATAAAGAAAAAATAGATAAGATATGGACAATATAGTTTTTCAAACACTAGATTTCATATAAATATAGATCGAGTACAAAATAAATATAAATAAAATACAAAAAAAATCTAAATAAGCCCTTAATAAAAGGACCTGTAATATAAAGATAAATATTTTATAATAAAGGCAAAGATGTCATTTGTTACAAAATAAGAGGGTTCTATGATCAATCCTAATAAATGAGATATTACTATCAATCCTCATATTAACGATGGTCAACAAAATCTTCAAAGATTGTAGGGTTGCGTTTTTCCTAAGCTAACCTTGTTTTATAAATAGTCTTTTAGCCTAGTTTTGTCTTGCCTTTTCCTAAGCAAAAACCCTAGTAAGTGGATCTCTCTCTAGTCTTTTTCAATTAACCATTTAGGATTATCTTTCTTATAATGTTCTTTTCATATGTTTGAAGGAGATTCAAGTCTAGTGAAGAAATCCTAAAGTGGATTTGGAGATTTGTGGTTTCGATTCAAAATAAAGGTATGATCTTTATTATAGTTGTCTGATTTCTAATATTTATAGATTATAGAAATATGATTATGCCGATTAAGAATAGTTAATTGATTGATTTAGGGTTTTGTTTAAAATCAAGATCTGCAAGTCCTAGGTAAGTAAGGATCCATCCAATCTTGTTGTTAAATAAAATTTTATTTGTTGTTGTAAATCGAATTGTTAATTGGAGATTTTATATATGTATTGAAGAATTGTGGAGAAATTAGAAATTGAGGAGAAAGCTGAGTTTGAAGGTTTCATTGAATTATAAACAAAGGAGACAAGTGTGTTAACCTCTTTTCGTAGATCTATGATTAGGGTTATAGATCCTTTGAGTAAGGTTATCAAATTAAGGATTAGGGTTTAATTATGTGTTGCAATTGGAATTGATTAAGATATGCTGTTGATCAGGAATATTTGTGGGATTAGGGTTCTATTCTTTTAAGAAGATCTCGGTGGATTAAGTTTGGAAGCGAATCCAGATATGACCATATCTTGATTGTTGTTTGTGCTTGTAGGATTAGATATGCATATAAACTAAACTAACCCTTGCAGGCTTTTAAAAATTGTATGTTGCTTGTATTTGGCTGCGTTAGTAAAGACTACAACAGAAGTGTGATACTAACGCTGGCAACCTGATGATCCTTATATTGCGGTGTCTGAGTGAGTTACACTTGGAAATGATTACGGTAGATTAAGAGTCGTTACCAGCTTAATTGTGGAACACAACTACACACACACACACACACACACACACACACACAATTTTATATTATGGTTTACATCGGGGTCATGAGTTACTCCGGTTTAGATTAACCATAATAATCTAAACTGTGCTACTTGTTGGTTAATCAAAAGACAATAAACCTGTGGATGTTGCATAAGCATATGATGCATGTGAATTTGCTTGATGTGTGTTCATGTGCATGTGTGTGTGGTATGAGGTACTAGGCGTTTTCACTCAATCCTTTATTTTTCAGGTGCAGGAGAAGATGATGTTGGTTGAGAATTGTCTGGATATGACTTTTATGTTGACCATGGGGGACGACGTTAGTAGATTCACTTTCCTACTGGTGACTAACAAATTCTGGATAAAGAATAATAGGAGAAAAGATCTTTGAAGACCATACAAAGTATATAGAGTTTGTTTAGATTATTATTAAAGATGTATTAGATAAGTTGTTATGTTTTGGATTTATATAAGTACTTTTGGATAATATCAGTTTATGTTTCTAAGAGACAATTGTAGTAATGATAAATTCAAGTAACCTTTTATGTGGAATTTGGAGGTAATTATATTTGTGTTTAGTATTTTATAGCATTGGCGTGTCCTTTTTAAGAGAAGGGTACAGGCGAGTTGTAATGCCGTTAAGTTAGGGCGTTACAGCTAATTTGGTATCAAAGCAATAGGTTATGATATTAGATTTAAGTTTTGACTCCTTAGGACGGTGAGCAATGATGAGAGGGGTAGAATACATTAGGGTTCTTAATCCTATCTAGATTAGTGTTGCTTTCATCCTATAGTTATAGAGTTTTGATCCTTAAGTTGGATTACCCTTTTATTTTGCGAAGATATGTTTGTTTGTGTTAGTAAGATCATATCTTATAGTCCCATAGTGTTTTGATCCTTTTGGATGGTTACACCTTAAGATATCTAGCATCCTTACCTAAGACAGGGAGAAGAGGCCAATCTTTTATCAAGATAAATTAGTAGTTCAAGGTATAAAAAGGAAGTGTACCAGATGTTATGGACCGTTTAATATCAAGGATTTCAAGTAGCTTAAGAATGCCTGCTTTTCAAGTGTCAAGGTTGGGCAGTGACAGGTTTTGGAAAAGTTGTTCCTTAGGTATTCTATTCCAAGTGTGGACAATATGGATATCGAGCCAAAGTGAAAAGAGCCTGGAGCGCAAGTGCTTCTTAGGATTGTGATACAGGTGCAAGTTTTCAAGCATATTTGAGAAGTTTATTGTTTTGTTATGAGGAGGCAGTTAAGAGTATGCTTGCAGATACTTTTAGAATATGGAGCAACGTTGACTTGATTTGTATAGAATTTGGATGTAAAAAAATGGAAGGTGACGTTTTACCTGTGAATATTATAGTGATAGATATAAGGAGTAGACTAGTTGAGGAAACATAATGTTGTATTTGGATCTAGTTGTGGAGTTTAGTTTATTGGATGGAGACCGTTTTGTGCATAAGCTTGAAGTGTAAGGACCTTCAATGTTGCTTACATATGAGTTGTAGGAAAAGTCAGTTTTAGTAAATGGCAGTTTTGACAATAGGAGATGAATTAAAGACCGATCCTACATGGATACAAATCTTGAGAGAATATCTTGATTCAATTCCAGAAGATCTACTAGGGTTACTGCTTGAAAAAGAGATAGAGTTTTGTATTGATTGGTGTCAGATACCTTATCTAAGTCTAAAGTACCATATTGTATGGCTCCGACGGAATTGGAGGAATTAAAAGTTCAATAGGAGGACTTGTTTAAGAAGAAGTTTTTTTGACCAATCGTATCACCTTGAGGAGTTCCAGTGAGTTTGTGAAAAAGAAAGATGGGAGCATGAGGTTATGTATAGATTATAAAGAGTTAAACCAGGTAACGATTAAGAATAAGTACCCGTTGCTTAGGATAGATGATTTGTTTGATCAGCTGGCAGGAGTGCAAGTATTTTCTAAGATAGATTTGAGGTTAGATATCACCAGCTGCGATTTAAGATGACGATATTTTCAAAGACAGTTTTCAAGACCAGATACGGGCATTATGAACTCGTGGTTATGCCTTTCGATCTTATAAATGCCCCAGTTATATTTATGGATCTTATGAAAAGAGTCTTTAAAGAGTAAATGAATTTGGTTGTAATAGTGTATATTGATGATGTTTTCGTGTATTCAAAGATTAAAGGAGAACATAAAGAACATTTGAGATTAGTTTTGAGAACGTTACAAAAGAAAAGTGGTATGCCAAGCTCATCAAGCATAAGTTTTTTTGAGCCAGTGTTTCTCTTGGAACATATTGTGGACGGAAATGGAATTTCATAAATCTGAAAAGGAGAAAGTTATAAGGGAATGGTCAACTCCTAAGAATGTGTCGGAAATTAGAAGTTCCTAGGAACGACAAGATATTACAAGAGATTTGTAGAGGATTTCTCTAAGTTTTCTAAATCCTTTAATAAGAATGACTCAAAAGGGAGTGAAGTATGTGTGGGATGATAATTGTGGAAGTAGTTTCCAATAGTTAAAAGAAAAGTTAGTATCTGCACCGATGATAGCTTTGCCAGTGAGTAGTGAAGAGTACATTATTGGTATTGACGCTTCTATACAAGATCTGGATTGTGTTTTGATGCAAGGAGGTAAAGTTATAGCATATGCATCTAGATAGTTAAAGCCTTATGAAAAGAATTGACTCACTCATGACATGGAACTGGCAGTCATAGTTCATACGTTAAAGAGTTGGAGACACAAATTACTTGATGAGAAGTGCAAAATCTTCATGAATAACAAGAGCTTGAAGTATATTTTCAACCAGAGAGATTTGAATATGAGACAAAGGAGGTAGTTGGAACTAATAAAGGATTTTGATACGGATATACAATATCACCCTGGAAAAGCGAATGTTGTGTAGTAGAAGCTCCGAGTAGGAAGAGGAATGAGAATTTAGTGGCTTTGGTCACCTCAGAGCGATATTTGTTAGATGACATGAGAAAGATCATATTGAAGATAGAGAAAAAGTATTGAGATAACCAATATAAATTAGAGAATAGTTAAATCCTATGAAGATATGAATGTGCATGTGGAATGGCCATTGCAAGAAGGAAATATGATCTTACGGGAAATCTATGGATGGTGAAACAAGGATGACATCTATATTAATCTATGATGATAAATTTTGAGATGATTCTTAAAAAAATTTATGAAGATATAAATTGTTATATAAAAAGAATACAAGTTTGGAGACAATTGAATGGCACAAATGGTAAATAAAAATTATGGATTAACTATGGCTACAATAGTGGAAAAAAAAATTTGATTAACCAATAGAGACATAGATGTTATAATCATCTGAAATAACAAAGTAATGTAAGGTTTGATCATTAGAGTTAAGTTGAAAAATCTTAAATTCCATGATTTGAGTTTTCTGATTGTTAATTGAAGGATTATAAGGTGACTATGTCCTAACGAAGTTTCGATGGAAATGGTGGTAATTAGAGGTAAAGTATAATGGTTTAATTGTGTTAATGAGTTGGATTGAGTTTTCTATAGTGCAATCTATAGTTGTTTTGGAGGATGTAATGATTGATTTATGAACTAAGATAAAAGTATATAATCAAAGAAGATCTTTTGTTGAGAAGTAGATTTAATAGTTATATAAGGATATCAAATCCAAGTGAAGAACAATCACTTAATATTGGGCCAATAAATAGATTTGTATGGTGAAACCTTGGAGACAAAGTGCATTAGTAATCTAAATATCAACGAATTATCGGAACGTTAGGAGTAATGATGTCAAAGAAGAGTTAGAAGTCATTCGATGATTTTAAAGGTTTACTTAAGGACATAAGTATTAATTTTAATCTTCATGTATATATTGATGGAAAATATAAGAAAATATATTGGAGATTGAGAAAACATATTTGAAGAAGTATGGTTAGTTAATGAGTATTTTGAGATTAGACGAATGATATGCAAATAATGTGAATTATTTTTTATATGGAACAATAAAGATAAAAACTAAGTTGAATCAATGGAAGTACAAGTAACACAATCAAATTTGGAGCTCTAGGTTAATGTAAGATTTGACATTTGGAATTTAAATTGGGAACTATAGTTATGAGATTTTCAGCTTTCTAAACATCGCTCAAGGAAACTAAATTGGTGATTTAATACAATGAGGTCGAGGCAAGATTTCTTGATGAATATTGTTAATAAGTTTAAGTTATAGTCAAGAGGTGTTGTGAAGTAACGGAGGAAGTGAATCTAAATTGAGTGGTGAAAGTTAAGAATTAAAGAGACTTCAATGGAATTATATTCTAGCTAGCAGATATAAGCATGAAAATGGGTCAATATGGTGTAAAAATAAGAAACAAGAAGAAAATGAGTGATAGAGAACTAATGGATGCATGGATAAAAAATAGATAGTGATTTGGGTAACTTTCAAGGATGAAAGTTCTTTTAGGAGGGGAGAAATATAATATAAAGATAAATATTTTATAATGAAGGGCAAAGATGTCATTTGTTATAAAATAAGAGGGTTCTATGGTCAACCCTAATAAATGAGATATTATTATCAACCCTCATATTAATGATAGTCAACAAAATATTTAAAGATTGTGGGGTTGCGTTTTTCCTAAACAAACCTCGTTTTATAAATAGACCCCTTTAGCCTAATTTTGCCTTGCCTTTTCCTAAGCAAAAACCCTAGGTAAGTGGGTCTCTCTCTAGTATTTTTCAATTAATCATTTAGATTATCTTTCTTATAAGGTTCTTTTCATATGTTTGAAGGAAATTCAAGATCTAGTGAAGAAACCCTAAAGTGGATTTAGAGATTTGTGATTTCGATTCAAAATAAAGGTATGATCTTTATTATAGTTTTCTGATTTCTAAGATTTATAGATTATAGGAATATGATTATGCTGATTAAGAATAGTTAACTGGTTGATTTAGGGTTTTTGTTTAAAATCAAGATCTACAAGTCTAGGTAAGTAAGGATCCACAAATCTAGTTGTTAAATGAAATTTATTTGTTGTTGTAAATCGAATTGTTAATTGAGATTTTATATATGTATTGAAGGAATTGTGGAGAAATTAGAAATTGAGGAGAAAGTTGAGTTTGAAGGTTTCATTGAATTATAAACAAAGGAGACAAGTGTATTAACCTCTTTTCGTAGATCTATGATTAGGTTATAGATCCTTTGAGTAAGGTTATGAAATTATAGATTAGGGTTTAACTATGTGTTGCAATTGGAATTGATTAAGATATGTTGTTTATCAGGAATATTTGTGGGATTAGGGTTCTATTCTTTTAAGAAGATCTATTGGTGGATTAGAGTTTGAAGCGAATCCAGGTACGACCATATCTTGTTTGTTGTTTGTGCTTGTAGGATTAGACATTCGTATAAACTAACTAACCTATGAAGGCTTTTAAAAATTGTATGCTACTTGTGTTTGGCCGGCATTTGTAAAGACCACAATAGAAGTGTGATACTAATGCTGGCAACCTGATAATCCTTATGTGGCGTGTCCTGAGTAAAGTTACACTTGGAAATGATTCTGGTAGATCAAGTCGTTACCAGCTTAGTTGTGGAACACAACTATATATAAATATATATATACATACTATTTTATACTATGGTTTACATCGGGTCAAGTTACTCCGGATTTAGGATTAACCATGAATAAGCCTAAACTGTGCTACTTGTTGGTTAATTAAAAGACAATAAAACTGTGGATGTTGCATAAGCATATGATGCATGTGAATTTGCTTGATGTGTGTTCACATGCATGTGTGTGTATGAGGTACTAGGCGTTTTCACTCAATCCTTTATTTTTCAGGTGCAGGAGAAGATGTTGGTTGAGAATTGTCTGGATATGACTTTTATGTTGACCATGGGGGACGACGTTAGTAGATTCAACTTTCCTATTGGTGACCAACAGATTCTGGATAAAGAATAATAGGAGAAAAGATCTTTGAAGACCATACAAAGTATATAGAGTTTGTTTAGATTATTATTGAAGATGTATTAGATATGTTGTTATGTTTTGGATTTTATATAAGTACTTTTGGATAATATCAGTTTATGTTTCTAAAAGATGAATTGTAGTAATGATAAATTCAAGTAACCTTTTATGTGGAATTTGGAGATAATTATATTTATGGTTTAGTATTTTATAGCCTTGGCGTATCCTTTTTAAGATAAAGACACGTGAAATGCCGTTAAGTTAGGGCATTACAGGATCCATATCAAAATGTTTTAATGGATTCATTGACGGACATATTGGAGGGACTATTTCAAACCTTTTTAAAAAGGGGAGATGACACAAATGAAAAATCTAAAATGTGAAATACTCAAATTAAAATGTAACATTAGGTAGAGAAGTAAAAAGAAAAAAAAAAAACCTTCGATGAAGTATTCTAATAAAATAGGGTAAATCGTGAATTTTAATTTTCATATTTTTCTTTAATGATTTAAGTCATTCATGTTAGCCCAATTTTTACTAGGAATTTAGATTGCTAGTTTAATTTGCTATGGTCACCATATCTCTACTCTTAAGGCATGAGAATTTTGAATGTAGTAATTGATGAACATCCCATATCACTATTAAATAATTGGACATGATCAATATTTAATTTTGTTTTTTTCTTAAAGATACATTGGGGAAGATAAGTAGTAACGTTTTCATAAACAGTCTAAATTGGTGGAATCTGTTTAAGAAATTTATAATGAAAGTAATCTCTATTATACCCGCTCATCATATAATTTAAACTGTAAGATCTTTAGTTTTCTAGACATTTTGTTTATAAGAATAATACTAAAAATGATACATGAACTTTTATACAATATTAAATCAAATACGTGAAGTTTGATTTTGAATAATTCATTATTTAAATTGTCAAAACTAAACTTCAGATATTAAAATTGTTTGTGAAAACTTTACTCAAGTATCAAAATTTTCAAAACCAAACTTTAAACATAAAAAAGGTTCATGAAAATATTATTTCGATATCAAATTATTTCAAATCAAACTTTAGTTAATTGATTTAATATTTTACGAAAATTAGTTATATTTTTGTTTATATTGGCATGGATAATTATAGCATGCCAAAAGAAAGATGATTATTTATGTCGGTTCATTAATCAACAGAATAAATGCTTTATCAAATCAATTAAAGAAGACAGCTTTTGACTAGATTTGACCACTGGAAAGATTCATCTTTGACTGGATGACCATTAGTTGGGTTAATATACATACATACATACATACACATATATAAAACATATTCTTCTAAGATTCAAGATAGCAAGAAAGAGTGCGGCTTCTGCTATACTATTTATTAGGGATATGCATGAATTGGTTTGATTCGATTTTTTGTAAAATCAAATCAAATCATAATTTATAGTTTTATTTTTTTTTTCATCTCAAACCAAACCTTTAAGTAACGGTTTAATTCGATTTAGAAATTTTTAAACCATTAAATAATGGTTTGGTTCAGTTTGTATTACGGATTGAATCAAAATTCTAACTAAAAATTTTCTTTGTTCTATTTTTTTTTACATTTGTGTAGATACTTAAATAGTTATATTATTTTACACAGTCTATTTATAAACTATGACAAAATACTATATAAATTTATTATACTTTTAATCTATAGTTCTCTATAAAATTAGTTATCCACCAATAAAATATATTCACCAACCAATATATAGTAAGTCATAATTTATAATTTTTAATAGGACTATCAAGTTAATTATTTACCAATAAATTTAAATAAAATAAAAAATCATCTATTAACAAAATTCATCAACGAATAAAATGATCCGCTGACAAATATATTAAACAATTAATACATAATAAGAGTTTATAACAAAATAAATAAATTTCATACTTTATAAAATTAAAATCTATTAAAAAAATAATAGTTCATTATCAACAAAAAAATACATATCATGAGCCTAAAAAAATATTAAAATGAACAAATTGATTTTAATCAATATTCACTAAATAATAACTATCAACTGCAATCATATGAACATATAGTAATATTATTATATTTTTCTAAAACAATTTGGTTCGATTTTATGGATTGGTTCAGATTGAAAAATTTTTAAACCAAACCATTAAAAAAAAAACCATATTTTCAATTTGGATTGGTTTGGTTACAGATTGGTTTGGTTCGATTGGTTTTTTTTGCCCACCCCCTACTATTTACGGGACTGTTAGCTAATATTCTGATGGTCAAAATAAATATAATATCTAGTATAATAATTAAATTTTAATGGTGTGAGATTAAATATGAATTTGAATCGTTAAATAATGGATGAGATTTGCTTTGTTTCCTCACATACTATTTGGGAAAAATACAAAACATGATATGTGTTTTAATATTTCTACAGACAAATTATTTGAGTTTTGATTTATGATAAATATACATCCTATATTTTGATATTTTGGTAAATAAGTGATATGAGTTTTAATTTTACTAATACATGACTTGTATTTTGTACTTTTACAAAAAAGTGACCTGGGTTGCACTTTTTCACATGTCTCTCATCTATTATTAACACAAAGTCAAAAAAAAAAAAAATACAAGTAATGTATATGTTAAAAACTAAAACTCATATAAGTACAAAACAAAGGTCATGTATTTGTCAAAAGTAAAACTTTTGTTGCTTGTTTGTTAAAATATCAAAACACATGTCATATTTCTCAAATATAAAACTCATGTCACTTATTTGTAAATATCCAAAACACATGTTATATTTTTATAATTTTCCCTTATATTTATTCCAATCTCACGTCCATTTCTGTTCCTTTTTATTGATAGTAATATTTGAGTGGCATGGTATATGGAAATAATTTGAAAGTAAGAAAACTAATTGATATACGGTTCCATTTTGTTGAAGATTATAAGTATATCTTTTTTATACCATATAGGAAAATTTTGTATATATATAAATACATATGTTTATGTACAAGATGTTAAGGTAATTTCTGCATGCGCAATAGTAATAATGTAAAAGTAAATTTTGGCATGAAAGGAGATGAATGTGTTTTTTTAGCTATCTTTGATGTAGGATCTGCTATAATTACTGCTTCTGATCATTAAGGAGAATCCAATCAACAATGATCATGTGTTTGTACATGCATTATTGAAAGTGAACAAAGAAATACCGAAATAATCATTGAGATTTCCTTAAAGAAACATTTTTGCCTCATTACACTCATTAATGTGATCATTCCATTAGTTCCATCAATGAAGCTGCTCCATTCATTTGTCTCAAATTTGTAAATATTAAAAAAAGAATGAAAGGACTTACAAATTTAATTGTACGATATGTTAAAGCTACACAAAAGATGACAGTATAATAAAAAATAAATTAATAAAAAAGAAGATTAGAAATATAAGCGAAGTATCGACGTCCACAAGATCGTTGTTCATAAGGATAAGGCAATGTTTTCATGTGTTGTGTAAATGTTAATAAAATAATAACATATATGATGGGTATATATTATTGAAAGCAATTGTTTTGGTAATTATTTTTTTATTTGTTATCCTTTCCTTTGAGAGAAACTTTTATGGTTCTGTTAATGAGACCATCCAATCAATAATCCAATTAGGTATATAAATGAAACAAATCAGTTTACAAATTACTCAAGCTCGTCTCGATTTTTACTAAAGTTTGATTTGAAAAATAGCCAAGTCGAATTCAAACTACTCAAGTTATCAATTGAGCTAAGCTCGAGTTTTGTAGCTTTTAGCTTGATGAGCTTTCAAGTCTGATCAAGCTTATGTTCAGTATCAAAGTTAATCAAATTTGAGCTAAATTTGGATATTAATATTATTATAATTAAAATTAAAATAATTTTTCAATAAATTGAGTCTTAATGAGTTCAATATAATTGAGTTCAAGCTCACAATTTTAAGCTTGGTTAAACTCGAGTTATGAAATTTTGAGTTGAGATCGAGTTTGAGTTTAGCATTGTATCGTTTCGACTCGATTCAATTGTTGTCTTAGATCCAACCATTAATTAAAACATGGTAATTGACATGTTAAGTATTTTAGTTGCACAATTATAATTGGATATGAATTTAAGTCATTAAATATTTTACAAAAACGATCATGTAAAAGGAATGATGAGAGCATATATTTTCGTATAATTTAGATCGTCGCACACTTTCCTCCATGTTTTAAGAGTGCTTCTCCGAGTATGGTTGCCCAAATGCATCCCTTTACTTTATATTTCATTTTCTTTTGTTGCTTTTAGTGGCGGTAAGACTTGTGATAGATTTGTGGTGTACACTAATCCACCCCCCCCAACCGAAGACTTGTTGGTCCATGCCTAAGTCAAAACCCTCTCATGAATCAAGTCCAAATCTATAATTAGAAGGCTAAGTCAATTTCGAGGCGTAAGGTAGACCGGATATGTGCTTGCTGTTTTGAATTTATGATCCTTTTTGTGTTTGCACGAATAAATATCTATAAATAACTTTAAAAAGTGAAAAATCTTAAAATATAAAAAACACTTCATAACGCATGTTATATGATAAAATGAACATTAAGGTAGAGATAGCAAATGTTTTTCCAACGTGTACCTACTCATAGGTTCTTGAACCAGCTCTCTACATGCATACATACATACATACATACATACATACATATATGTATGTATGTGAGATAGGTAAGTTTAAAAAAAAATAAAAGAGAGAAAAAACAAATTATCCTTAGGTAGTGGAACTAATATCTTTTGAGATTATATGGGATTGTACAAAAAATATTTTGTATTTGTTTTCCTCTCTTTAGCCATATGCCTCTCAACCTTAGGAGGTCTTTCTCCACAGGTTGATTTTTTCCAAAAACTCCAATTTTTTCTGGTGTGATTGGCAAATAGATCTATATATTTTTCTTGATTTCAATAGGAATGAAACCAAGATATAACACCTTAGATATGAAATCATAAAACATCATATGTCATTATTTTAAATTGCATCTCATTTCCACAATGTTACTTCGAGAGTAGATATAAACTAACAATATCGATGTGAACTCAAATGATATATGTCAATTAAATTTGTTTAAAATTGATTGTTTAAAAATTTTGTATTCTTTTTCAAACAAAATTTATATTGAATCTTTTCAAACATTTCAATACATACTGATCAAATCTAAACTCAATAAGGCTTGTGAATTCATCAAACGAAATAGGTTCAAACTCGAATTATAAATCAAGAAACTCTTTAATTGACTTGACTTAGAGTTTAGGTTTAACTATAATCTTTATAGAACCCAAGGATATATTGAAGCAAGCTTAATTGGCTTGTAGCCAATTTGATTCATTTATATTCATTCCCACAACATCCATAATATACATTTTGTGCCCCATTACATTTATTAATGCAATCATCCTATTAGTTCCGTCGATGAGGTTGCATAATTCATTTTCTATCAAAGTTGTAGGTTAAAAGAAAATATAAAGAATTACAAATTTAATTATATAATATTAAAAAAAGATAAAAGGTGACACAATAACAAAAAATGAATTTAGAAAAGAAGATTAATAATAGAAGAAAGTATCAATCACAAGACCATTGTTCAAATTGATAAGGCCAGTTTTGGGATGTGGTATATAAATACCAATGAAATGATGAAATATATAACGGGTGTAAATCATGGGTGGTAACTATTTTGGTAATCGCTATTTCCTTTGTTATAGTGGCAAAGTTTAATTGGTATTTATAGTCATGGATCTATGCCAGTGTTGTAAAATCCAGCCCGACTCATGTGATTCAACCCAATTGAACCTAACGTGGCCTAGGAATGATAGGATCAACTGCTATTCAATTCATATTTCACCTTGATTTTATCCATTGACCTAACCCTTAATCCTTTAGTATGTTCAAATCGAATCCTCGAGTCGGGTCTAACAATATTGATTTAACACATCTCTCGTGTTATATTCAATGAATCTTGTTTGATGATATTTTAAGAGCATCGTACACTTTCCTCCATGTTTTAAGAGTGCTTGAACGGATATGGTTGCCCAAATGCATCCTTTTACCTTATTTTTCAATTTTTCCTTTTTGTTGCTTCTAGTGGCAGTAAGACTTGCGATAGATTTGTGGGATGGTACGAACCATCCCCACCCATAGACTCATCGGATCCATGCCTAGGTCAAGACCTATCCAACAAATCAAGTCCAAATCTATGATTAGAAGGTTAAGTTAATATCGAGGCATAAGACAAACCTACTCAAGGGTTTTTGAATTAGTGCATGCGCGTGCGCACGCGCGCACGCACACAGACATATATATATAGGAAAAAAAACCATGTAAGTGAGGAATAGGTAAGTAGAGAAAGAATACAAACTAAACTTAGGCAATGAAACTAATAACTTTTGAGATTATAAACAGTTACAACAATTACTTCTGTACCTTTTTCTTTCTTTATCCACATGTCTCTTAAGTCTTATCCTCCACTAGCTGATTTCTTCAAAGAAAAAAAAAAACTCTAAATAATTTTGGTATGGACTGTGATAGGAAGGAGAAAGCCTTCAATGAGGAGAAATTCTTCAAATAGAACTTATGAAAAAATAACTAATGAGTTTAACACCATCTATAACCTAAAATCTTATGGTGTTAGGTTAATGGGTCTTTCTTTTATAAATTCTTTACATAAGTCTCACATTGCTTGTGTGAGATTTTCCAATTTCACACTTGCATCCTAACAAATCTTCTTATCAAGTATGAGTCTCCACAATAAGCTTAGGTCTCACTCCTTCTCAAGTGTAAAACTCATGACCTAGGGGTTTGCATGGTATGATTCACTTTGGTTTGCTTCTCGAACTGAACCGCACCGTATTTATGATTCGGTTTTTTCTTTTAAATTCAAGCCTAACCATATAGTTTTGTTCATAATTTTTTCGAACAAACAAAAAACTATTTGATTTGCAGTTCAAACCGTTTTTCTATAAAATAAAAACATATCTATTAAAAAACTTCTATTACATATTCATTATCACTAATGCAAATATAAACAATAATATTTAAAATTAATCATTACCAATAAACATATAAAACTTATAGGAAGAAGAAATTTCATCCATTATAAAATTATAATTATGACTAGTCTCATTTTTTTGAATTATCTTGAACATAATGGAATACTAGATTTTATCCCAATATAAGACACAAAATTTAATTCGTTGCATGCTTTAAACTAACATATTATCAATTATACAAATCAATAAGTAACTACATAATATAAGTAGATTAATTAGTAAGATAAAGAGAAAAAATATTTAGAAGTCAGTATACTAGAGGCTAAAATCTAAAATATATCTTATTTGTAGATAACATAATAATTAAAACATAATATGACAAATCTAATTTTATTCTCATAAATAATATATACTAAGTCATAAATTTTAAAAACAATTAATTTTTTTAATGAAACAATTAAGAGTTAAAAATAATATGTTTAATTTTTTAAAAAAATTTATAAAACGGTTCTGTTCGGTTTAAACCATACGGTTTGGTTCAGGATCTCGAACCGAACTGCAAATCATTTGCTTTTCATCAAACCGAACCGTTTCAAAAAAGAACCAAATTTTCAGTTTAGTTCAGTCCAATCCGATTTGATCAGTTTTTTTGCACAGTCCTATCATGAGCCACTTCCTACCCACTCACCTTATATCATGGGTTTCACGAATGAGTCACTTCCAAAAGCTCTTCTTTCCACATGAAGGGCCAGACATGGGAGTTTCTCAATCAAGTTATCGGATGTGATACCAATTTGCTAGGTAAGGAGGAAGCTTTCAATGGGGATAAATTTTTCAAATGGACTTTATGAAGAAAGACACTATTAGACTTGACACCATCTATAACTTAAAACCTTAAGATATTAGGCTAATTGGTTTTCTCTCTTATAAACTATTCATATTAGTTCCATATTTTTCATGTAGGATTTTTCTAGCCTTACACTTACATCCTAACAGATTGTAGCTTGGTTTATATATACTTCTTAATATCAATAGGAAATGAACCAAGAAATAATATCTTAGGTGTGAAATTATAGAAGCATATGTTATTATTTTCCATTGCATCTCATTTCTTCAATGTTGAGTGGATACAAATCAATAATATTATGGTCAAACTAACTCAAAGCAGTTCAATTGAACTTGTTTAGAGTTGTTTATTTAAAAGTTTATGTTTTCCTTTTGAAAATAAATCCATATTGAATCTTTTCATATATTTCAATACATACTAACTCGATACAAATTCAATAAGACTTGTGAATTCATCAAACCAAATGGATTTGAACTCAAATTCAATTCAATAAATTATTGAGTGACTTGAGCTAGTGTTTAGGTCAACTATAATCTCAATATAATTCAAAGCTACAATGAATCAAGCTTAATTGGCTTATAAGCCAATTCGAATATATTCATCCATAAGATACAATATGGCATGAAATAAAGGATAAAAAATAAATAATTTGCATCAATCAATCATCACATTTTTCGTATTGTATTCTCTTAGATAATATGATATTTAAAAAAAGGAAAAAGAAAAAAACGACAGGAGTAGAATAACGTTCTTCATCTCACATAAGTTTTCCATTGCTCAATCCTGATCCACCTAATCACAAATATTCACTAACTTCCTCCTTTTATCTTGTTCATTTACAAATGACTAAATATAATTAAATGGGATACGAATAAGAAATTAATAAAATCGAGAAATTTCGACCACAGAAGTGAAAAAGCTTTTCCGTTCTGCTGTTAAAACTATGGGAAACATAACTACCCCAAGACAAGTACAACCGACAACATCACATGATTACTTAAGAAACAACCTGTTCTCAATTGTCATGCCGCTGTTAAAAGTTTTGCTAGCTTGCACTATCATCATCTTGCTAGTGACCGGGCCCATCTCTCTTCTTCCTTAAAAGAACACACAAAAATTCTCAGTGAATTTACCATTTCCCCGAATTTGATCGGCTTCCTAATGATTATCAAATTTATACTGTAAGAAAATAGTTTGCCATTTTATAATTTTATTATTTAAAACGAATATAAAATCGAGATATAATGTTTTAGTAGAATAGGAGTGTAGATATGCAATTTATAAATTTTAAACTGTATAGATTGTATAAAATTTAGCTGTATACATTTATTATAAGCACAGTGAGGAGATTGATAAGTTAACTTCATATTATCAAAGTTCACTCGTAAACGATTTGAATTTAGCTAGACATTGTTTTGTATCTATAAAAGTTGTAAATTTTATGTCCACTTATTTTTGAAATCATAAACTAGAAGTTAGAACCACATTTGAACTCAAGTTATAGTTTATTAGGCCCAAGTTCACCTCGATTTGATTTGGTTTGATGAGCTCAAAAGTGTACTTGAGCTTAAATTAAATTAAAAAATATATTGAGTCCTATTGAATTAAGATCAAAGTTTGAATTTTAACATAAAAGTTTATTCAAAAGAATATAAGTTTGTTGATGTATTCACGCAAAGCCCTTAAACTCTTAAAATAACACTATTAATTGAGTCCAAACTCAATATTGTTTTACCTGCATTGATTCATTTCTATTCCTAGTAAGGGTATTGTTTGCAAATTTATGAACACTCTCCATAGGTACTATGACCTCATTATAGGTACATTCTTAAACTTTCAATTTTTTATTTTTTAAATTACAAATATATGAACACTCTCCACAACTTAGCAAGTTATCCTCAACAATTTATACCCAAACCTTGTGAGAAAATATTCTTTTCAATAAACTATATCAAAACTATTAATATAGATAAATTCAAATAATATATCAACATTTTAAATTATTCAAAAAAAGGCATTAAAGGTTCATAAAATGTGCCAATTAAGGAACTAATATTTTAAATGTTTAACAAAGGCTCAAAATTCTAAGTAGTAACAAATAAATATAGACAAAAGGATCATTTATTTGCACCACTTTCCATAATGTTGATCTCTTTTTTTAATCATTTAACAAGTGCATTTCCTTATATGACAAACTTTGCAAAAAATTGATTTCTTGTCTATTAACACTCAAAACGTTGATATCTTATTTAAATTTACCTATAAATATTTATCATATTTTTTTGACATGATTTACCATTTTTCCAACTTATTAAAAGAAAAAAGTTTGACTTTTTTATAATTAAAAAAGAGGGGTTAATTACAAAAACATGGCTCATATTTTGATCATTTTACAAACACATGACATATGTTAATTTTTTTGACAAATAGGTAACCCAAGTTTCATACAAAATGATATTATTTAATAATTTTAGAATGACATATATCGATATCTTTATTGGTCATAAAAATTAATCTTACATTTTTTTTCAATTTCCTCATTCTTAAAAATAATTTTTAATATTTTATTTATTTAATTTTATTTAGTAATATTTTTATTAAATTAATTTTTTGTAGATTAATAAGACTCTAACACATATCCTTCTAATAGTAATTAATTATAATGACACTTTTATATGAAACTCGGATTACTTTTTTATCAGAAAAATTAACACAGGTCTTGTGTTTATAAATTGACTAAAACACATGTCAAATTTTTGTAGCTAACCTTTAAAAAAATAAATATAATTTACGTTGGTGATTTGTAAGAATGTGTAGATGTAGGGTTCTTCGTGTAGTAGTCACACATACATCATGTGAATCTTGTGTCTTGCACGTGACCTCATAGTTTTGTTGACAAGATGATACTTGATGATGGGATAACTTAGATAGAAATAGGTAACCTCAATATGTCAAAGGCACAAGTGACGAATAAGGAATCTTAAGTAGACCCTGCGTGTCAATCTTGCAGTTAGGGGTGTCCAAAAAACCAATGAAACAAAAAAAATAACAAAACTGGAAAAAAAAAAAAAAGATGGTTAATCGATCCGTTGGTTTCAATTTAGGATTATGATTTTTATTTTTTCAATTTTCTGTTTTGATTTGTAACCACAAAAAACCGATGGTTAACGGTCAACCGTTTCAATATTTATAAATATATTATATTATATACATAATTTACATATATTAATATTCCTTAGATTGTGATTAAAGAACTATGTTTTGTCCTATATTTAATGGGAGTTAATATGGTAATTGATTTGGTTTATTTTTATTGATGATGATATATCTAAGGGCTTATTTTTCCCCTTTTCCTTAATAAGATTTTCTTTTTTTTTTTTTATTTTAAGCTCTTGTAATATATTTAATAAAAGAAAAACCCTATGATAAATGCTAAAAAATAAGGTTTGTTGAAATTATCAATTTAATTTGTTGAAACCATTATAGTAGATTGGCTAACAATCGGGATGTTAAAAAATCAATCATTACGGTTAGATTAAAAAAACAGGGCCACAAACTGGTTAATTGAACCGTCAACACCCTACTTGCAGTTCTTGAGCAATTGGAGCAACTGGAGTTGTCTAGTACACTTGTCTAATCCTTGAGAATAGAGATTCTCCTATGGAATGATGTTTGTCTTTTTCTTTCTAAAAGTTTTTAATTAAGGAATAACTAAATATTTATAGACACTTGATATGGATGACAATCATCGAATTATCTCAATGATTGACGAATGAGATCAAGCAAGATTCATGTCATGCTTATCATGAATGAGCTTGTTAAGGATCAAAGTCAATAGTCATTCTCCTATGTGTACGAGCCTACTTAAGAGATGTTGGAGGTAGTGGATTGGTCCAATGATCTATGTTCTACGCTTACCAAACCAAATCTTCCTTCTCAATAATTAAACCGAACTTATTAGACTCTGTCACTTAACCTACAGGTTAATCTCAAATAAACAAACAATGACATATATAATTTTAATCCCATCTAAATTGTATTGTTTATTCGTATGGATATGCATGGTGTCACGAAACACGTTGTGGAAGTTTGTGCAATACTAATGGTACCTTTTATCATAATGTGCCAATATTTGATCATAGTAATAGAATCGTACGAATTTTTTTTCTTTTTCGGTAATTTCATCGTACGAATTTGACATGACTATTCATGTGAAATTTCATTTCAACTTTAGCATCATCTATCATTTTCACTACGCATACTTAAAAAGCATTGTAAAAGATACTGGCATAATATACCAAAAGAATCGAAAAAAGCACTAATACTTCAATTCCTTTCCCCTTTTATGTTCCTAAAGTTAAAAGAATTTTTTCCAACTTTGAATTAGAATAAATTTGTCACAAACTTCTAAAATGCAACTTTACATTCTTTAAATTAATAAATTAACAAAAAAAAAAAAATCTTCTTCAGCTTTTGTCTTGGTGTAGAAACATATTTTCAAACTTATTAAAATATTTTAATATTCTTCAAATTGTTACATTTTAAAAAAATTAGATGCCCATTATATTACAAATCTATCTGATTTTAAAGAGTGTTAAAATGTACTTTATAAGTCCAGGAGTATGTTCATATCAAGGTTAAAATTTACAAGTGTTTTGTGATTTTTGCTCCCTAATATATTATCCCATACAAATAAGCATCTAGAGTTATAAATAAAATAAAATAATAAATGCCAGCCAAAAAAAAGAATCCAAATAAGGTTGGAATGTTGGAATTTCTCTATGGAGGATGTTGGGCTGTCCCTATGATGGCATCTGCACATCCAGCATGACCACAACGCAACAAAATCCGTACGGGCCCATTAGGCTTAGTATCAAACATGTCTCGTTTAGTCCAGGCCCACATGTCAGATGAATTATTCAGTTGAGGAAGGATGCATAAATGAATATATGTTTTTGTTTGTTATAAGTTAAAAATTTTGATCCATAATGTGAAAATGATCACATAATTGGATCCATGCATACTATTACAACTAATTGGAACAAAAAAAAAAAGTGCAAGCTAATGTTATGTTTGGTATGCATAAATAATTTAGGATGAAGTAGATTAGATTGGGATCAAATAGAATGAAAGGAGGAATAACAATCTACTTTTGTGTTTGAACATGGTATGGAATTAGATAGAACCAAAAACATGTATATGGTGCTTGTCACGAGTATATTTACCAATAAATACAGATAATAAATATGAGGTGGGTTAAAATAGTAATTAAAGTACAATACATCAATAAGGTTTAAATATATCTATGATTCTATATCATAGTCTTGAAGAATTGTAATCACTTTTAAATAGGCTTTTAAAATAAAAAAGGAAATGAACTATGAAATCGCGATTCTGTCACATGTCTTTTCCCGTAAACTAAACCTAACATAAATTTCTTTGAATATACATATATATTATTCTTCTAAAAAGAAAAAAAAAAAGGAAAGAAGCAAGTTTAGAAGAAGTTGATTTAAAAGATTAGGGAATCTTTACGATCCCTTCAACAGGATGGTTAGTAAATCATCTAACAATTAAAATAAATATAATAATTTATGTATTGAGTTTTTAGTATTGCGATTGTCACAGACATATTATCATGGATGCTCCCATATGGTACTTCAACACTCTAAAACCTGCCAAGAAAAACAACAACTAGGTCTTGGAGATAGAACCCTAGGAAAATAATAAATTACTAATGAATGCGTGATTTACTTGTGAGGGAGATCCCCTATATATATATATATATATATATATATATATATAAGGCTTTCAAGAATGAATGACCAAGATTATTACGAGCTAATGCTACTATTAAATCCTGCCTACCACTCTAACTACTCCATAGTTGTTAACTATATGTTGGGCTTGTATCATTAGGCCCTTGAGGACCTTAATTTGGGGCTCCTCTTGATAAGTCCATGACATTCTCCCCTATTCATCTTCATCACGTACTCCAACCTAAGCCTTCCTAAGTTCTATTCTTCTTCTTAGGTTCCATTTGTCTACCAATTTCTTCTCCTATTTTCTTGTGATGCCTTTTCCTAACTATCTTCCTCTTCATATAAGCTTCACCCTATCTACTCCATGGTCCTTGCCATAACTTCCATCAACTTTAATGACTCTTTTAATTATGATCTCACTTCAACTGATGTCAAGTTTACCTAAAGCCTTCCCTACCAAATTTAAGCTACTTTCTTCTTTAAGTAGTGTCATCTCGACCCTTTCATCTTCAGTTAAAATTTATATTGCTATAATGAGCTTCTCTACTTGCCTCACCTTCCATGTCAATGGGATAAAACATTGAGACTCCCCGTCAAGCTAGCAAATGGAGTTTGTCTTTAGAACAATGATCCCGTTGATCTTGTTTATGAAGTTCATTTTGAAAATCATCTAGAGGTATCACTTCTATGCTCTCCTTCTCGTGTTAGCGACCGATGTTAAATTTAACAACTTTAGCAAGTCTAGGCATTGGGATTTCCTTTGAATTTTTTGTTTTTAATGGGTCTTACTCTTTTCAATCTTTAACCCCAATTTATCAGTAACATCTATAGACATGAAGAAATGTGAGGCTTCATATCTACCATTGCATTCTTTTCCTTCCAACTATTATTAACTCAACATATCAAACCTTTGTGCTTTTCAACGCCCCCAATCTTTATGATACTAAGTAATCGAATGGTGCTAAACCGACTCTTTTCCTTATCAATCTAACTTGTCTTCTACGATTAAAGCATCAAATGCCCCTTCTTAGGACATTCCTTACCTAGCATAATGTGGCCTAACAAAAAATTAGCATTTCAATTCTTGGTTTTTACTTGTCTATTTTGCCCTTTTCTTTGTTTTCTCCTTCCTCGGTCAACTTGATGAGTTGCTACTCTCATTTTTTTTCCTCTTCTTCCACCTCACTACAAGAGGAATAGTAAATTTCCTTTTAGAAATTCTATTATCCCTTCTACAATAGCTATCGCCTTCGAATATTCTCCTTACTTCGCTGCTTTAACTCTACTTGTGCTCAAGGTTTAAATTTATCCACAAACATCACAAAAGCATCATCCTATTCAAGGTATGGAATCTCTAACATAAGTTTAGAAAAATCTTGGACATACCAGTTCACAGTCTCTTTCTAAGTAAAATGGCGAAGTCTAATTTTGGCCTCCATTCTAGCATTCTATAGGGAAACATATCTCTGAACTCAATACAAAATTTTCCAAGGAGTTTATCTTATTTGCTCTTTTTCTTCACTAGACCATGGTTGAATCTCTTAAATATAATGTTATAGTATATAACTTACTTCCATCTTCCATAAGCCCAATGGCAACAAAATATTGTTCCAAACCCAAAGGATATTATCAACCTCTTTCGTGGACCACATCCCCTTGAAGTACTCTAGCTTTGGCACATCTATCCTGATTACTAGTTGGATTTCCATGCGATCAATTAGTGTCACTCTAGAGGTTGTCAACTGGGCCTTGAGATTCTCTATCTCTATTTTCAAAAAAGATTATATCCATTATTCCTTCCATGTCAACTATCCTAACATCTACTTTATCCGTTATGGCCATCAAGTTTTCCATCTAGACTTCAAGGGTATTGTCTCATGCTTCCAAACTTTCCCTAATATGGTTGAGTGCCCCTTTCAACTCACCCTCGAGTTCTTCCTTTATCTCCCCGACATGGGTTTGTGTTTCCCCTTCGCTAGTCCAGTAATGGGTGTCATCAACATGTCCCTTGACTAAGCCTTGTATGGTAACTAGGCATTCCTCATGAACGGTCTTATCCACTATAGCTTAAACATTGTTCTCTTTGCTTGAAGACATCTATACTCTAACTCTTGGATTCCTACTTTGATACCACTTTTCATGGGCATACTATTCTAGATGCTTCCATGTACCAAATCACAAACCTAGACCATAGAGAAAGAAAGTAAAGAGAGAAGCTCTAGGGAGAAAAGAAATCACTTGTGGATGGATGATACAAATGAGGGAGATCCTTGTGTAAATACAAAAGGCCTTCAATAGTGAATAACCAAGATTGTTCGATCTAACGGCTACTATTTTATTCTACCTACAACTCTAATTGCTACACATACCTACCACATCTATTAAAAACATTGAATCTAGATAATTTTATTCCAATGATTTTGTGTGGACCTCCAAAGTTGTTCACCATATGTTAGTCATATATCATTGGTCCCCCACTGAGCCTTAATTTAAGGCTCCTCTTGATAAGTCTATGATGATCACAGTTAGGTATAAATTTGAGACGTTAAATAACTTACATAACCAATCCCATTAAAACAATGATACCATAGAATTTTTCATAAATTTATGAAAAGTTGGAGCTGTAATTACAATTCATAATATAAAATATAAAGTTAATAAATAGATGGCGCATCCTTCGTACATTCGTAAAAAATAAATAAATAAAAATTGCTATTATCTAGAAGAAATAATTAAACTATTATGGAGACATTAAAAAAACTAATAAATTTATTTATCTCGTTTGTATACTATATGTGATACATTTATTACAATTTGAAAGAAAGAACGAATTTATACATATATATATATAAAGGTAGTACGAAAAGTGCATATACAATTATTTATACAAATCATTAAACCTACACCAATTGAAAACTCTTATCTGCTAGTTTATTATTTTAACTAGACACATATGATAGTAAGAGTCAACAAAAAATGCTATCAGTATATAAAAATGTCAACGGGAAATCTAAATGCAATGTACCATGTTTTGTTGGAGTAAACTTAAAAATTTCAAAAAATCCTCTTGCATTATAAGAGTGACATTGGGTGTCTTCTTATTCATATTTATTGAATCGGCTTAAAAAATTTTTTGGCATATATCTACATATATATAGAGTTAAGCACAAACAAGAAGCAATTAACCAAAGTCAATGTTGCCGCATGGATCTTAGTAACAACATAATATACGTAGAGACTCACTAGAATATATATGGTATTTTCATTTTAATACCTGGCTGATTGGTGATTCATGAGTTGGCATCTCTAGAAATACCCACTACATATAAACATCATTCTTTAGGACATAATACGTGATGACCTATAGGATATCCTGGGAATTAATGAAAAATAGTTGTAATGTCTATAAATTGTTTCTCATCAAACTTTAGTGTATAAGCACATTCATATATTCTATAACATGGCTACTTTTCTCACAATTTATACAATTACAGTTATGGTACTCCTTTTTCTATCCAATATAATGATAACAAGACGTGATCCAAATACAGATACTGTAGAATAAGATTGTGGCGAGTATAGTTTCAGACCAAACTCACGTTTTCCTTTAATATTGGAGGAAGTTATCTTAGGAATAGAGGAAAATACCGCAAGGCTTGGTTAAAATTACTATGTGCAAATACCGGTTGAGAAGGATGACTACATTCTTTACGGACATGGACAATGTAATGGGGCACTTTCACTTGTTCGAAGTGTGTATATCATTCTGCGACAAACTTGATTAATCTATGTCAAGATAGTCTTCAAGAGTATCTTCAGGTTACGGATTGTAGGGTTAGATACGATGTAAGTCCGTTGGACGAGTAAAGAAGATCATTGGTCTCTGTTAGTAGTCATGATGTTTTTGGCATTTAAGCATGATACTCATGAAAAATATGTTTCCAATCTAAGAAGTCCCAATGCTTTTTTAGATTATTTTTATAAGGATGATATATAGTTTCATAAGGTGTTGTGTTTATAATTTATTTATATTTATTTTATATTTGATCTATATCTATTTAATGTTTGTTGTCGTTTATAAAACTTCATATTATCTAGATATTACATGTTTCCATTTCATAATGATAATGAATATGACAATTGGAATGACAAAACTAAAAGGTGAATATAATAATTAGAATAGCAAAATTAAAAAGTGAAAATCCACATGCTTCAAAGAAAAAATATTTAGGATGAAGACTTAACATTAAAGTCCTAAGAAGACGATTACGTTTTATAATTCCTTAGCTTTGGTATTATTGAAGAAGATATAAGAGGAGAACAATTTCTAGAAAAGATTTTTCTATTTTCAATATCTTATTTGTACATACATAGATATATATATATATATATGTGCTGTTGGAATATCTCTCATACCACTATATTAATTACATCATTTGACTAGTCTTATCACATTGTTTGACTAGTCTTATTATGCCCCTGCAAGATGGACGGCAGTGGAGTGAGTCCAATCTTGGTCTTAAGTGAGTGGAACTGAGAGTGAGCAAGAGGCTTCGTAAGTGCATCAGCAATCTGATCTGAGGACGGGATGTGGAAGACATGAATTGAGCCATTTTGAACTTGTTCTCATATAAAATGATAGTCAAAGACAACATGTTTCATGCACGAGTGGAAAGCTGGATTGAAGCAGAGGTTCGTGACACCAACATTATCATAATAGATCACTAGTTGATGAATAAGAGTGACACCAAGTTTAGTTAGAAGGGAGCAGACCTAACGTAGTTTGGCAACCGTAGTAGCAATGGAATGATACTCAGCTTCAATGGAGGAATGAGTAACTGTCTGCTGTTTCTTAAAGCTCCAAGAGATGGGATTGTGACCAAGATAAATGATGTAAGCACTGGTGGAGGTATAATCATCCTTGTTGCCATCCCAATCGGCGTCAAAAAAGGCATGCAAATTAAGAGGAGAAATGTGACGAAGTGTAATACCATGATCCAAGGTTCCATAGAGATATCGAAGAAGTTGTTTAACTGCATTCCAGTGATTAGTAGTTGGGTGATGCATAAATTGAGAAAGTTTATTTAATGTGGAAGCAATATTTGGAGAGTGAGAGAGAGATATTGGAGAATTCCAACAACAGTTCGATACTCTATAGGATCAGTTAAGGATGTTCTTGCACTTAGGGTGAGTGGTGGATGGATAGCTAGAGCGTTGAGAGAGGTTTAGCTTCAATCATATGAGCTTTGTGAAGAAGATCAACAATGTACTTCCTTTGACATAGAAACATACCATCAGTGTGAGGAATGACTTCAACACCAAGAAAGTAGTTCAGCGTACCCAGATCCTTAATAGAGAACTGATGAGAAAGTTGTTGGATAAACTTAGGTACAGCTTGATTGCTATTCCCAGTAAAAGTGATGTCGTCAACATAGACTAAGAGATAGATGAGAATGTCATGAATATTGAAGATGAACAAGGAAGTTTCAGCTACTGAATTAGTGAAGCCATAATTGAGAAGGAATTGGCGTAGTTCATGGTACCAAGCACGAGGCGCCTGTTTGAGACCATAGATGGCTTTGCGGAGTTTACACACATGATGAGGATGATCATGATCAACGAAACCTGGTGATTGAGACATAAACACATTCTCTATAGGAGTATCCTGAAGAAAACCATTATTGACATCAAGTTGTCGTAGGTGTCATCCATTACTAATTGCAAGACTGAGAAGCAGGCGAACAGTGGTGGGTTTGATGATAGGACTAAATGTTTCAGTGCAGTCAACTCTATGTCGTTGATGAAAGTCTTTGGCAACTAAGCATGCTTTGTACCTGTCAACAAAACCATTAGGCAAGTATTTAGTGCGAAAAATCCACTTACACCCTACTAAGTTTTGGGTATGATTAGGAGAAATAAGTTCCCATGTGCCATTATAAATGAGAGCATCAAATTCTTCGAACATTGCTTTGCACCATTTCGGATCCTTCAAGGCTTGACTGACGGTAGTAGGTTCAAGTATACATTAATGAAGTTCAGCGTTGAGATTAAGGTTTTGGATTGGTTTATGGATATTGTGTTTAGATCGAGTCATGATAATTCTGGGTGATGAGGACAAGAAATTATGTATGTTTGAAGGGAAAAAAATTCAGTAGATGAAGGAGAATCAAGGCCAGATTGTGGAGGAACAATAGCAGACGAAGGGGAAAACTGAACAGCTGCATTGCGTTGCAAAGTTGTGGGGGCAGGCAGGGTAGATGTGGTAGAGCAAGAACAGGCAACAAGGGGAAGAGTGATAGAACACCATTCAAACATGGTGGAAGAGGAGGCATGAGGCAGAGAGGGATGAGAAGTGGCAAAAGGGAAAACAGATCCAATTCAACAAATCGAACATGATGAGATGTATGCAAACGATTTATAGAGATGTAAAGACAAAGATATGCACTTTGAGTGGAGGAGTAACCAACAAAAACATACGAAGAAGAACAGGATTCAAGTTTGTGAGTGGTGTAAGAACGAAGCCAAGGATAACAAAGACAATCAAAACTATGAAGTTTATCATAGTTTGGAACAGTACCAAAGAGTTTCAAAAATGGAGACACATTTTGAAGGTTGGGAGTAGGGAGATGATTTATAAGATAGACTGCAATAGTGAAAGCAAATGACCAATATGTGAGAGGCATAGATGCATGAGATAATAGAGAGAGACTCGTTTCAACAATGTGTTGATAACAACGTTCTGAGTACCCATTGTGTTCCAGTGTATGAGGTGGATAAGTAAGATGAGAAATACCATTGACTGTTAAGAAGGATGATAAAGCTTAATACTCCCCTCTATTGTTAGAATAGAGTGTTTTAATTAAACAATTAAAGAACTTTTTAATAAGAGCCTTGTATCGAATGAAAATATCTTAGACGTCAGATTTTCACTTAAGAGGATATAACTAGATGTATTTTGTAAAGTGATCAACAAATATTATGTAATATTTCAAATTATCGATGGATTGAACAGATGATGTCCAAACATCAATAAAAATAACCTCAAGAAGTGAAGAGGTAGAGAGTGAAGAAGAAGAAAGATGCAATTTATGACTTTTATTGTAGTAACAAGAATTACAATAAAACTCAAGATTCAAAGAACCGAAAACATCTAAATTGACTGAAGATAACATATATTTGAAAGTTGACACAAATGGATGTCCAAGTCTATGATGCCATGCAGGCAAACTAGTTTTGATACTGGAGAAAGCAAGCAACGGTAGGAAGAGGTTGGCCATTCATAAATACCACCCTTAGTTTGACCCTTTAGAAGTATTGTCCCCATGCACAGGTCCTTCACATGAAAAGAATATGGTAATGATTCAATTGAGGTATTATTGGTATTGCAAAATTGAGAAATGGAGATCATATTGCATTTCATAGTAGGAACACATAGAATATTAGAAAGTGTAAAAGAATGAGAGGAAGTGTTGGCAGATGTTGAACCAGTGTGTGTAATAGGAAGTCCAAAACTATCACCAATCATAGTCTCATCTGTGCCATCATAACTGTTGTGAAGAGTAAGATTATTGATATCAATAGTGACATGATGTGATGCACCGTTATCAAGCAACCATAGGTAACCAGAAGAGATTGAGTCAACAACAAGGGCATGTGCTTGCCAAGGAGGTGTAACATAAGATCAAGCTGGTGCGATAGGTTGAGGTGGTGGTTATGCATGAGGATATTGTTAGCAAAGCAGTGGGCATTGTGAAACAACATGTCCTTATGCACAACACCACTGGCATTTACCAAGAAATGGTCGGGCTGAGCGGTTTACCCGAGTGTTAGCAAGTCTGGTGGAATGTGTTACAGTGGGGGTAAATTGTTGAGATGAACCATTGACAGACCAAGGAAGATGGTTACGAGCAGACCACTTATTTGAGTGCATGTTGGAGAGATGTGCAAATGATAGTAGAACAGAGGAGCTTGAAAATTTTCGAAGAGCCAGCTCTTTGTTGATGAGTTTTTCATGTAGTTCATCAGAGGAATTAACAGCGTCACAACTATTTACCGCATCTATTACAAATTTATAATTTTCATCAAGTCCTTCCAAGACTTTTTCATTCAAATCTTATTGATCTAGAGCTTTACCAAGGGCAGCAAGCTCATCTGCACAAGCATGTAATATGTAATAGAAAGACAGCCTTTAGTGATGTTTTTCATATGATCCTTGAGTTGCTTGATATGTCCTCAAAAGGGTCCAGCATAAGTGTTGGTGAAAGTTTGCCATGCCTCTTGAGATGTTTTTGATTGAGCGACAAGTGGCACAATATTTGGTGAAAGAGTACTTATAAGAGCTCCAAATAGAAGTTTGCCCTGTCTTTGCCATGTTTGATGTGTTGGATTGGGTGTGATTGTGTTATTAACTTTGATAGTAGCTGGAGGAGAAGGATAAGAACCATCAATGGACTTCTGCAGGTCATAGTCAATTAGAATTGCTTCCATTTGGATTTTCCAAGAGAGATAGTTTATAGATGTGAGTTTGATTGTGTTGTGAATTGTGATTAATGGATTTGAAGGTTTTTGAGTGTTTTGAATAATAAGGGGAGAGTCCTCATTTGCCATTGGGAAGGAAAGAAAAAGGTTGGCAAGGATTAAGAACCTATGACAGAGATTTTTACAAAGCACGGTGAAGGCTCTGATACCATGAAGAAGATATAAGAGGAGAACAATTTCTGGAAAAGGCTTTTCTATGTTCAATATCTTGTTTATACATACATAGAGATATATATATACTGTTGGAATATCTCTCGTACCACTATATTAATTACATTATTTGCCTATATTAATTACATTGTTTGACTAGTCTTATCAGTTGTATTGATTTGCAATTGAGTGATTCCTGAATTATTATGTATGTCATTAGATATGATTTTATTTTATGGACATGTATATTAGGTGTAATCATAATTTGTGATGTTTTCATTGATATTACAGTTCTCATTATTGATTCGTGGCAACTTCATGAGATGGAATGAGAGCTGTAGATAAGGATTATTCATTTAAGTGATGAGGTGGTACAAGAGGAAAGCCAAAGTGCACAATCTTGCCCCCATTGCTATACTTAAGGTGAAAATTTTTCCTTAGAAAAGAAAAGACATATTTATGTTGTATTTTGATTGCTCAATCAAGATACGTGGATGAATTCCAAGAAAAAGAGTAAAATATTAGAATTTCCTAAAAACCATGGATAACCAAATCAAAAATAGAAAACAAGGTCTTCCTCCCCTCCCTAGTGACAACTCTTAAGTCCTAATTGTACTAGAAAGGCAAGATAATGCATGGGGATGGTATATAACCATGATTATTAAAATCGTAATATAATTTGTATGATTTATGAGGTTTTCTTCTTAATAGTTATAATGAATGCAAAATCATTTAAATATAAATATTTGGTAGAATATGACTTAAATTGCACAATTCTAAAAGTTTACAATTTTCATTTCAATGCTTGTAAAATTGTAAGTTTAACAAAATGCTTTATGAAAAAGTAATTTATCATGCAAAATATTTTGTTATGCTAAAGTAGTTTGTTCTTGGATTCAACTCACTTAAAAGGCCTAATTTTTGAATGAATTGAAATACTTCTTACCTTACCTTAGAAACCAAGGAGCCCTTATCTTGTCACTTCTAACCAACAATGCACTTTTTTTGCCTCTTGACATGAAGATACATCATATAGCTTCTAATAAGCAATGAAAAAAAACACAAAAACAAAACTCTCGGCTGCTACTTTCCTTATTTTAGAAAAACATATGTGATACGAATAGTATTTCTCAATTACTAAAAAAAAAAAAATAATAGTTTCTCCTCATATTTGTTCTATCGGATTAAAATTTTTTATGGCAACCAAAAATACATAGAAACTCACTAGCATGTTCCTGGTATTTTAAATTTATTACCTCACTGATGCTGAATTATGATGTGATAATTTCTAAAAATCACCCACCACTAATAAACATGATGGTTTAGGACTCAATACTTTTTTGCCAATAAGACATCATAGGAATTGAGCGATACCTAATTTGGAATGTCTATAAATTTTTGTTCATCAAACTTTAGAGAACTAAGCACATTTGTACCTTCTATTTATGGCTAATTTTCTCACAATTTCTACTATTACATTTTTTGTGCTCCTTTATATATCTAATATAATGATAATAAGATGCGATCCTAACAAAGATACCATGGATTATGACTACAATCAATATGATTTCGGGGGTAAACTCATGTTTTCCTTGACAAAAATGATCATTTCAATAGTCATGTTACAAGGTGCAAAAAGTATAGAGTGACAAAAATAGGTGGGATGGGTGCTGCCAAATGATCCATATGTGACCTTCTGTGTGATATTTATAGAAAGACAATCGTGGGCTATTGAAATAAGTGGATGCATATTGGGGAGATGGTGGGTGCGCAGAAGATTAATTACATGCCACTAAACGACCACTTCCCATGATCCTCGGAGGATGAATTGACTAACCTAGTTTTGATTGAGCTTAGTAACTAATAAATGCTGAGTATTCTAGCTAAGTCAAAGTAGACGAAGGGGCTTGATTGATCTGCTCGACCTTCTAACATGTCTTAGGTTTACAATAGAGGTAGACTCATGAATAGTTAGTTGGTCCATGTCTAAAACAAGTTGAGTTTAGCTTGATGATATTTTTGCTATATTTATGCATCAACTTCATAAATATGCTAGTAACTCTCTCGAGAAGTAAGTTAAATGAGATCATCATTAACACGTATCAATAGAAGAAATATTTAAAATTAAAACTTATAAGATTTAACACGTGTCAATAGTGACCTCAATTAATCATCTTCTCTAAGCGTTGTAACCTCTTTTTAATTACTTGAAATGTTGTTACCTCAATTATCTCACTTCTCTAAATGTTGTGATCTCTTTTTAACTATCCAAAACGTTGTAATATCAAATAAACTTATCTCGAAATATTGTGACGTAATGAAATAATTTACCCTATTTTAATAGATGGTATTTCCTGAAAAGATAACATCAGATATGTCATTCGTTAAATTTTACCGTATAGATAAAACTATTTGCAAATAGGTTCTATTTACTTTTAAAAACCCTAATGTCCTATCTGCCAAAAGATACATAAAAGATAGAGCGACAACCAAGTACACCTAAATTTTACTCCACATATTGGTCTTATTTCTGAATTTACGAGGGAGCAATCCCTATTCCATCCTATGCTATCCCTGATAAAAGGTAGGAATCGTTCCAACTGTTTGGTTTATCTGAGAACCAAAAAGAGTAATTGCAACCATATGCATTGTACGACTCTCCATTTATGAAAGCAATGGATCAACTACCAAAATAAATGAAAAACAGATGAGAAAAGGAACTATTTGATCGTTATTTTCCATTTATTACTAGAGGAACAACACATATTATGTTCTAGACTACGACATAAGAAGGCATACTAATTCTCATTTTGTTTCTTTTAGAGTGTTGTCGACATGGATGGTGCACCAGGTCGTCAAGAGATGTCGTATTATGATCAAATCCATAAACGTCGTGAGGAAAAAGGCTGTTTATATGCTTGGTATGAAACTTTCTTATCTTTTTTTCCAGTTTAATGCATTTTAATTCTTGATTTATGTGCTTAGGAAGAGTATAGTACTTAATTTTATCCATATTTGTATGTTTCTTGTCGCTTCTTCCTCTATTTCAAGATAGGTATCATGTTGATAGAAGTGGATTCACGTGTCTTGGTCGTGTTGAATCCATATCAGTACTAAAAGTTTATAAAATAAATGGAGATTGCAAATAATTAATTTACAGTATAATTATAAATTATGGTCAATCTTTTTATCATATGTCATATCACTTTCCTGTTTTTCTCTTTAATAATGTTCATACCCACGTTTACATGTTTACCAAAGATTTAAAAAATATTAAAAAAAAGGGAAGACTCATAGCAATTTTTAATTGGAATTAATATACTATAAAGAGCTAAGTTTCACCTATTTATATTTTAAGACCCATTTTTTCAAAATGTTGATTTCAGAACCTAGGTTTTTATGCAGGTATCAAAATAAGGTATCCGTCATTTCCCATTGCAATGAAACTAAACTTAGGTCCTAAATTGGGAGAAAAAATAAATAAAAATACAAGTCCTAAAATGGAAAAACTAAAAAATAATAAAAGAACATAAGTTTTTTGAATTTTTTATTTTCAAAACCTACACTATTTATCTTTTTTTGTTTTTATTTTAGGACTTATGTTTATATATATATATATATATATTATATATATTAAGATCTAGCTTTTAACAACGCTTGTAGAGAAGACTGAAAAGTAATCATGAAGATAATATATTAACTTATTTTTTATGGCATAGGACTTAAAATGAAAAAAAAAAATTCTAAAAATGAAAATGTTAAAAAAAAAAAAAAAAAAACTTAGGTTGTTTTATTGTAATTTGCCAGAATTTACTCTGTGGGAGCAAATCCCTAAATATACAAGAAAAGTCACAAATTAGGGTAGAAGGTATTGTAACATCTAGCAATTTGTCAATTCTTATCTAATAAAATTCCCAAAATCAAATCATGTGATATTGATATGTGTTTAAAAGTCACAGATTAGGGTAGAAGTTATTGGAACATCTAGGAATTTGTCATCTCTTATCTAATAAAAATCCCATAATCAAATCATGTGATATTGATATGTGCTAATTCCAGACACAGTTCAAATGGAAAATAGGTGAGTGGTTTCCAGACCATCCAGTTCTAACAACAACATCTGATCTCATTTCTAGTAGATAGGCCTATTTACCTACTAAGTTGAGCTCTCCAATCGCATCATGTTGGTATATTTTTTCCATTTTCTTTTCTGGAGTTCGATTAAAGAACAGATTGTGCTCAGTGTTCTCACACTTGAATTTAATTATATGATATCAAGACAAATGGAACCGTATAGAATTAGTAAAATCATATATCTAAACTACATTTGTTTTAGAATAAAAAAAATAAAAAATTATAAACTCGTAAAATCATACGAGTTAACTTATGATTTTAACAACCGTGATTGCAATCTTTCTTTTTTTTTTTTTTTCCCTTTTTATTAGCCAAATGCACCTTGCAAGGGAAATTTGATTTCAATCCTTTTTCCTTTTGTTGTGCAGTTTATACATACTCTGTTGTTGTTTCTGCTGCTACGAGGCTTGTGAATGCTGCCTGGAAGGTCTTTGCTGTTGCTGCCCTTAGATTACCTAGCACTAGCAGTGCATTTAATTTCTTAGAATAAAATCAAGTCTGCACGAACCAGTAGACGTACTTTTTTTTTATCTTTTACCACATTCTTTGCGTATAAATATTTGCTTTCCCAAAAATGATGTCTTCTTCCTAAACAAACAAATACACATTTAATATATATTAAATAAATTTCAAAAATAAAACCATCCATAAAATAAAGCAAATAATTATTATTGTTTTATAAATGCAACACAAGTATTTATTGGCCCGATCGTAATGAAACAGCATTCTCCGGATAGCGAATTTCTAACCCATTGTTGAATATATGAAAATATTTGTTGGCATGCCAGGTATCCAAATCATGTACATTGGCCCTTTGACTTTGTGCATGTATTATTTATAAGCACCATTTATAACTAAAAAAAAACTTATAAAATAGCTTTTTTTTTTTTTTTTTGGCCACTTATAAAATAGCTGATTGATCTGGTGAAAAAGATAAAGCCCAATTTTGAACTCATATTTAAACTCAATTTGGAATTTTGAAACTTGACCTCAATAAAGTTTAGAATATTGTATAAAGGTTTGACCCAACGAGATTCTAAACAAACTCAAGTCAGATATAATGAACCTCGTTAATTTAAGTTTGGTCTATCACGAAAAATATTTTATTTTAAACAAAAAAACATTAATATTTGAACTCAACTCAAACTTGATTAAGTCGTATTGATTAAAATCTTCAAGTTAATTAAGTTTAACATCATAAAACTCGTATGAAAGTAGAATAATTATCAAATCAAATTCAAAAAACTCCTTAAAATGTCTTCAATGGAAAAACTTTTGCCTCCAAATCGTATCTGGAGACGATTCATGTATCAACAACGGCTATATCACACATCACAATGGATCGAATCCAAAATACAAATGTAAGTGGATGGATATGATTTGCAAAATGTATAAGTTTTTATGTACTGCTTTAAACTTCGATAGTTGTAAGAATCAACATAGTTTTTGGGTTTTGTTAACCAGGCCAATGGTAGCGACAAAGTAAAAAGAAATAAAAAAATTCAAGTTGATCACATATTAAAAGGAAAAAAAAAAAGTTAAAGGCATTTGTTAATATCAAATTAAAAGAGAAGATTTTATAATTAAGCTTTTTTTTCATGTAATTAAGTTTTTTAATAAAGGATATGATGAACTTTGGAGAGACATAATATTGTTTTTATCATACTAAGATACTATTTAATAGAGCCCTTTTTTTGACCCCATAAAGTTACTCTTAGAAGGAGATCTTGTTCAATATATAAACAGATTAACATTATATATATATATATATATATACAAACATGAAAACGTAATGGAAATTACAACATCCTCATAACGTCTATAATGAATTGACTATGACAAATGAAAATACTCTGAGATCAGATATAGTTGAATTTTGTATTATGAATAAAATGTGGGGCTTTTTGTAACAATGTTTAAGAGTTCCAATACAAAAATAAATTATCTTTTGTCCAACTTTTGCTTTCATAAGTCAGCTTATAAACCACTCATAAATAGAAATGTTTAAATATCAAAGTTGAATAATCAATAAGTGAAATTAACAGCTCTTTGATCAAGAAATGGCTGGAATTGATTTTTTTTTCTTTTTTTCTTTTTTTGTGTATATGTTATGTACATATTGCTCTTAGCTTGTGTGTAAATGAACTATTGGCATGTTTTATGACTATGCAAAATGAATCATAAGATTACCATTGACCTAAATATTATTAATATTCTAGTTTTCTTGTAACTTTTGAGTTGGATCTTTACAAAAAAAGGGTAAATCCAAAAAAAAAAAGTTTTGAGTTGGCTTTTTTTTTCTTTTTTTTTTTTAAGTCATTTTTGTCAAGTAAGATAAATAGTAGGATCCACATTTTATTAGAGGGTGCAGCGTTATATTTTTTTAATTAAGCAGGGTCAGTATAATATGTATAGTTTAGAGAAGGGATGCCGGTATCACAAAATCAAAACATTTTGTATTAATATATTGAATTATCATCATGAAAAGAAATGGCCATACAAAAGGTAACTGGTCCAAAGGGACATTTGAAAACCCAAGATGATGAGAATAAATTGGGCTTCAAAATCAACTTCTTTTCTTGACAAATCAATCCCAACCAAACTATATTATTAATTAGAAAAAAACAAAGAAAAGAAGAAGAAGAATTAGATGAAAATATAAATTCAATTATAAATGACTATTCCTCGACTGTTTGCATTAGCGATCAAATAATCGTTTTAATAAAATTAAAAAAAATTATATAGTTTGACAATTATTAAAAAAAATTTACAAAATCAGCATTGTTATCATTTCTCTTTAAATAAAGTGGAAGATAATAATATTGATAGTTGGGGCCTTTGAAAGCAATTACTCATCCAATATAAAAGAAATATATTTGCCTTCATTTTAAATACTCAACTTCCTTTTATAGGTATCAAATGACGTCCGAAATTGGTCATTCAGCACTAAAAACGCCCTAATCACTTTGCATAATGGCATTGGGAAATTATAAAATTGAGAACAGTCCGTGCGATAAAAAATTAATAATAATCAACATTTCAACCATCATCAAGAAAAGAAGTTTGTTTCATGCAAGGAAATATTTACGTGTAAGACCAGGAAACTAGAAATTAAACATTGGAAAGGGACTCCAAATATATATATTATATATATATATATATAATTTTATATATGTCGATTTTATAAAATTAGCGGTCTTAAAATTTTTTTTTTTTTTTTTAATTTAACGACTCTTGGCCTTGGATTCGAAAGCACATGACAAGGGACTGTACAGTCAACTAACAACCCACTTCAAGACAAGTAAATCGATCGAGCCTCAATCTATTCAGGCTAAATTGTAGGCTTGCACAATTCCTCGCTTTGTATTTTAAATGTTTAGGACCTTAAAGCTATTTATATTTCATTCAATTCATCATTTTATATTTTTAGTTATTTTATTGCATATAGAAGTATTTTCATTTTTCATCTTCCAATACTTTCCCGAATTCAATTGGCTATCCGAGTTGTGATTTGTCTTTCATTGCCCTGAGCATGTTCCATGAGTCTCAAAGGCCACAGGCGCATTAATCTATGATATGATAGTAATATACCACTGTTAGAAGTGTGTGGATCCTAAATTTATATAAAAAGAGTTGATATAAAATCGGGTCATAAATAAATTTGTGTTTAAAATGCTTAAAATCTAAAAATATTTATGCACATTATCTTATCACTTATATTATAGCCATTTTGTCTCCTAGGTTTCCAAATGGAAATTTTTTTTTTTTTTTATGTTTAGTTATATGTTATTATGTGCAGTTAAGAGTGCAAGATTGAGCCACTACACCTCCGAACTTGACGATCATTATGAGGTTAAATAAGATCATTTATACTACTGTTTTTTGGGTTGCTGTTTATACCACTGTTGTTACACCTAATTTATCGACTTTTTCACTAAATTTTTATCCTCATTTTATGGTTCTTCACATAAAATTATGTGGTGAAACTTTTATTTCCTTTATTTCTTTTTTTTCTTTTTTTTTTCCAATTTTTCTATCTTAAACCACTAATCAAATCCACATCAAGCATCACAAGAAAGCCTAAAACCAAATTCATTTAAAAATAATAACTAGGTTTCAGTTCCGTTTTCTATTTGCCTCTTGTCTCCTTGAGGGTTAATGAGATGATTTTATGGCGATCATCATACACTCTTAGGACCATCAAAGTATCTGGATAATAGGAATAAAGTTAATGTCACGAAGTGTATAAATTTTAACAAAATGTGTAATTAGCTTGATATCTAAACTTTAAAATTATTCAATTTATTACCTAAATTTTAAATTTGATCAATTTAGTATTCAAAATAAATTTTGGTGTACATCAACAGTACCTCTATTAAGTTCTTTTTATGTACTAAATTAATCATTTTCAAAGTTTTTCAAGAACTAAATTGATAAATTTTAAAATTCAAGCACTAAATTAATCATTTTCAAAGTTCAGGTACTTAATTGCACATTTTGTCAAACTTCATGTATCATTTGTGATTTATCCTACTAATAAATACATATATTAACAAGTAAAAATTATTTAAATTGAGATCATAGTTAGTGAAAATACAACTAGGATAGCAATAACCAATTTATCAGCTGCTAAGATCACATTCCTTTGTTATGCATAGTCCCAGCTCTAATGATTAGCTAATTTGTTGAACTGTTAGAAAAAAAACATAATTTATTGAGTGCATTATGAATAAATCTAATTAATTACCATTGGTTTGGGGAAATTGATGAGGGAATCGATTATTGGATAGATTGAAGTTTTTTTCTTTTCCCTCCTTATCCTTCAATTAATTATATATTTGAATAAGTTCTATAATGATTTTGCTAAAGAGTTATTAAATTCAAAAAGGAAAGTTCCACTTTACAAGAACTAGAAGTACATTAAAAATTGAAAAGTTTTTTTTTTTTTTTTGGTGAATAAACTTGATTAAAAGAAAGCAAACATCCACAGTACATAATGAAAACATCTTAACCCCCATTTCAAAAAACAACTCAGCTGAATGGGGGAGAACTATTCCCAGAAGCATCAAAACCAGCTTCAGTGCTGGAATCTAATCCACTAACAAGACTATCAGAGTACAAAAAGCTTGTAATTTTATTCGCTTTAAGGTTGATCTGAGTGAATATATATATAGATATATATATATATTTTTACTCCTACAAACAGCTTCGTTTTATCCCTACACAGTGATAGAATGTCACAATATGCTAAAAATTAGGTATCATGTTCACAAGTAGAGATCGTCACGATTTGGGTCGGTTCTGAATCCGAATCGGAACTATTGATTCACGGTTTTATTTTTCGTGCAATCAAAACCACCAGGACCGAGGCGGTTCCTGGTTTCATGGAATCGCCGGTTCTGATAGTTTCGGTTCCAATTCCACGTGAACTAGAAACTATATAATTTTTTTTCAATGTTTTTTCCCATATTTAAAAGTTGCAATTATTTGACCATTTTTCTAGATATAAATCAACAATTATATCAATGAACCAGGAATTTTTTTTCATTTTTTTTACATTTTACAAATATATTCTTAAATTTAGAAGGTCCATTTATTTCACAATTGCTGTAAATATATATACACAACGATTTGAATGAATCACAAATCATTTTCTTTCCAATTTACAAATGTATTGATTCATTTAAAGTTCCAATTATTTCAATGAATCGCAATTTTATTTTTTACAAGTTACAAATTTATTTTTTTCATTTAGAAGTTCCAATTATTTGACAATTAATTTAAATATATCCGCATAATTATATCTATGAACCGGATTTTTTTTTTTTTTACAATTTACAAATGTATATTTTTTATTTATAAATTCCGATTATTCGAGAATTATTGTAAATATATATGTACAATTATTTAAATAAATAATAATGGTTAGTACATAAACAACATTATTAACAAAAACATACTATAGATTAACATACATCTGAACGTTGATAAGTACATTCCAGTGGGCGGGCATTACATCTTACCTTCGATACAAAAGAGCACACAAACTAGTATAATAACAAATAACCAACAATAATGGCACAGTTCATTAACCAAGACTACAACACCAACATCTAGAATAATAGCAAACAATTAAATGTGAACTTAATGCTCAATGGGCTGGACTAGTCCCCGGTGAGGCCGTAGTTGTGCTCTCCATGGAGGAGTTGAAGTCACTGAAATATCCGTTCTCCTCACTTGAGTAGTCCTTCAAGTTTTGTTATCGTCATTCCACGCGATTCCAATAATGTTTGCAAGCTAGTGCCTCAACCATCGCAGGTCCATATCGTAATCTATGCTCATCTAACTGCTGCCCCGCAATACTAAAAGCTTGCTCAACTGCCGCAATTGAAGCAGGAGCAACTAGTACTCGTCGAGCGATTTGAGATAGTATTGGAAACGCCTCCCTGTGACGTTTCCACCAGTCTAGGATGTCAAAGTTATATGCATCAACCACGTCACCAAACTCGAATGTCGTGTTCAAGTATTTGTCAATTTCTGAATCTGATCCACTTCTACCGATGCCACAATGCTTCTTGAACCACCGGTATTGGAGCACTACTCTGGGTTTCTCTGTGGTGGTTAATATTGGAGTATTAACAGGGGTTTATGTACTAAATTAATCATTTTTAAAATTTTTCAGAAACTAAATTGATAAATTTTAAAATTCAAGCACTAAATTAATCATTTTCAAAGTTTAGGTACTTAATTACACATTTTTTCAAACTTTATGTATCATTTGTGATATTATCCCAATAATAAATACATATATTAACAAGTAAAAATTATTTAAATATGTGATCATAGTTAGTGAAAGTATAATTAAGATGGCAATAGCCAATTTATCAGCCGCTAAGATCACATTCCTTTGTTAAGCATAGTCCCAGCTCTAATGATTAGCTAATTTGTTGAACTGTTAGCAAAAACGTAATTTATTGAGTGCATTATCAATAAATCTAATTAATTACCATTGGTTTGGGGAAATTGATGAGGGAATCGATTATTGGATAGATTGAAGTTTTTTTTTTTTTTTTCCCTCCTTATCCTTCAATTAATTATATATTTGAATAACTTTTATAATGATTTTGCTAAAGAGTTATTAAATTCAAAAAAGAAAGTTCCACTTTACAAGAACTAGAAGTACATTAAAAATTGAAAAGTTTTTTTTTTTTTTTGGGTAAATAAACTTGATTAAAAGAAAGCAAACATCCACAGTACATAATGAAAACATCTTAACCCCCATTTCAAAAAACAACTCAGCTGAATGGGGGAGAACTATTCCCAGAAGCATCAAAACCAGCTTCAATGCTGGAATCTAACCCACTAACAAGTCTATTAGAGTACAAAAGGCTTGTAAGGTTATCCGCTTTAAGGTTGGTCTGCGTGAAAAAAAAAAAAAAAAAAAAAAAAAAAAAAAAGGTACTCCTTCAAACAGCTTCATTTTATCCTTACATAGTGATATAATGTCACAATATGCTAAATAGGTATCATGTTCACAAGAGTTAACAATCTGTAGAGCCAGGAAAGAATCGAATTCTACAATTAGAAAAGATATTTTATAGTTATTGCATAAAATTAAGGCTTTCTATAAATTGAAATGATTTTAATTCCTTAAATTATAAAAGGATAATGATAAAAATGGGACATGAGTTTTCGTAAAAAGAACAATTAGATATATAAATTTTGATTTTAAACAATTTGGTACCTTAATAAAGTTTTATTGGCTTTTTGAATACCTAAAGTTTGGTTTTAACATTTTTAATTCATGAAGAAACTTTTCACGAACTTTTTTCAAAACTCATTAAACTTGCTTTAGGTATGAAAAAAGTTAATGAAAACTTTGTTCATATACTAAATTATCAAAATTAAACTTCAGGTATGTAAAAAGTCAATAAAAACTTGGTTTAGATACCAAATTGTTCAAAACCAAACTCCAAGTACTTAATTATTTTTTTTGTGAAAGTTCAAGTACCATTTTTATTATTAACCAAATTATAAGTATATATCATTATATTTCTTTCATATACACTTAAATGTAATCTTTTACCTAAGAGTTTATGCCTTAAGTCATTAAAAGAGTACTTAATGCAAAATGGGAAAATATACCTATTGGTATGGACGTATGGATGACTTAGCTAAACTATAAGAATTAAGGGCATAATAGTAAATTTTGATGATTCACTCACAAATACCAAAAGACGGTCTTCTATATATCTGTTGATTTTATGAATACCTAAACGATATGGGCATCAAAATTTAAATATTTGCAAGCCAACTCAAATTCTAGAAGAAAGAACAATATATGTCGCCTTGAATAATAATATTGATTAACTAGAATTATTCTTTTGCCCTAAGGCAGACAATAAATATATAAAAAAAAAACTTGAAATTTGCCAAAAACGGCAATTACCTAAAAGTCTCATAGTCATAAAAAAAAAAAAAAACATGCACAATAAAAACAGAATTTCCTACTAAAATTTATAATAATATAAAATCTTTCCTAAAATAGTAAAACATTGTTTTGATGGCAAAAACAATCGAATTTGCTCGAAAATCGACGTGATAACATTCGATTGGTTGGTGTTTAGGAGGTCAACATGGCGTGCTTTGGACTTTAATTGCTAGTCGTTGTTTTTGCTTTGAACACGCTTCGATGATGCTCTCTACATCATGAGCAAAGTTAGTGAGTTTTGATCGTATGCTCGTTTTCCATTGAACTAAGGTCCTAAAACCGAAAAAATTCAATATTTTCCAAAATTTACAAAACAATCACTACTATTTTTTATCTCATTTATTCATAAACACGTTTACTATCTCTTCGACCATGTCAATGGAGAAAGTCTATGTAAGGTATTAATATTTTGAAAAGTAAAAAAAAAAAAAGTCAAATAAGGTAACCAGTAAGAAAAATTAAGAGAATTAATCAAAGTTCGTCCAAACTATCACACCTTTAACAACTTTACAAATACTGATATCTTAAATGAATTTATTCCCAAACGTTAATACTTTCTAGTATAATTTATCTATGATAAAATAGTAAAATAGGTCTAATAACATGTTTTCTTTTTAATATATAAATATGTAGGTGCTTAATTTTAAAAATAAATATTCTAATTTACATAAAATTTAAATAATAAAATTCATTTATAGTTTATCCTTGATTATTTCCATGATTAATAAATGTTTAAACATCCACTCATGTTCTATTTTCCCTTTATAAAATAATTTTGCCGACAAGGATGATCAACTCAAACCACATCCATGAAGACTTTTTGGTTGAATGTATGTATGTCTTTTCTCACTACTGAGGATTATTGGTTCATTTTCTTAATGCTGCACTTAAACCTAGAAAAAGGAATTAAGAAAGAGTATACCACACGACGTTATTTCTACTCAAAATATTTATTTTTGGAACACTTGACAATCACGCATGTCACATCCAATTTTCTAACATATACATCGTGTACTAATTCCATCACTTTCCACAATTTCTAACTAGATAATCATCTCATGAGAGAAAATTTTTGTTTACTAATACGCTAAAAAAAATTATATAAATGTAAATTAGATAAAATTAATTATATAAATATCATTGTAGTATCACATCTTAAACGTAAGATGTTAAAAATTTTGTTAGTATTGCATATTGCAAGTATGATACTAATATAAATATAATATATGTATCATACTTGTAACAACGAGACGTGGTTAATACTATCTTATTTTATGTTATTTATATAATTGTTGTATTATATTGTATTCCCATCAAATTCGTTTTAGTAGGATCCCATTAATTATGCAAAACTTTTACCTTTTCTGTTTAATTTCAATAATATACAATAATAAATTTCATAAATAGATAATCCTTTGTTGACAGGTTTTGGAAAGATTCAAAGTTCGTGGGTCCTGCTTTTTTCGTAGGAGTGGAATGCTTCATTCAAGATGTTGAATATAGTCGTGTGATTAATTATAAAGCTTTTCTTTCGACCACAATTGTCAAATCGACAATGATTTGATGAATCGATTATCTTAGAGATCAGCTTAAATGAAGCTCTAGGCCAATGATTTTGTAGTTTAATGGCATTCGATCTAGGTTCTCATCTTTAAGGCATCAAGTTTGATTCTTCGTATTTACAAGTTGTAATAGTTCTGATGGCCAAAAAAAAAATTTTTTGAAAACAAAATTTAGGAGTTTAATTCCCTAATCAGTGTCTATACCCATCTAATTCACTTTATAAACCTATACTTAAAAGGTAGATTTTTATATTTTTTTTCTTTTTTTTATTTTAATTATTATAAGAGAAAAAGGGATTTAAACTCTATCATTATTTTTAATACTACTACGTTATACATATAAAAGATTAAAAACTTTTAGTAAAATTCATTATACCTTCTATGAGATATTTATATATTCATCATTATTTTTTACCAATGTTCTATTTATTTTTGGAAAAATATTGATTTAAAAACAATTTTTATTTTTATTTATTTATTAGGTAGAAAACGTCTTTTAAAAGGAAAATATTTTTCTTTTTTTTTCTAAGAAAACCTTAACTATTTATAAGAAAAACAATTTTTTTTTTTAAATGCTAAGTCGTGTCTCAAGCTACTCTCTACACTCTACGGTAAATAACTACATAATATTCAATGTGTTCTATAAAATTAATTTCAATTACCGTTATCAATATATTTCATATGAAACATATCATTTTAAGAACAATATTTTTAATGAAAAACATCTTATCCATGAATTTTACTTAAACAAACACTATATATGAATATTCTAAAACTCAAGCTTTCCATTATATATGAAATTGCTCGGTTATCCACTCTTCAAATTCCAAGAACTAATTCTTATATTTTTATATATTTATTTCTTTTTTTTAATTTTATCATGTTTGAGTCTAAACCAATAATGATAAAGATATTTAATATATATCTTTTGTTCACATAACCATTGACTTTTATTTACAAAATCTTTTTCTTTTTTTTTTTTTTGGGTAATGCAAAATCTTATATTAAGTTAGTATAATTGTTATTATTATATTATGTATGACTGTGAATTCATAGAACCAATAGGTCCTCAAGTAAGCCCTAAAATCAGCCGGTTCGTTTCTAAACCGATATGCACTTGGCCACTTGCGATCAGTTATAACCGGCTATCATATCCAACACCGGTTTAATCCGAAAGCTCACATCCTTATGCGAGTGAAAGCAATGTGGAGCGACAGGACAGAAGACAAGTTTATGAGCTGTCTCTGCCCTACGATGGACCGGCCCAGGCATGCTACATGGACAACCCATGCCGTTGCATGTGGTTAGAAAGCCATGTAGCTAGGTGTGTATGAATGTGGTCCCTTGATGAAAGCTCAAAGTGGTTAGCACGTTCTAGAACTTGTCTTTCGACTTGCAAAATTCACTAGCTTTCTTGTCAACATAATCCACTCTAGGAACTAAACTAGCAAACGGCAAGTGGTTGACTAAACTTCACCATTTTCTCATTGATAAATTACATTGTCAATATTTCGAGTTTGATGTTTTACAAAGTTTATTTAAGATATCAAAATTTTAATTTTTTTTTTAAGTAATTATTCTCAATGAACACTTTATTCGACAAATTTTTGAGTTTATTAGATACCCTTTTAGAAGCTGGCTTGAACCCAAAATTCTATGTACATCAACCTCTCAAGTCTAATTCGGTTATTAAAAGTTGAATTGAGCTTAAATGAATCGATTTTAAAACCCTATAATATAAATAAATATATGTTACCAAATTAGATACGTACCAACTTCCAAATATGTCATAAGTTTACTGGGAGTAGGAAAAAGGATCCAAAAGATTTTATGGAGGTGTCTCTAGGTGATAATGCTTTTTCCTAAGATTTTTATAAGAAAATCTGTCAACTTAAATAATGTGGTAATCCAGAATTGCCGCATTTAATATTCTTTCTGTTACATTCAATCCAGAAATCCATTAAAGCTTATCCAGCAGTCCAAGTTTCATTTGATAGCCATCATTTATGAAAGTGATGGAGCAACAACCAAAATAATTTGTCACGAGTATTATCTTGAAGATATTCCTCTAATATATGGTGCCACTGTATCTTGCATATCATTCATAGTTCTGGTCCGAAGAAGACAACGCAGTTAATTCTTCACTTTTCAAGCTCGTCTTCTTCTTCTTCTTCTTCTTCTTCTTCTTCTTCAAGGTTGCAAACATGGATCCGCCGCCGCCACCACCACCACCTCCTGCTCAAGAAATGTCGTATACCGACCATGTGAAGAAACGCCATGAGGAGAAAGGCTGTTTATATGCTTGGTTTGTTTCAACTTTCCATCCCCTTAATTTGCATGAATTAGCTGTGGCTGATGTGGTAACAGCCGAAACATAAAAACTACAGAATAAAATTGAAAAAGAGTATTTAGTGCAATTTTCTTGTAGCTATGTCCTTTTTATCTTAGTTGGATTACAAAATTATAAGGTCTTAGATAAGCTAACTGTGGTTCAAAATTAGTATAATGATTTCTTCTATTTGTCCTAGTTATATATGAATCAAACCTACTTATAAGTTACTTGAATTCAACTTAATATTTATTCGAATTTAATCCAACTGTGATTTTTTTGAACTTAAACTCAGAGTTACAAGTACTTCATCTAGTTAAGTCGAACTTCATTATACTCAGTTACACTATACAAACCTTAGACTTATAAATCAAGTCAAGACGATATAATACTAAGCTCAATAAGCTTGAGCCCAAACTGAAATTTTATAATATATATATATATATATATGTATGTATGTATAAACAACTCAAAGTAAGCTTGATTTACATTTAAAAATATATAATTTTTTTTTTCATTCAATCCCAATTCGATTCTCTATAAAGCTAGTCAAACGATATGAAGCTCCAATTCGATTCAACTACTGCTCATAATAGCAAAAGCTCAAACTCAACTTGCTCTCCAATCAAACTCTCAAGTAAATATCAATTTAACCTCAAGTGGTCTAACTCATAACTCCAGTGAACCAATAACCCCACCTCGATTCCATAGAACTTGCATACTAAGTTTCACTTAATCCGATTGCCAAAAGAACAAGAATCTCATCTTTACTGCTTTTTATTGCAATTTTTTGTGCAGTTTGTTCACACTCTGCTGCTGCTTCTGCTGCTATGAGACTTGTGAGTTCTGCCTTGAGACTATCTGCTGTTGCTGCTAGGAATGGATTGCCGCGTCTGAATAAACACGATGCAATTGCAGTGGTGCTGCTCCTCTCTTCACTACTTGTACAGAGAGATCAAATTTGTGAAGCAACATTCTTCTTAATGTGATATTCAGTTGGGTGTTACTTGTGCAGGGTGCAAGTATTATGTCAGTGCCCGTTTGTGTATGTATGTATTATTCATATTGTATTGGACAAAGCATCAATCAGTTGTCAGTTTCATAATCATATCATTGATTTTTTATAATTGCAAAGTAATAAGTTTACAAGCCCACACTATAACTTAGTTTCAAGTATTATGTCAGTGCCCGTTTGTGTATGTATGTATTATTCATATTGTATTGGACAAAGCATCAATCAGTTGTCAGTTTCATAATCATATCATTGATTTTTTATAATTGCAAAGTAATAAGTTTACAAGCCCACACTATAACTTAGTTTCAAGTAATATTAAACTTAACATGGCATCAGAACAAAAAATCTTCGATTTCAATCTCTGCGCCGTTGTTTCATTAAGTTGTCACTTAATATGCTTTGTCGCACATCAAGGACAGACTCGGGTAATGAATATATGAATCATACCATAAGCTTCTCTTTACATCAGTGGATTGCAGAGATGAGTTCAACAATGGCTTCACTCATAAGGGATGAGAAGTTTGTGAATATTTTGCTTTATTTCAAAGATAAATTTACAATTCGATGAGAATATTATGTTTGAAACAAAGTTACCATGTACATCTAGAAACCAAAATTGCACCCCCCAAAGGCGTGCTAAAGTTTCCTACCTAATTAGCTAAAATGGGATTTCTTCCTTCATCGATTTCGATCACTAGGAGATTCTCCGGATCTGAACCACTCGGTCCTTCGGAGTACAGGGTAGGAAGATAAGCTTTGTAAGCTGGAAGGTATCGCGAAACAAAATCTTTAACCTGAAAATGGAAAATTAAATCACAGTTAAGCTGACCTGGCTGCTGATTAAGGTAATCCTAAAAGCTATGCAAGTTAAAGAACTAGCAGGATACGAGACCTCTTCATCGGACATTCCTGGTTTTCCTGCCTCTCTCATTGCAATCTCAGCCTGCAATAGGTAGACAAGAGTTTTTAGCCATAAAGCAATATCCAAAGAAACTTTTCGAATGTGATCAAAGCATTATCGTGTATATGCCAACCTGCAATCGCCATTGGTACACGCAGCTTGGGTCTTGGATTTTAATAACAATCCATGCACCAATGAATCTGTCCCATGCATCGTAGTAGGCTTCAAGATTTTTATTTACGGTCTCCAGCTTCAGAATGAGCGGAAAAATCAAGATTCTTGAAGTAATCACAACAAAAAATGAATCAAACAAGTCATTTACACGGGTTTTGTAGTCTCAGACCTGCGGATCAACAGCTTTGACGGCATCCATTGGCAAGGGTTTGAACCCAAGCATCCAACCTTCAAATAGTACAGCCTAAATAACCAAAATAAAAACAAATGACTTCTGCTAAACAGTAGGGCCACCTAAAATCAAATTAACCACCAACAACAATACCAATAGAAAGAGGTCAGTTTACTAGCAGGGCTATCAGTCAAAATGGAAAGATTCACATATAACTAGATGGTTGCATAGGCGATGCCTAAGCATCAGCATAACAATATATTATCATGATGATAGAAATTTTGGGAAAATATTTATTTCACATGCTCTACTTAAGAATTACATATCAAAATAATAGTGCTATGACACATTATAAGCATAATATCTATACATATAGCTGGTATACAAAGGATGCAACTTCTCAGAAGTACATCCTTTTTCATCAAGTTGTACCTTTAGGGCAGTATCCTCAATTCACAATTTCAAGTTTTCTTAAGATGTATATTATGATGTCTATGGAAATGTATTGTAAAAGTTGTAATATCTCCAAGAATTGCATCTTTTTACAGCAGTAACACCCATTAGGAACACAATTCTGAGCAAATCTCCAGTATATACATACATAATATATTCGTATATATATGTACGTCTGTACATGTATGCATAAACACTAGCCTAAAAAATGCCAAGAAGGAGAAAATGCATAAATGCTAGCCTAAAAAATAACTCACCGTTAAAGGCCCATCGATTTCTGGCCATTCAGAGGGATCGGCTCTGTCACCCCTGCCAGAATAAGCAGACTGCAAAGCAACAATGAATCTCAATCAACTTACATGAGATCAAAAATAAAAGACATGGCTATTTACTTCTCCACTCACCTTGTCATATCGGGGGAGCTTCATCTTCATACCTAAAAGACAACAATTTCGATCAAAAAGAAAGAGGGAGAATATGTGGAAGGGAACTGAGGAGGAAGGTATACCTTCCTTAGTCATTTTACTTAGAGCTATCAGAGTTTCGACTGAAAATGGGAGATCATGACTCCCTGCATTCCCACGGTACTGAAAGAGAAAATGCAGGGGGTTAAGATGTAGATGAGAACCAAACTAAGCATAATAAGGAAGATGTTAAAATCAAAAAAAGGAATTAAGATATGGAGACCATGTACCTCCAAAAGTGCATTTCCAGGATTTTGTTCTCTCAATTTAGCCTGTATTCAATATTAAAGCAGATAAAAAGACATCAATAGATGGAGAAGATTTAATTAACAAATTACAAGCATCCCAGACTCTTACCTGACCCTCTGCAGTCAAATAGAAATCATCAATAGATATTGTTGCCGTTTTCCTGAAAATTGCAAATATATTAGCTACTCAAGATGTGTTTGATTCATGACAAAAGTTCTCTAGACTTTTCTCTAATTTCATTATGAGTAAAAATATTGCAGCTCTCAGATATTATCAAAATAATCTCAAAAGGTTGTAGATAGTAATGGATTTTAGATATAACCAATGGTTGATGGCAATAGGATGGAAGTTCACTAAAGGTGGTGGTTAAATAACTACATCAAAGGTCAATGGTAAATGAAAAAACTATTTCCACTTTCTAAAAACAGGAATTTTTATCCATTTGGCATTTTTAAGTTGATCAGTGGCTGCCACCAATTAACGATTATGGCATTCACTTCCTACCCTCCCTTGCTGTTTAAATGTCACTTGTATTTGCAACTTCTTGAGATTACTACTATAACATTTAGCAATTATAAAGGTTGAGATTGTAATAGATATCGCAAAAAAAGCTTGAATAACATTTCCTGCAAAACAAATAATTTCATCTAATCTTTCCTTTTAAAGAACTTTTAACCAGCAACTGATTTCTCCGGTATTTCCAGCATGGTATATTGTTTGAATCTGCCCTACCTGCCAATTGCCCAGAAGAGGTGATCAAGAGCAAAGACAAGCGTCGTCTTTCCACAACCCTGGGGAGCACTAAAACCTATCTGCACAATGAAACCTATGCTCTCAGAATAAAATGAGCATTCCCAAATATTTCAACAGGCGTTATGGTTCTTGCGGTATATCTCAAAAACCATCCAGAGCTTTTGCTTGAGGTATTACAAGGTAACTAAAATTTCTACATACCACCAAAGGGGGGACATCTTCTCCACCCTTGAACTTGGAATAATGTTTGGAAATCTGATCTTCACACCAAAAAAAGACGGGGAGATAATAGTGGTAAATCCTAGCTTTCTGAGCTTCTGTAAGGTACAACTCATTTAGCTGGAACAGCCGACAGAGTATCGAACCATATGATATCCACTTATCAATAGATTCAGCCACCTTTTCTGGGGTCAGACCTACTTGATCTACGAGAGGACCTGAACATATCAACTCAAAAAGGTCCTTCACAGATGAAACTTCGGCGGGCTTTGTCGGGAATACACAAAACAAAGGTTCCAGTCTCAATCTGCTCCTGGCAATATGGGTGGAAAGAGAACAGTTTTGCAGCCATGAGCACCCACTCCCAGCAGAATGAAACCCTGAGTGAACCAAGAGAAAAAGTATAAGAACGAACCCACCAAACACTCGAGTTCTATAGGAGAGCGGTGAACCAAGTGGACACCTACTTATGAGCCTTTATCTGATTAAATATTTCGAGTGCCAGAAAATTTACAGAGGAAAAGGAGAAGGGAAAAAAAAAAAAAAAAAATCCCTGACAAGTTGTGCCTTATTCAAAAAGGCATGAAAAAGAAGGAAGCAATAAAAAAATCAACAAGCAGACACCGAACAACTGAATCAAATTATACAGTTCTAAATGAATAACAAAAGAGATACAAAGCAAGTTAGAGATGTCTAGATCCGACATATTATTAACAGGCAAATTAACCATTAAATTTGACTGAGATCCTGCAAAATATCTACATTATAACATAAGCTATTTCTTCACAGGCTGCTCTCGCACAAATTGAGGCAGCATGAGTAGAACTTTCTGGCTGAAAAAATTACTTTTCTTTTCAGAAAGTTTTCCTGACAAGAATAAAAAGAAGCACAACCTTAAGCAAATCATAACTTGGACATTCCCCAGTAAGGAGATCATCTTGTCTCTACAAAAGAGCTGGGACAATTTTACACTTGATTGGCTGAGTTTAGGAACTAATGCAATGAATATTAGCAATGGACTCTCATTTGAAGCATTTCTGTATATCTAATTTAGGATAGAAGGCAGACTTTGAATATAAACATGAATTCAGGTCAATTTGGAAGCAGCTAGAGCAAGTCAACACTATTGAAGACAATCCAACAGAGACCATCAGTATGTATGCATTTCAACACTACCTATTCTCCTATCCAAAGGCATTATCATTCAGTTTCTTCTGTTGCCCTTGGGCTATTTGCCTGTAATTACATAGATCCAATTCTTTACGACTGTTACCTGATCTTCCTTACTCACAAATTGTGAGGTGCAAAGTAGCATGCTTTCCAACCAGGATCGACAGATAGAACCTCCAATTGCCTTTGCATTTATGTGGATGTCATAATAACTAAAATAATTACCCGAACTAGAATCAGATTAATGATGATTTATAACACGATGACCTCATGCAGAGGCATTGCCTTCATAAATAACACCCATGTATGCCTCGTCAAGTATGCTGCTTTCTAATTGCAATTTATTGAGTTCCAACATTCGTTGCCTCACAGATTATTGAGTTCCAACATTCATGCCATTTAGTTGCAGCTTTATCAAGCTCCTGAGAGCAGACTCCTCATACCCACTAACTCACATTGAGTACTCCAGCCCCTTTGACGGTACTCCAACGACTGAAAGACCTATTTCTAAAAAGCTGCTGTTCCATGCATACAAGCATCTCAGGCCAATATCAAAGGACTACTCCATGATTGACTCACAATCTACTCTCTTCTCTTCTTCTTCTGTGGACTTAAAGGAGCTATTCCCTTCCCCCTCTAGGAAGAGACTGGCATGTCTGCTCAGTCTAGCCCCCTTTGTTCACCCGGCACAAGCACACCATGGAAAATGACACCTTACCATTACATTTTTTAAAAGAAGCTGTGTCTGTTCCACTAGCCAATGACCTACAAGTCACCAACAATAACTTTACCCAAATTTAATCATATTCCATAAGACTCTTGTACTAGCCATTACTCCAGCGATCATTTTTACAAACAAAGGGAAACCAATGCTGCATTACCAACCAATTTTCAAATGTGGCAGTCTAATTAACTCTATCTGGTGAAAAAAATCCTAAAAACTTCCATTGTTCAATGTGAATGGAAAGGAGAAAAAGGGAAAAATTACTCCATCCAGATTTCTGAAGAATCAAACAGAAGTCAAGCATCATTATCACTATAATATTGTGTGCTAAGAAACAATATATATCATGAATTACAACGACGACACAGAAAACAAAAGATTCGGGAGCAGCCCTGTTTCTATGTAACAGTACATCACAAACGCCACAAAGATAAAATCTTCATGAATCTGAAAAAACACATAGTTAATTCTAAAAAAGGGATTCCTAGAAATGGAAATTCCTAGAATTAATTATGGATAAAAAGGGTTTTACTTTCTACGCACACAATGAAAAAGCTAATTACCCAAAACGAAATGAGAAGATATGTACGTGCAAACAGAGCACTGTCATGCATGCAATAAAATACGACGAAGACAAAATCTTTCCTACTTAAACAATTAAAAACCTAACTTAAACAAATGGGTATTCATTACATCAATCGTGAACGCAGAGCACTGTAATATTCGCAAAAAACTGCAATAAGGATGAAATCTTCAGCCTCAAAAAACTTAAAACCTGATTTAAACAAACTGGTATTCATCAAACCAACTAAATTTCCTATTCAGAAGATGAGAAACTGCATATTGAAAACAGAGCATTATCATATACACAAGAAAATCCGACAAAGGTAGAATCTAATACTTGATTTAGAAAAATGGGAATTCATGAAATCAACCAAAATAAAAAGGGTATGTTTCCTATTCATAAGATGAGAAACTAAAACAGAGCATTAGGAAAACACAACAAAGATAGAATCTTTAACCTCGTATGCAGTTAGATACCTGATTTAAACAAATGGGTATTCGTTGGATTAGCGTTAGACAAAGTGTTTAATTTGCTATGGACAAGATGGCAAGACTCGGGGTTCAAAACAGAGTGTACTTTTAAACTAATATTTTCAGTATGTGAGCTGGTGGTAGTTATGTTGTGATATACACAGCAGAGTGAGGAAGTTAAGACATTGAAAGTTGCCATCTCTCTCTCTCTCTCTACTGTGGAAAAATGAGAGATGGAGAGGGAGTGGATACAACGAAGAATGGCGTAACGATATTTGAAGAGAAAATGACGGTTGAATTGATGGGAGGACAAAATTGAAAATTAAAAAATGAGTGTTTTTTCTTTATTTCTTTTCTTTTATGTCTTTTCTTATTTCATGGGGTAGATAAATTACGACCCCACATTATTTACATCTCCATATTGTAAGGTTTATAAGGTTCGCTGGCTTTTGGTTTTTTGGGGAAGAGCACGAGTGGAGGTAGTAGTTTCGTTGGTGGAATTCCTTGTCAAGGTGATTTAAACAAGAGAAAATGTTGCATTTGGCATGCGAATTTTGGTGAAAAATCCATTAAACATTTGAACTTTTAAAAGTTTTATTTAGTACATGATCGAACTTTTAATACTTTAAATTAGTGTCTAATATAATTTCATCTATTTCCATCATCTTATGTATACTTATTCTTACATGGTCACTTACCACATGTCTTTTTATTTTTAAAAAAAAAAAAAAAACAACAACAATCTATAGGTAAAAAATAAAAAACACACCCATGGAAACATAAAGACGCTTACTTGAATTATCCACTAAAAAAAAATATATAATAACTACAATCAAATCATCAAACACTGAGTGTCTATTCACTTGGCATGAATAGTCATTCATTCCCTCCTCGTTCTATCTATATATGCTATTACAGGAATTCACTTGAAGGGAATGGCAATTCATAATGAATTGCTATCATGTAAAATGATGAATAGTCTTTCATGTCCCCACCACCATGAATTGTTATTCAATGGTTTATTTTTCAACTTTTTGATAAATACCTCTATCTTGAAATTACCACCTATATAATTATCATCTCTCTATAATAAATATAAAATGCATTATAGATATTTCACGTTTTACTCAATAAATTCTTGTTTACTTATACCAAGTGAACATTATAATAGCCATTACAACCCTAGTATATTCCCTTTAAATTGGAATTTCATTCATTCCTTATTCCATACTACAAAATGAATGAGTCCTAAAAAAAAGAAAACCAATATAATAACTACACTCAAATCATCAAACCACGAGATAGTCAACTTTAAGGTACATGATAGCAACCATAATACACATATATAATGAATGAGAGATGTGACCGTTCCACCATTAATCTAACTATTAAAATAAATGTAGTAAATGAAATATTAATTATTTTAGTGATTCGATCACGACTGGATATGGTATCCCGTCAAAATTAATGACGAGACCATTGAATTTTCCATAATGAATAAGCATAACTCAGGCAGAATTTAAGCTTTATAACCGTATGCCTTCATTAGCCATGGTGAAAACAAATAAATTTCTCCTTCCTTTATGACACAAACTTGAACGTCTCGAGCTTTTGTTGGAAATCTTGACTCCACCAAGAAACTGACAAGTAGAGGAAGAAATAAGTGAAGTGGAAGTAGTACGAGGAGCAAGACCCAAGAAATGTGTTTTTGGAGAGAGAAGAGAAAGAGGTCTTCTTTGTGAGCCATTAAAGTTGTAGTTCTAGGGGGGATGAGGTGCAAGGGGGGCCATGCGAGGAATGGGATGGTCTCTTCTTCTTATCTTTTTCTCTAGAGTGTATGTGTTGTGTTGAGTTTGTATGTACTTTTGTGGTGATTTTGTTTGGGGATAATAAGAATACCAAGTAGTCATAGGAAGGAAAGGACTTTGAGGATCAAATTAGGTTAGGGTAAATGAGTCTCTCTTTAGGGTTTCACTATGCTTCTCTTTTCCAATCCGATCCTCCTTTTTCTTTTTCTTATACATAGATCGGTATGTGTGAGTTAATGTGTATTTTTTATTGTTTGTTTCGTTATAACCTTGATTGTTGTTGTTTCTTTTATTTTTTTAATGAAAAGACACATGGCAAGTAACTATTGGAGGATGGGAACATGTAGGATGACAGAAATAGATGGAGTTACATTGGGTACTAATTTGGAGCATGAAAAGTTTAAGATAGTAAATTAAACTTTTAAAAATTTTAGGTACCTAATTGGATTTTTCACCAAAGTTTAGATACCAAATACGATATTTTCCTTTTAAATAATTAAGATTGGAATTTTCTATGGTAATTAATGTTTTTATAATAAATTTTCAATGATATCATAGAAGCTAACATAAATGAAACCCATAATTAGTTTAAAATTGATGGCAGCTTCAAAGTAGTTGGTCTTAAGGCGCCTAAAGAAAAGACATGGTCAAGAGGGTATTAGGATGTCTAATACGGCCGGGCCGGTCCACTCCAACACTTAAAGTAATTATTCATCTAAGATAGAAAATAGACAATAATAAAATATAAGAATTACTAGTTTCATATACTTGTTTTCACAAGTCCCTGAGAAAGATATTTATAGGAAGCAGACTTCTTGTTGTTACAAGCATTAAGGAGTAATGGAGAGTTGAAAGTAGTTGAGAGGAAGGTAGAAGCTGAGTCACAAAACCATGTCCAACCATTTTGCTACTGAGGACAAGGAAAGTACAAGAAGCGTGCTAAGTAATCCAAGCTGACACTATCGAGTGCCTAGTTCAAAAGGCTAACCTACCAAGTTAGGAAGAACATTATTGTCCCCAAGGGTTATAATGAGTCGAAATAGTTCAAACTTGAACGTAAAGGTAGGCCTAAACCCCAAATGGGTCGAAGCTTATGTCTTATAATTAACCTTAAACAAGACTTATTAAGTTTCTTTTATTAATCTAAATTTATTATGAGTTTATTCATTGTTATTGAATAGGGGAGACTAAAAAAATAATCTTGTAAAGAACATACCAATATGTTTTACATTGTAAATAACTCATAATGAGTCTTTTATCATATAAATCTTCACGTCATCCACATATTTCTCGCGTAAGACTTTTCTAACCTTACACCTATATTTAACAATCTCCTTTTCAAATATGAGTTTGTATAGCGGGTTGTATGTCTTAAAATCTTTTAGATATAGCAAGTCTAGATTTAGAAAACACATGAAGACTTTAGACTAAACAATTTTTTTTGTATACTCAATTCTTATAACGACAATTTTTCTCCTCCTGCCCATGAGATTTTACTCTAATTAAAAGTTTTCCAATATAAATAGCGTAATCTATTTTTCTTTCTCTCTTTCTTTTATTTTATTATTGATATTGTTAATTGCTGTCAATTTTGTAGGCTAATAAACTGGTCTAGCACTACACTATGCACGTTTCGAGATCACTCGGCTATCGTTCCATTATTTCAAATAAATTTTGGGAGCATTAATGCGTAATTTAATGCTATATAGGATTTAATGTTCCGGTCTTACCTTTGTAATTATATGCTTACATGTATTAGAAATTTTTCAATATTCACTATATATATACATATTTCTTTTTTTTTTAACAACCATCACGAGCTTTATTTGTGTTTTTGTAATAAGGGAGTTTGACCATTGATGTCTTTGTTTTGTTGCTTTTCATTATTACCCTTATTATTTTAATCATTTGATTGATGCATTTTCCTATCATTGAAGATTTATCTCTACTAGGTCAGGTACTTTTCCAATAGTATTTTGACAATAGTTGCAGTTCTCATCTAGTGTCACCTATTTATTTCCTCATCATTCTACATAAGGTTATCAAGCTCATGATTCTATGCAGAATCGCCTAGAATTAGTAGAATTGGAACGTTAAATCAAAACGTAGGAACATAAGTTTTTACAATATTTGCAAAATAAATTTGAAAAACTATGTATGTGCTCATATAAAACATTGAAAACTTAAAATACATAATAGATGTTTCAAAAAACAATTAAGTTTATTTTTCATAATAACTCTTAATTCATGATACAACATACATGAAAAAAGAGTGAATAGAGTCAAAATTAATTTATTTTCTATTTTTTTATTTGAAATAAGTGATAGATTGACTAAAATTTAAAAATTCCAACTTATTAAATTCTTAATTATATAAATAAAATAAATAAGTTTTCTTGTGAACTTTATAGCTGTAACTTGACCTAAATAAATTCCATAAATGTAGAATAAGGGTTGTTGGGGGAGGGAGGGAAAATGATAGAGAGAGAGTGTAGAAACTAAATAAAAATGACAACAAGAAAGATATATTATTCTAATTCATAATAGTTGATGAGCTTGTAAAAATATAATTGTATTTTATTTTATTTTAGCTTATTTAACCGAAATAGGTAGAATCGGTAAACTCAATTAAAATTGTAAAATTTTATTAAGTGTACATGTAGATTTAGATTTTACCAAAAAAACAATTCTACACACGACCCAACTTGAAAGAGCCTCCTAAGATAGTAAACTCATAGAATCGTATGGGTGGAATCGCGATTTTGACAACTGTGATTCTACGTAAAACTACCACGATGTATTCACATAAGAAGAATCATTATTCATAATAAAATCTTATTACATAAAATAATGAATAGCAATTTATGTCTCCACACCCAAAAACAGTCATTGTCCAACCTTGTATAAATACTTCTATCATAAATAATATCACATGTACAATTATTCTTACTCTATAATAAAAACAATGAGCATTATAAATATTTTGCATTTTATTCCAATAATTATTTATTTTATTTTATATACCAAGTGAACATTATAATAGATATTATAGCCCTATTATATTTCTATTGAATTGGAATTCAATTCTCCTCTTATTCCATGTAGCAAAATGAACAAGCCATTAGTATAAAGCACATTTATTCCATTTCCTAAAAATAAATAGATGTGTTTATAAATTTTGTATTTAATATCCGAATTTTATTAATCTTTACAAATCACATCTTTCAATAGCTTAAAAATTCTAGAAAAGCTTGACTTACTTTAAACTAACATTTAGGTATAACGCTACAATAGAAGATATTAATAATGATTATAATATAAGTTATGTTTAACTGTAAAGTTTTTATAATGTTTGAAAGATATTAATATTATAAAATTGCAACAACCAATACATTTTAATGAATTTGTTGGATCACCTATTTTTTACAACACCCACCATTAAAGGTGTACCATATAAATAAGTAAGGCTGTATGTGGTACATATGCAGTACCCTATATGGTCCCATATGCTTATTTGGCACATCCTCAATGAAGAGTGTTGTCAAATATCGGTGGTCCAAGAACCACCCATCCATCACTCCTATTTAGCATAGAATGTTCCGGTCTTGTCCTTGTAATTATATGTTTACATGTGTAGAAAATCTTTAATTTTCATTTTATATATACATATTTCCTTTTTTTTTTTTAACAACCATCATGAGCTTTATTGTAGTTTTTTGTAATAAGGGTGTTTGATCATCATTGCCGACTCTTTCATTTGATGTCTTTTGTTTTGTTTCTTTTCATTATTACCTTTATTATTTTAACCATTTGATTGACACATTTTCCTATCATTGAAGATTAATCTCTACCATGGTCCGGTACTTTTCCAATAGTATTTTGCCAATGGTTGTGGTTCTTAACCCTCTTCACAGCAATACTATCATTTCTTACTCATTCTATATAAAGCTATTATCATGATGTTAACTTCAAAAGAACAACAATTCATAATGAATTGATATTACTTAGACCCTATTTGTTTTAGTGAAAATGTTTTTTAGGAAAATATTTTTCATTTTTTTCATATTTACTTAAGAAAAAGTAAGATAATTAATAGAAAATATTTTTCCTTGTTTTGCATAACATAGACTTTTCATAACTTATTTTTTGAAATATGACTTGTGGAATATAAATGTGCAAGTCATTTTTCCATTGATTTACGCATCAATCTACCAATCATTACTATCCAAAATATTTATTATTAAATTTTTAAATATTTTTCTTTAAAATAGATTTATTTCTACTTATAATATATAAATTACCTCAAAATTATAAATAAAGGAAAAGTAGTTTTATAAAATTAGCCAAACATTTGAAAATATGTTACTTTTTTGAAAAAAACTTTCAAGGAAAAACTATTTTCATTAACAAATATTTTTACTCAAAACAATCAAGGCTCTAAAATAATGCTCCTTGTTTTTATTACAGAGAGAGCAGATAATCATATAGGTGATATTTTTAAAACATGAGTAATTATGACAAAATTGGACAATAAACTATTGAATAACTATTCATAGGTATAGGCACCTAAAATGTTATTCATTATTCATTCCTATTAAATTAGAATTTAATTATGCCATATTCCATACGCTGAAGTGAACGAGCTGACAATATAAAGCACCTTTCTTCCACTTCCAAAAAATAAGAGGATGTGTTTATAAATTTCGTATATAGTATCTGAATTCTGTTAATCTTTACAAATGGCATGTTTCAATAGCTTAAAAGTTCGAGAAAAGTTTTAACTTAATTTAAACTAACATGTAACTCTATCACTACATTAAAAGATACTAATGATGATCACAGTATAAGTTAGGTTTAATTGTAAAGTTTTTTTAATGTTTGAAAGATATTAATTTTATCAAATTACAACAACCTATACATTTTAATTAATTTGTTGTTTTACTTTCTACATCTTTCATCCTTATTAATCTTTGATCTTATATTTCCTTGTAATGGGGGAGTAGTGCTCCTGTATGCATATTATTCCAAATAAATGAAAAAAAAAAAGAGTATCTCTCACTCCACTTGAATAAAAGACTACTGAATAATCAATTATCAATTTACTTTAATTGCGAACCATTAAAATGTAACAAAAGAAAAGTGCAAATTACGTTTTAAATTAGGGAAAAAATTAAGTTCAATTTAACAAGTCCAATAAACCCTAAGTCGGGTCTACTAGAACCATGAGTTTATGAGTAAAACTGTCAATCCATCATCAGCATCTGTTTCTTGACAAACAGTTATTTGAAAACGATAAAAATATGATATTAAAATGACCAAAACATGATAAAACAACATTTTATATATTTTACAGTCTTATCTCAGTTCTACGTAATCACTTCCACAATTGATGAGGAATTTAAACCGGACATGTTATCTTTCCGTTGTCAACAAATTTGTCAACTAATCTCATTTTATATGCTCAAATATGCGATTGTGATGACAGTCAATAAGCACCAGCAACTACACAAAAAAAATTACATTAAGCATTTAGAAGAATACAGTTACAGAAAGGGTCGAACATTAGCCTACAACAGGCTTCTAGCATGAACATTTCATGCTCACTAACGCAATCATTTGTACGTTCAATATTTCAGTTATATAAATCCTAACTGGTGAATGAAACAAGACAAACAAATTCAAAAAGATCGAAATGAACAAAAGACTAACTCTTATGGACAAAAAGTCAAAATAGTTTAAAAAAAAAAAAGAAAGAAAGATTCTGGTTTCGCCAGAAAGGTATAACTAGGAATTACACTCTTACAGGTACAAATCAGAATGACTAAGGGGATCTCTCATGAAGCAGGCAGGCAATGTTAGCAGTTGAGTGGAATGCAATGCATGCCGTGTTGATGTTAGTTTTATCTTCAGAATAATGTTTCCAGCATCTTTGTTGAAGACAGGGACGACACGGATTTAAACTGCGTAATGCAAATGTAAATTCATTAGAAAACTAGGGAATTTTAAGGCTTCTACCAACATAAGCATGTGTTCAAAGATTTGAGTTTCTAAATCTACCTTTTCCTGCCTATATTTCATGCGTATGGCAGTGTGGGAGCACCCTTTAGCATTGCATTGGAGATCTTGTAGTGCAAACACTGCTGATTTCAGATCTGATGCTTTGTAAAGTGTATAGTACTCCAAGGTGGGATTCTGCCAAATGTATGAAAAAGTTAAGCATGTAAATTTAAGATAAAGAATGTGAGTATGAGACAAAAAGCATACAATATAGAATATTTAAAAAAAAAAAAAAAAAGCCAATAAGATTAAGTTTTTAGATCAGATGGTCATTAAAACAAAATTTCATATGGAATTGAATGGTTCACTTGATAAGTTTTGATTCAAATATCAACTCATGAGAGATTGTCGATTTACTAGATATAAGACTATATTAGATTTAATAAGCTTAAACTTTTAGATCTCACTATTCTTGAATCAAACTTAACATTTGTGAGATAGAAAGCAGTTTACCCAGGGATGGCATGAATGATTCAATGTCCATCTAGCAAGAAAAACAGCAGCTGCAGCGATGAGAGATGGAAGGTAATTCAAGAAGCTATACTCGATCAATGTCAATTCTGCAAGGTAATCAGCCAAGTACTCCAACTCAAGGCTCGGGCTCTGGAAAATCAAGCGATGCATTAAGCAAAAGCTCCCAAAGGATGTATGGGCACTAGTTTGGTTTTGAATCAAGTCAAGAATTAAGCTTGCAATAACCATTACCTTGTAAGCTGCCTGTGCTGCTCGAAGGAATCTCCTGCAAAGGCAGTGAAATTTCAGTAACATGAAGAGAAAACAAACGAGAGTTTCAAGAGAAGCCACATTACCTAAGGAAAGTTTTTGTAGTGGGGCCATGTATCCTGAAGCCGAAATAATTCAGTAACTGGCCTTCCATGGTCAATACCTGAAATGTGCAATCATGATGCAGCTAAACCCTCAAAACTTGTCTAATGTGCAATCAAACCCCTATACTCTCATATTTGTTCAAATAAGCTCCCGGACTTCTCCATTGTTATGGGTAGAAAATTTTGCTGACTGTTAGTCTAATCAAACTCCAATTCTAGAAAGCTCTTAGTCAAAATTTAGCTAGAGTTTCTCCATAAGAAACCAAAGTCCCACTATGGATTAAGTAGAGACATATGAAAAGTTCAAGGGCTCCTTTGAATCAATATGAAAGTACAGCAACTTCACATAGAGCAAAAGTTCAAGGCCTTAATTGCATGTTAAGCAGAAAAATGAGCAGTTTATCCTCACTCCATGTGCCTCTGAAAAAAATTTTTTAAATAAATATGCCACATTCAGGCCAATCTCACCCAGAACTCCATGTGTCAAAAAGTTTAATCTATATTATCGGTAGTGCTACAAACAAAACTACAAAGCATGGTGCAGCAATAAAGCTAGTGCATATTGGTGATAAAAGGATCATTTACAAGTTATAACACTACAATTGATGCAATATGCAAACCATGGCATTGTGTCCACAATTCAGCAAAAATCAATGAGGATTATCAAATCCAAAGAACAAAGCATACCTCTTCTTTTGTGTAGGTGTTATCTGTAATGAAGCAAAATTCTTCTACCCGTGGAGCACAAATTTCTTCATACTTCCTAGAAAAGCAAAACAATGAGAGAGGGTTTTCAATTTCAGGGAGAGAAGAAATGCTGTGGGTTCCAATTATAAGTAATGTTTGTGTTATAATTCTTATGACAATCTATTCATTATCTTGGCTTTATAGAATCATTCCTAATATGGATTGAACTCTAGATGGCAATGACAAGAGATGCCCTCATTCATTTTGAAGAAATTTACCCCAATTGTTCGCTTGAAGTTACAAGCATTATTTGGTTTCTAAGGCATACATAAAACTGAAAAGAAAGGATAGAATGAAAATGTAAAATAAAATACAAATTCGAAATCTTACGAGGCAATGAGCATGCAAGTGATGCCAAGCAGTTGAAGTCTTCTTCTCTCAACATACTTTAGAGAGAGGTACCAATCAATGAGATGCACTGTAAGATAGAGCGTATCCGGTACTAACTTGTATTCTTCAGAAACCTAAAGACAGAAAACCAGTTTTAAATTTCTTTAGGACAATAATTAACAAACAACAACTTTGCAAATTTACATACACAAGGGATTCTGCTTATAATTGAACCACTTAATACAAGAACAATATATTTCATCAAAGTGTGCTCACCTCCACAAGCCAATCAATCAGGATAGCCCTCATGTTTTGAGTAATATCACGCTGCATGGTCTCCATGAAATTACCAAAAGGCCTTCTTGAAAGCTGAAAGGAAAAGATAAAAAAATTAGTACATCTATCCTGACTTCATTTTCCCTGTATCTTGACTCAACCTGGACTCTTGCATTAAAACACGGTTCGCTGAATATGTTCAGATTATTGATCTTTCCATCCAAGTTTTAATGGGATCGTCTGATAGAAGAGCTTTCAGAGGATAACGGTTTCAAGTATTTTAAGGTTTTCTATCCTGTAATTAAGTGAAGCTTCACTAACCTCTGCAGAACGCCAATTGCTATAAATCTCAGGTGCATAGGTGCCACATAATTGAGGGTTCTTTTTATCTGAGTCAATGTTTATCACATCTTGATTGCTTAAAGCGTTCTCCTTAAAGCTTCCACTCTCTATGGAGGAAAAGGAAATTATCAGACACAGAAGCTGGCAAGTGCATTTACATACAAAGAAAAGAACACACACACATTTTGATCATATTATCATTGACAACGAGAAAACCAAACTGCAGCAATTATTATCACAAATAACTGCAAAGATAACCATACAAATCTCAGTAATGTTTTATCAAATGCCCTTAAATTGATGTTTGAGATCCTCTTTCTGCTTTTAAGAAAAACACATGAAAGCCAAAGCACCTCGCATTCATCTTTTGAAAAACATTATATTTCTCAGCTTCTACTATTTCGGCTTTACAACCAAAACATTTCTTCACATCTAAACAATTGGTATTTATGTTGCACCATTTCTTCCAATTTGAAATACATACAATCTTATGATACTCAACTCAGGAGATCAGACAAGCCTTTATACTTTATAAATTGGAATCAAAACTAATTCATACTAAAAACATCAGATTATATTTAGGTTGGAATTCTGTCTTCTGTTTCAAATTATGGAATGAGGGTGTGCAACTAGTGCTTGATCGGACAAAGGTTATCTCATAATAGAACTAACTTCTGGAAACGTAAGCATGTTTTTCTTCCTCTTCTTTTTTGCTTTGGCAACACCTAGCATGTTGATAAATAAAATACAAAAAGATTAAATGGCGAATGCACATTTTGGATACTGATTGAATATAAATAAGATACAGACAAAAAAAAGACAGGCCTTTGATCTTACATAAGAGATAAAGTAGCCCATAATTCCTAGAATTTGATAACAAGGAAATGCAAACCTTTCAAGCAACTTGATGTTCCAAAGGCATGTGAGAATTGTCGCCTGCTACATCATGACCAGCCCTGCAGACATTTACTTCCATCATGACAGCTTTAGGATTCATTTTCAAGCACAAAGGCTCTTTGACAGTTTTACTGGAAATCTCATCTAAAGAAACTGCTTGAGGCTTCGAGATTTCGATAGAAGTAGAAGTCACCACTTTCGGTATCTTCAAAGGAGCTTTTCTGCTCTGCTTGCTATTCTTAGCCTACAATTAGAATGAGCACCCGCTATAAATCCATGCCCTCTAAGTAACAAGAAATTTACCACAAGCACACTAAAAAATATCTAAAAAAATGCTCCAATAAACTAGTAATAAGTTATTCCACCATGAGAAAACAAAGAGTTCAATACTTTTATACATATTGTTCCAAATGGGAAACTTAAATTGATATGTTTGTCCAATTATCTCAAGAAAAATATTCAGATGACATATTGAAAAGATTCCAAATGAGCAATTTGCACAAAATAAAAAAATTGCAGTTAAAAAATGAGTAATTGGCACATAGACATGCTCTCGTCTTTTAACATAATGGCTTGAGGTTTTGCAAGATCTGGAATTCGAAAGAAGAGTCATACTTATAGGAATTGAGAGATGACATCTGAGTTTTAAAGGACTTCAGTTTTTAATCTATAGTATCATATCCTAGGCATAAATCAGCATGTACTATGAAACTAACTGTATTAGAAATTTTGCACGAAAACATATAATAAACAGAGCAAGTAGAGCAAACTAACTAGTGTTTTTGTTGCATTCAAGCAGTCTCTGTATGAATTTCTGCAGGGAAGATTTGTGATTTCTTGAAGCACTGCCTTTCTATTTCGCTGAGAACACATATTGTTCCCGGCTTTGACATTATTCTCCTTGGAAGGTGATGCTTTTGTTAAACTTCTCAGAACTGGCCTCGGATTCTGCTCTCTAGAAGACATTTTCCCTTCAGCATTCAATGCAGCAGCTCGAGCCCGTGTCATTCGACCTGTAACAGCCCCAGCACCTACAGCCATTACATTTTCTCTCCCCATATGTACAAGCCTGAAATCAAAAAAGCAACAAGCAAATATATGTTAATAATTTCGAAAAAAAAATAGATCATAAGGATAAGCATTTGTGCATTTTACATTCATAATGCATTGCAAGTGATGTTAAAAATAACAGAATGGGGCTATGAGAATGCCTAAAAAAAGCACAAAATCTCAAGGCATTTTCAAATTTACTGTAGACTTCTGAACATAGCAACAGATTTGATAAATTTTTTGAAACCTCGTACCAATGTCTATTCAAACATTTAAATATTTGAATTCATAACAAACATTAATTTCTCATTTATCAAATTTTAAAATATATATATATATATAAAAAATTAATAATAATCCACACTAAACCCAGAATTTAAACTTTAGACTGCACATTTCCAGAGTAATTGAACTTAAAAATCAAAACAACAATGCATATTACAAGAACAGGTAAGAAGGACAAACATATGTAAGACCAAATGCAAGACATTGAGATTTATAGTTGTATAATTATAATAATCACCCATTTCCTTAAAATCTGCGTTAACAAAAAGAAGAACAAGATTTACTTTCTTTAGCATTCAAATATGGAGTCTTGAATCTTCTTATTGAGTTTAATTACACCAAAAAGGACTTCAAAACCAACATTAAATTTTCTTTTCTTTTCCCACATTTTCTCATCAAACGCTTACTTCAAAATTTAAGAAAAACATCAAACACCCAGAATTACTACACCAAAAAAGCATCAAACTTTAGCGTAAACACACGTAAAAATTCCATTCTTTACCCACATTTTCTCATCGGACAAACTACAAAACAAAGACAGACCTACAAGAACATTTTTAAAAAAAACCGTACTTCAAGATTTAGTAAAAAATGTTAAAGACCCAGCATTGCTATACCAATAGAGCTTCAAGATTTAGCGAGTATTTATGAAAATGAACACAATGCATGTAGAAATTTTGATTGAGATTATGAACCTGGGACTGTGTCCTGGACTTTCGTTTCACTAAGAGGAGTGTGGAGAAGACAAGAGACTTCTTAGAGAGTGAAAGGAAGTCCCTTTAAAGAGAGAAACTATGGCGATTTGTGGGGCGGGATGTTTGGTTGTTTAAAACTCTTTGACTTTTGACTTTTTTGAGTTTGAGTAACGAATGTAACAATAACTACGTATTATGGGGAAAAAAATACATCTGTTTAAAGATGTTTGGAATATTTGAGAAGAACACAAAATAAAAATCAAAATAAATGTGTTTGTTTTATTTTGATTTCAATTTAGAGAGTAAAGGCATGTTTAATGAGGGTTTTAAATTTTTAATGTTTATTTATTAATAAGATTTACGTATGATGTATAGTTTGACTTTTACTTAATTATCCTAATTTATGTTTAATAAATGCTTGGAGATATAATATTTGCTTTATATATATATATACATAATATTATATTATTATTTATTTATTAAGTGAAGGTGTCCAAAAATATTAACCTTATTTTTTTTTTTTTTCCTTCTTATCTTATAGCCATTATAGTAACAGTTAGTATTCATCTCTCTCACTCTCTCATTCTCTTTTTTCTCCCTCACTCTGAATTATAAATTGTTTTTTAACTATTCTCATTCTCTTATTTTTTTCATATAAGCATCATTTTTAAGTGTTCCTTTTTTTTCTTTTTTTTACGGGTGTATTGTACTAGTGTATATGTATAAATATTGAAAAGCAAATTTTTGTTAGTAAGATCATAACATCTTTTTAATCGGATTAATCATAATTTTTTTCTAGGAAATTAAAATTGGATTATTAGTCTTGTGTATGTTAGAGATTTTACCTTTTTTTAAAGAACTGGCCATCAATTTACATAAGATTATTCGTATCTTTTAAAATTTTTTAAGATTTAAGATAATTAGATTAGATAATAACTTTCTAAAGCAATAAAAATATAATAAAATAGTTATTATAATTATTTAAAATTTGAATGTAACTTTTTCAGAAGAAAAAGAGAATGAGAGTGGTCTTATTAAAATCAGAGATTAATGGAAGAGGGAGAGATGGGGTTTATTATTTTGAAATAATAGTATGAAAACTACCAAAAAATTTAAAAGGATGTAAATATTATCCTTTTAAGTCTTAATGTAATTAGAAAAAACAATATTTAAGTCTTTCATATTATTAAACAACACACTTAACAAAGCAATTTATATATAAATGTGAAGGGTTAAGGTCCTTAACAATGGATTTCAAAAAATTTAAGTAACCATTCTCATCCATAGAATCACATAAAACGAGAAGTTTGGCCATTCTTTGCTATAAAATTTATATAATAAATTACTTTTTTTAAATAAAAGATTTTGTTTACATATAAAAAGATAAAAGGATTTAGTATAAAAACAATTTCATCAATTGAATCCACATGAGTTGCTTGTTGCTACGCCAATTAATTTGTATCACAATATGTACTTTTGTCATCTCATTTACTATGTTTCTTTTTCTAATAACAAAGTAATATCTTTATTCTAAGACAACATATATAAGAAATTTGCTGTAGAAAATTACTTCAATATCAATAAATTTGACACACCAAGCTTCTCAGCATTCCCAACCATAAATATGATGGATGCAACCCAATAGAAAGAGAAAGCTCTTATACCATTCTTAGGGTCCATTTAGATTGTTGTTTTCCTCTATCTCAAATCTAAATTTTATATATAAAGGTTTGATTTGCAATTATATTTTATCTATATTTGGTCTATTGATGTTTCTATGTGAACTATCATATGATTTTTATCTATATATATTTCTTGATAGATAATTTGTTAGAAAAAAAATGTAAAAAAAGTGTCTATCATATGTCGGATGCCAAACCGATCCTTACTTATTACATATTTTATTTTTATTTCGTTTGTATAATGGATCGTGGCAACGATGACTTTCTCTATTGCAATCATTTATCCCAAAAGGTAAAAAAAAATCTCATTATGGTGTATCCATGTTTGATCCTTTATCACAAAGTACAACACCTTCCATTAAGGATAAGGTACATTAGTAATGGTAGCATCGACGATGGTTACACAATATCGATAGGACAAAATAGTAATGTTTTTATGGCAATATTTAATAATGGTAGTGATTATGTGGTTACGGTATTGTAGTGTAATAATGGTGATGATGAGTAGTTTTGATAGTAAGCCTATGGTGACAATGTGGTAGCAATATGATAGGTCATGATATGACTAGGACATAGTTTTGGTAGGAAAGCCATAGTAGTGATAGGTCGTATACAATAATGGCAGTGTGATGAGACACCATTAAGGGAGATATAATGCGATAATGATAATTGGAGGTATGATAAGAGTAGTTGGTGATAGTAGTGGTGATATAACATATGTGATGGTATGATCGCATAATTTTAATCCGTGGTCATTTTGTCCTCCTAGAAAGAACTACTAAATTCATCGAGTTGTTTCGAAGAGTCAAAATGACTAGTTATCAATAGAATTCTTTATTGGCTTTTCTATAAAATATTCCTTTGGGTGAGGGTTTCCAAACACATCATACTAAAACCATGCTAATGAATAACCAACCCACAATGAATAGATGGTACTATGAGAATAGTGTTGTTGTGTGATAATTACGTAGGTGATGATTTCAAGAGATAATTGCAATGTGATTAGTGGTAATGATGTTGCATTCATGGTGGTATAATGCTAGAAGGGTAGTGATTTTAGTGGTTAGTTTTTAATGGTGGAAGTGGTATGATGTAAATGATCACAGTAGTAAAGATGGTTGAAGATGGTATTGATGGTATTAACAGTGATGTAGTGGTTGTGCAATGGTAGTAATCAGTAGGTTTATGGTGACGTGATGTCCTATTTTACTTTTATTTTTTTATCCTTTATTTTAGTAATTTTTGTTTAAGATTAAAGTAAGTGAGGCGAAATGTCACGATTTTGTCTTGGTACTAGTTGTTTCCCAGAGGTTACCCATCATGGAAGTGCTCTTCATTGAACATGCTTAACTTTAGAGTTCTGATAAACTCCAAGCCATTACACCAAAAGGCGTCTCAATAATTAAAGTTTTATCATCTTATATTGAGAGGTATCACATACTCCCCTACTTATCGAACTGACGTTTTCATCGGTTTTGTTATACAGATCTCGAACCATACCAAGTAAAGAGGATATTAAAGGTATTCCCTTGCTCAAGAGATACCCCCACTCTAAGACACTTTGCCCTTGCACAACTCTTAGTTCCACCACTTCCGGCAAATGCCGTGTCCATTAGTTATATGTATATATATGCTAAACCTTGGATATGTATTGAAAAGGTATTTTGTTAGAGAGATGAATAGCATTCTTTTACTAAAAATAACAAAACAAATGAGCAAAGGAACAAAAAATGTTAGAGACATGAGGAATTCTCAAAGAATAAAGTTTTCCAAGAGGTGGAATCTGTACGAGTACAAATAGGATAATTATATCTTTATATAATCTCATTTCCTTCACCTTAGGTTAAAGAGTACAACAACCTTGATGCATGCCCATGTTGGACACATGTATTACACTCTGGATTGTTAAGATTATGACCAATTGCCACATAACCCACTTAAATTAAGTATGTAGGCTCTAAATTCCAAAATTTATTTATATCAAGATTGAATCGATAAAATCCTTATGTAAGGTTCATAAAACTATTTTTTTAATGCTATTTTAAAACCATTTGTGAAAGCAATACAAAAGTTGCGTATTGATAAAATGCATCATCCATACCTTTAGACATGTATTTGTCAAATAATAGAAATTAGTTAGGGCATTTAACTCCACAAAATTATATTGTATCAACAGCAGTGATAGAAAATAAACTCAAGCTCTTGGGTCAAAACTAAAAACGATGTGTAAATATCAATACAAAAATATTATGACTCTATCTCCATCACCATAGCACATTTATTGTGAAATATCTCAAGAGGCCACACACACACATGCATAAATTTTGAAAGAGTATATATCATCTTATAGGCCACACTAGTCACCCAAAGTTCAGGTTAGATCCATATTTGATTCTATAATATGAGTGATCAAAAGTAGGATCATCACCACTTGAAAAAAAAAAAAAAGGGGTGAGTCAAAGTCCAATACATGGCAACATAAATACACACGCTATGTGAGGGCAAACCTATTCAAATGCACCAAACATAGTTAAGTATTTAATTTAAGTAGGAGAAGCAATACAAGAGTACTCATGATTTCGAACAACATGTGAAAGAGACCAAGGTCCAATACCAGGGTAAACAATTACAGCTGGTTTCTTATTTGATAAAAAACTAAAAGAATAATTCCATTAAGGTTTGCAAACATTATATAGACGTTACCATTACAATCCATCTATAAAACATAATTCGATGTCCTCTCTTCTTCCAAACTACACTCAGCATAGCTTTCGCTTTGTTTAGGTGATAGTTATGGCAATATTTTTTCCCTTATCAGTTGCACAACAAGGTGGTCTAAGAACCTAATTACCATGTTAGGATATGAGATCATAATAAAGTGGTTAGGTTTCGACTCAAGATGACCAAGCAGCAAACAACACTTATTGTAAGTTAAATTTATGTATCAATAAGTTCATTATACTATATTAGCAAGCAACATGTATGTAATTATGTGCCTGTTAAAGCAAGTCTCTAATGTGATAGATTTAAAGTATGTGAATGCTTACAATCTATTTAAAGAAATAGCTGGATATAACTTCATTTGCTATTTTGCCTTCTATCAGGTCAAGGCCTTTTACTTAAGGTTAACAAAGCTATCGAGGCTAATCATAATATAGGCCCTAGGTTATTGGGCTACTTATAATTTAAAGAGTTGGCCTAATACGATTTCATATGTAGCTCTACAAATTTCATTTGATTCATTTTAAACTCAATTGTATTATTCAATAAGAAGAATGCCTAATTAGAGTCTTAGGATTATTGTTTAAGGAGCTAAGCTCACTAGGTGTTTATGTGTGTTGCTAACATTATAGTCTCTATAGAGACGCATGAGTCAATCATGATTGACTTTTAGATCTTTGCTTTGGTTCAATTAGACCAAGGGAAAATTGTTTAGTGTCCATAAATTAGGCCAGATTGATCCATACTTACAATTATTTTACTTTATTTCCTCTAATTATTCATTCTATAGTTATTCATTATATAGTATTATTATTCTTATCGGTTATTGTTTAGTATTATGAAGTTATTATAGTGTCAACTAATTTGATGGGAAGAGAAGGTGATCTAGTCCAATTCAAGATCAGTTTAGGGAAAGAATTTGTAGTCCTAAAACCTAAAGTTTAGAATGACTTAGATTTCTTGAAATATCCTAAAATATCTTGTAAGCAATGGTAAAGTAATAAATTGCCAAAACCTTAGGTTTCCTTATTTATGGCATGTCTACCTTCCTTAAAAGAAAGTTTTACCCTCTAAGATACGCTCCATAGGTATCTCTATATAAAAGCCTTAATACCTTTATCCATTTTCTCCTTATAGTAACAACTAGAAGGATACATTCAAACATTAGGAGAACAACCACTTAGTGGAGAGGTAAGACTTGAGAAATCCTTCTTCACAATTTTTAATAAACTCTCAGGTGATCCTAAACAAGTACATTCTTTGATGTGTGATCAAAGAAACAAAAGGAAAAGATCAAGAAAAAATCGAAAGGTAATATCTATTACAAATCATTTCAATAAAGTAATATGTAGATTCTTTACAATCTATGTACGATATTATTGAAGACTTAGAACAAGGATATTGAGGTAAGAACTCGATAACCAATCTTTTATTCATGTGATTGGAGATTAGATTTTGCTAGACTTTATCTAAATGATGAATCTTGCTTATAGAAGAACCGATTTGCAATTAACCATAAAACTGAACTTGTTATATGAGTTTGATAAATCAAATTGGGTAAAAATCACAATTTTGGATAATCGGAACATAAAATTCATAAGAGAAATGTTAATGATTGTGACTTAGGCCAATTATTGAATATCATCATTCTTATTTTTTATTTATAAAGAGGAATTATTACTATACTGTTTATGTGTTTACTTTATAATAATGTTTTGAATAATTATGTAATTATTCAAAATGTCCCTATATGTTAAATATAGTATGAGTTTTGATTTATAATTATGAGACGTTTGTTTATATAGGATACAAATCAAAATTATAAGTGCATGTTAGAGAACTAAGTACCAGACTAACCCACTATGAGATCACTACTAGATTAGTGCCATAAGTGATTCTCACAATAACAATGTCATCATACCTTAGACCTGAAATCACCATTGATTCCAACATTAGAAATATTATGATTCAACTTAATCAAATGTTATCTTTGACCAATAATTATAAAGGTTGTGATTAAGCATAATGTGAATCATGTAAAAGAATATGAGTGATTGAGGTGAGATTCGTCCTTTTGTTATGAGGGAGATATCCTTAGGTCCCTTGATAAGTGAGACTGAGAAATGTATGGTTGTGCTCAAATAAATTGATAGTATGATCAATGTTGTTTGTTCTATCATTCCACTTGGAGATCAAGAAATGATAAGATTGAACAATATAAGGTTGACAATATCCATGCCTTATATTCAATCTAAATATCATGAGAAAAAAGATTATGACATAAGTTATGGATCATGTAAAGTCAGATTGTCGATCTTTACATAATTTGGGTAGACATAACATCTTGTTAAAGGCCACTTATGTCTTGTGTGCCAAAAGGGTTTTTAGGACTATTGCCAACGTTAAGTAAACCTATAGGATTGCATACAAAGAATGAACTAAATGGGCTATAGGTTCATAAACCTAGCAGGAATCATCTAATTATTTATCAATCTTAATCGATTAAGAATAATAAATAATATAAATAATAATCATTACCATTTTGAATAGGACATTAAGAAAAAAGGGCATGTGTTTTCTAATTAAAACATACCCTAATTGGATTAAGGATTATATTAATGTTAATATCCTATCTCATGAAAATACCAATATTAGTATAAATAGAATAATACAGCTCTTACCTAGGGTTAACGATGCTTGCCATCAACATCAAATTTGTAGAGAAACTCTGTACACCTAAAAGTGATAAAAACACGAGAGTGCGTGTGAGATTCTTCTCACTGATCTAGAATAATTTTTTAGGGTGCTAGCATGCTAGAGACCCTATTGAGGCCTAGTCATTCATGTGGATACCATAGAGGAAGTCGTAGTACACCATGCTTGCATATAAGCTTCATTAACGACTTAGAAAAACACACAAGGCAAAATCATCACCTCTTTTGATTTATATGTATAACATGGGTCCTTTAGTAATCTAAGGATTTCGTAAGGACTTTAGATCCCTAAATTACTAAGAAGAAACATTATGATCACATTGGGAAGGACTCTAGAGTGACTGAAACTGCAACAACTGGCTGAAAAAGGCAACCAAATTGAACTAGAAGACTGATTATCTTACCACACTTAGTCAACTAGCTCTAGCTAACTAGTCTTGTAACCATTTTATCCAATCAATGAAAATTGACCAAGAGCATCGATAACCTATTAATTATTTGAGCTTAAACGTGATAATTTATGGGAAATTTATTTAATCCTAGCGTTAGATTAAAAATCTAGTGATTTTCAAAGTTAAGTTTTAGTATTTATTAAGTATTTCTTGTGCTAAGAGTTGAATTTAGCTCATTGTGGATACTAGGTACGTGTTTACTATTATTTATTGGTTATGCTTGTAGGTTCAGTGAAATTTACTAGGTTAATAAATATTAAATAACATATTTGTTTAATGTTTATGCTGTTGTGAAAAATTATTTAGCGAAAATGGTGGAAAATCTAAGCCATTACAAATGTCAAGAATCTTATAACAGCTCATGCATTATTTTCTTATCAATTGGACACTAGTACCCAATGTTATACCCTAGGTTTAAGCCTCAAATGAGGGAAATGCCCATGTCTGCACTTAGAGGTGAAGCACTTAATAGGGTAAAATGCTTGTATTTGGGGTTGGATGCCCAATTCTATGCTTTGAGGTTAAGCTCCTAACAAGGAAAGGGTCCATGTTTGCACTTTGAAGTGAAGTATCAGATAAGGTAAAATGACTGTGTTTGAAGTTGGATGCTTGGGGTTGAGCAGGTGGACATGTTTTTCTATGAATTTTATTAATACAAGATGTGATTACGAGTTCCCGTTATTCTGAAATTTATACTTATTTATTTGATGGCTACTATTAAATATCTAATGAATTTGTGTTGTGTCGTTTAGATTTTTTTTGCGTCGGATTCTATAAGTTGTGTAATGTTTAGCATTGTGTGTGCTTGCATCTAGTAGGCATTTCTAGCTCACTCTTATTTTTCTAGGTATTAAGATTAATCTAGATGATCATAATGATAATCTTGGTTATGATCTGTTTATGTGAGATGTGGTGAAAGCGGATTTGCTAAGGATGATCTTTTTAATAACTTAGTTTGAATGCATTAGTTGGATTTCTATGTTGTTAGATTTATCATTCTATCTTTTATTTCATAAACTTTATTTGAGGATTTTGTAATATTTTGTGCAAATCTATTACATTTGAGGGTAATTGGAGTTTTACTGCGATTTCAGGACGGTCAATAGGATATAGTACTCTTATCAGAGGCATTACATTTAGATTAGTCAAACTTATATTCAAATTAGTTTATTTATATAATTAATTATTTTATTTGTTCTTAATGATAATTTTGCATGGACTAAGCTGAAGAGAGTATGATTGATTTGATTGAATTAGGTTCAGTTTTCGGACAATGGAATCGATTGTATAGGCTTAGATTGTTGGCTTAACTATCTAAGCTAGCTAAGCTCGATTTTAATTTAATTTTTTGTTTGTGTATTTCTCATTTTCTCATTTTGAAATTTTATTATTTTTATTTTGGTTTAGGCCTTATAAATTGAAAATTTCTAATTAAGGCTAGATTGAAATTTACTTTTGAACTATTTTATAGAAGTCTTAGAGGCCATTTTGTTTTCCTAATATTCTTATGAGTTCATCTAAGGCCCACTTCACTTATTTTTGAAAATTTTAGATTAAGCTTTCATTAGTTAGTCCCAAAACCATGTTTAAGTCTTAATTTATTTAATATAGGCTAAGCTTATAATAATATAATCCATCAACTTTGTGTTATGTTTTTAGAATTTTAAAATGAATTCCATGTTTAACACACCCTATTGAGTTAAATTCAAGCAAATTTTCCCTTATTTCATCATACTTTTAATGTAAGTCTATTTAGTATTAAATTTACCATAAAATCATTTGAATGATCACCAATTATAAAGGACACTTCTACAAATTGAGCAATTATTCAATTAAGTTCGGTTATTTCATTAAATTGCTAACTTTGAGTCATTGCAACAACTTATAATTATTATCAGGGATAAAGTCACAAATGGTACTTGAATTTTGACAAAATATGCGATCATGTACCCAAACTTTAAAATTAATCAATTCAATACTTAAACTTTAAAATTGATTAATTTAATACCTGAAAAACTTTGAAATTGGTAAATTAATCTAAAAGAACTTGACAAAGTACTATTGTCATGCATGAAAGGTTCTTTCAAGTACTAAACATCTACTAAATTTATCAATTTTAAGGTCCAAGTACCTAATTACATATTTTGCCAAACTTCAGGTACCATTCGTGACATAAACCTTGTTATAAAACATTTAAGTCTCATGTATCACAAAATTGCAAAGATTAACATTAATTAGACATGAAATTAACAAATGAATTATCCTTTAGTGAATCCAAGGTGGCAGCATCGTCCTAGTATGGTTCAACACCAATTATTTTATATTAATATTCGTTCAATTGGTTCCATAATTTACAAATTACAAGCTTGGCGATTTAATGTCAATATATGCTCATTTATTTATCCACACATTCCAAACATAAGTATTATCATACTATAAAAGCAAGGTTTGGCTAATAAATGTTGTAATGTTTATGTTGCAAATTACACATGTTATTCATTAAATTCCTTTCAAAACTTATGTTATCGTATCAATCACACTCAACACAAATTTAATCACAATCAAGACACATATGCATATATAAACATTTGGCATGATTTTAAAATATTAAGTTTCATGGACCTCTATTAAGCCCCTTTTCAAAAAATAGACCTCATATAAGCGTGTAACTATTGTTATTTAAGCTATATCATAGCTAAGGATCAACCTATACATTTCATAAGTCTCCACATGGTGTTTGATTTTAGGGCATCTTATTTCCATACACATTTGTGCACAAATCATCAACTTACCCACTACACACTGTCAATCCTCAATATTTCTACATATTATCACAACATAATTACTTTTCATGCATACCTTACAGAAAGACACTTATAACTAAGGTGTTTATTTCATAAAGATAACCTTCTTAAGCTTAATTAATCATTTAACCATTAATTTGTTTTATCTATTCATTCAAAATTACTATATCCTATCATATGTCTTCAAGATAGGTGAAAATTCTGAAAAAGAGATTGCTTCTCAATGGCAAAAAACATACTTTGCTTCTCTCTACACCATTGAAAATGTCAACCTCCAATGGTGCTTATTTCAACACTTTATGGTTTCCTTTGATAAAAACTCCATGTTAGCATTTAAACTCAAGAAGGCCCCCATTATCAATTAATACTTTAAAAAAACACTAAAACCCCACTCATTTTCTTTATTGAGGCTGGATATACCACCTTGTATAGCACCTTGGAAGCCACTTGTTTCTCCTTTTACGAGAGAATAAAAGAAAGCATGCATAAATGGTACTAGGATTAACCTTAGCTCGTAGGTTATTACTTTGTGTTTAGTGATTTAGTAATGATTACTTAATCTAGCTAGGATTTGATGATTATTAAATGTGTTGAACCAGATAGATTCAAGTTGTTTTTTTATGAGAATAAAAAAAAAATAAATTGATCAAATGATTGATCAATTTTAACTTAAACTGACATGTTGTAAAACTTGAAGAAAATGTTTAAGTGTTCAAACTTGCTAAAAAATGTGTTACAATGCAGTTAACAACCGAAGCCAGCCAATATAGTTACAAATGAGCCAAGTTATTCGTAAGCTACTCAGCTTGTTTTAAACTAAGCTCGACTTGCTTTTGTTTAATAATGAGCTAAACTCAAGCTAAACATGAAGCTCATTTAACTAAACAAATCGAGTTTAAGCTTTTATTTAGCCTCATGAGCCGGCTCACAAGCAAACTTGTTAAAACTTACAAGTAGGCTCATGAATGATTTTTTATAATTTACTTTATTAATATAATTATTTAGGTTCTCAAGATCATTTAGTCTCGTTAAGTTAAACTAACCCAATAAGCTAATATCGAGCTTGCAGATCCTTAACAAGCTCAAGCTTGTGTCTATACCTTTTAGTCTCATTAAAGGCCTTGCTCAGCTCGAGTTCAAGCTCAGTGATTTGTTAAATGAGCCAAGCCCAAGCCTTAACCTTCAAAAACTCGGTTTGGCTAACTAACTTGTTTTCACATTTACCAACCATGCTTCAGGCATAATGTTCAAACGTTAGTAATGATCAAAAGATCTGATCATGTTCTTAGGAAGTGTCTAAATTATAAGGCATAGTGTTTAGGCACCAGATGGTTTTGAACATGATTATAATTTTCTAATCACGTGAAAACTAGCCATGACGTCCGCACACCACCAATGTTTGCACATGATAAGAACTTTCTGATTAAAGTGAAAGTGAGGCAACGTCTGTTGTTTGGTCACTAAGGTGTGACATGCTTACACTAAGGCATTCCAAAATATTCAATGTTTATTGTTTTCTAGATGTTGAAGGAAATGAAGTAAAGACATCAAGCATCTCAGGATGATGTCAAGTGCTAGGTGATGACATAAGGACATAAGCCCCAAGAAATTGACTGTTAGGTGCATTAATTGTGGGGAAAACTTATCTAATTTTGTACAATGACTATTTTGTTTTCATTAATTATAAATATTGAATGTTGGACTAACCTTTGATAGTTAGTTGAGCTTACATATTGCGATCTAACTTTTTTGCCTTATTGAAATCAATATCCTTATTTATAGCTCTTTATTTTTAATTTTTAGAGAGAGAAATTTGAGTAGTATGCTTGTGAGATATTATTGCAATTCATAAAAAAGTACTACTCTCGTGCGAGTATTTTGTATTGATTTGTGAGACTTGTGCATAGTTCCATGTAAGCGAAATTTGTATGATTAATAAAGTTGTGTGAAGTTATCGGTTTAAGGGAAATTGAGTTTGTGGAGAGTAGGGTAGTCCAAACTCTACGTTATATCTGAGAACAAATTTCTCTAATCTTATCTCTTTTATTTTTTCAAGATATATTGTCATTATTATTTTTATTGTTATTATTTCAACTTAGACATAATCACGGGTTGGTTCCGAACCAGGAATCGACCTACTCGTCACTGGCGATTCCTGAACAAGGAACAACCCGAGAATGGATCTGAATCTGTAAAAGACCACCGGTTTTGATGGGTCCTTACGGTTCCATCCCTAAAACTGCATACCCAGCGGTTTTGAAACCGCCGGTTCAAGAACTAGCAGAACGACAGTTCTACACCATAAAAATCATAAAAAAAAAGAAAAAAAGAAATTTATAAAAAAATTGTAATTATAAAAAAATATTTAAAACTACTTTCACATAAATAATAAAATTATTTCCTATTATAATATTTAATGTATTATTAACAACACAAGTACTAAATATTTGAAATCATATATTGTTAAATTTATGTAGACTTCTAACCAAAGTAGACTTTTTTTTTTAACAATATGTGATTTGTGTTTTGTTGTTGGGAATTATTTGCATCTTGAATATTTTATAGTGTCACATCGCTAATATAGCAACTAAAAAAATGCAAGCGATTGCATATAAATAAATACATAATTATAGAATTTCTTTTAACTAATACTATGAACAATTACTTTAGGCTCAACGTCATTTCAAGTTAAAAATTTATTTTGCATTTTTCTTAGTTAAATTAAGTAAAGTTTTTAATTGGTTTTTTATTTCATGGTTCTCGGTTCCTAGAATCAGAACGAACCGTAGGAACCGGATCGGCTCTCATGGGTTCGGTTCTGGTTCCACCATTTTTGTAATAGATAATCGACAGTTCAGGGTCCGTTCCAGACCAAATCGAACAGTGATGATATCTATTTCAACTTGTCCATTTGCAATTAAATTTTCAAAGACAGTTCAATTAGTTAATAAATTCAATTCACCCCCTCTTTGTTTTAGTGCATTTTCAAATTAAAGGGTGACTCCAATAATTTGTCCTATCTACATTTTTTATGAAAAATGGAAAAACTAAGTTAATGGTGTTTTTAATAATATTGAAAAAGATAATCCCAAAATTTAGAATTCCCCACTTATTAAACTTGTTCTTCTAACTGCCCTCTTATTAGTTTAGAGATATTTTATATTTCAATGCACACAAGGTTATAACCCTGTTTGGCTAATAAAATCAAATCATATAGATTCTCAAAAAAACTCTCACCATTGTTAATAAAATAACATCAAATCATTGATGAACGGTTCTACTAACTCCTTAAAAACGTAAAGAAATTACGATATCTACAAGCTAAGTTTCATAAACTGAAATGAAAAATCTAAACAAACCTATCAAATCATCAGGTCCAAATAATTCATGAAGTCATCATTGTCAACATATCGTTGTACGGGCCTTTTTGGTTCATTGTTTTTTCATCGTTTTGATGCAAAACAAATATTGAGCCGATACTAATATGATGCAACTGAAAAACAAATATTTTACTCATAAACTGATCAAACTAAACCAATACTAAATCGATACTAAACCGATACCAAATTGATACGAATAAAAAACTAACAATCCAAAATGCCCATATAAATCTAGCTTATTGCACCGCTTGAAAAGAAGTCCTAAATGGGTGAGCGGCGGAACATAATACAAGCTACCATATGCAAACATAGATCATGTCAAATCACTTACGACTTAATTAAGCTAATGCGAGGACCAATCAATCAGTTAATCACCAAATTGATCTAATAAAGGATAACTGGAACAATAACACATATTGGATAAAACAAACCTTTGGAATCAATTTTAACAATGAGAACTCTTTTACACACCCCATATTTTAATCCTAAAAGTGTGAAACCTTTTCACGCATCATGGAGTCAAATAATAAAAGTATGAGTTTGTATAACAGTGGATCCTCGGAGACCTTTATTAAAGGTGTGGGGTAGATTCTTAGAGCCCAATTTAAAAGTGTAGTGCAGGTTCTTAGTATCCGATTTTAAAATTGTGGTTTATGTTACTATAACTTTTTTGCAAATATAAATTTTTGTTGTGCAAGAGCAATCAATAGGTGTAACCCTAATAAATCAAATAATCAGTAACTTATTAATTGTCAAAACGTAGCACATATAAACAACAATTACACTTAAAGTTCACTAAAATTTATTTTAGATGATTTATACTTGTAAAATAACATGCATTATTTGCATTACACACACACAAAAAAAAAAAAAAGATGTTTCTTAAATTTAGCTTAAGCTTTTCCACTTTTAAATTGTCATGAAAATCTAACTGGGAGTGAGAAGAAAAAAGATTCTGAGGAAGGAACAGAATGGGGTTGTTTATTGAAGTATACTTGGTCGATAATTACCAATCCTTTGGGTTGCCAAAGTTTTGATGGGTTAACTAAGTTTTTAGCCATAAGGCAACGTCACATAATCCTAACATGTTGTTTTTCTCATTCTTGAAACCACTTGTTTTCTTTTGTTTTTTAATCTACAAATTTTTTCCTACTCACTATCCTATGGAAAACCTTAGCTTCTATGGGTAGTTGGATCTGTGAGCTTGTAACGACAAGATGGTTTAGGGTTTATTTACCTCAAGATTGCTGTCCCACAACACAAATCTAGTTTCGTAATCAAGATCCATGTTCGTGCCTTTTGCCTATATATAATAATAATTTTTTTTTAAATAACTTATAGAATATCATATTTCATTTTAAAATAATAAATATGTATAGTTTAAAAATATTATAATATATATACATCAATTTGTCATTCTCTACTATGTTTAATACGTAAGTTTAAGTTCAAATATACAAGTCTCTTTCCCTACAAATTTTTATTATTTTTTTATACAAGTGGACTAGTAGGTCAACCCACTTAACTCGCGGGCCAACTCACTTTGGTCCTCGAGCCAACTCACTTTGGCCTCGAGCTAACCAGCTTGGGTCAAATTAGCCCATTTTAAAAGGAATAAAAAAAAGTTATTCTTGTCCCATTTTTTAAATTGGTTAAACAGGTCGACATGCCAAAGCCCATTTGCATAGCTCTGAGCAAATGGGCCATTACCACAAGTCGAGTTGTTTAAAAATGGGCTAATATATCATGTTCTCCTGCCTTATTATTAGAGCTAGGTGAATAGGCTGACTCCCAAGCCAAATTGTAAAAAACAAAAAGGAAATGTTCAAGAACTAGCCATGTCCAAATTAAAAAAAAATATATGTAATAATATATTAGTGACAATTTATGATATGTTATAGAGGGGGATGCACATGTCACATACATTATAACATTCTAAGTAATTAAAATAGTGACAAAATTAATCATTGATATATATAATCTTACAATACTTAAATATTCCAATTTCCACACAAATTAACCTTAAAAAAAAAAAAAATCACTTTGACCCATTTAACCTGTAAGCCAAAGTGTGAGGATTAAAGCAAAGAAATTCAGGCCCGTTACTTGTTATAGTGTGATTTTTCTTCGTGTTTTTGAAATCATGTGATGTACCTCGGTGACAACCAAGAGGGGAAGTATTACTTGTATCATGTGAGTCGAGTCCATATAGATATCCCCTTGGGTCACATTTGACCTGTGGGGACCTAATCCATCCGGGATCCGATTGGGTCAACCCGTAGGTAGATCTGCATGGATCCCCTAAAAAAATAATATATAAATCAGTTGTTATACAAAATAAGAAATATAAACTTATAGAAAAATATAAAATAATAGAAAATTAAAAAAAGGTAAATAAAATTCAATGTTTGGACTATTTTCATGTGAATAGAAATTATTTAATATTTATTCACAATATTTGAAACGTTGTTGATAACAACATAAAAATAAATATAATAAGAAAAAATATATGATTGCTTTATATAGAATTTCATCAAGAGTATAAAAACTTAAACCGGTAGTTCCATGGTTTAGTCTTGCCTTGCTCCTAACTAGAGCGGTTTTGTGTCTTGGAATTTTAGCTTTATACCTAATGGGTCTAGATCAAGTTTTGACCTGGCCCATCAAGCTATCTATGTCCATCCATGGTTTGAGCAATATATCGTATAACCTGTAAAATTGATTGTCTCATGTGGGCTAATGGCGGATGCCGGATGGTGTTGTTTATGGCCTTTAGACTATCTTTGTAAGTTTCTTAGAAGGTCTATAATTTTGCAATTTGTCTTTTGTTAGATTTCTTTTTTTTTTTAACTTTGAACAAGATCAAGTTTTTCAAGTATGACTTGATATGTACATTTTTAGAACTTATTAGTAGCACATTTTCATATAAAGAGGGGGAACCAATGTAAAACAAAGTCAAAATGGTTAAATTGCATTCTCTCTTATATGATACATATAACTCACAATTAGGCAAAATATAATTTAAAATCCCCAAATATTCTCTCTCTTTTTTCACATTCTAGATCGGAACTTAGAATTATCATAAATTAATGAAAAAAAAATCATCAATTTTGTTTTATCAGGAATTTCCATAGTACCATGATTGAACTGATTATAAAAATTATAAGACCGATCTTATGGAAAACAAAAGGAAGTATGGAATCCTCCCCTCCCCCCCCCCCCTAAAACACTTTTTTAAGGTAAATCTAATAAATATGCTAGTGTAATGGACATAAATTGCCAACTAAGCTTAATGAAAAAATTTTTAGTTGTAATTTTGAAATATTTAATCACACCTGATATCATAACAGGTTGTTGTATTCAATGTTGTCGGACCCGGACCGACCTACCCGGTTCGACCTAATCCAAGCGGAACCGGCCATGGCAGCAAGTCGATTTATATATTTGGCATAGATTGGCAATCAACTTGGATTGAATTGGTTAACCCAAGTGATTGGATCGAGACCTAGTCAACCCAAATCTATTGACCTCGCTTGGAAGTGTGAGAAGACGAACAATGGCAAAAACGAAAAAAATGAAAAGCACACACAAGATTTACATGGAAAACCCAAATCGAGAAAAACCACGAGCAGAGGAGAGAGAATTCACTATATGTAAAAATGGAGTACAAAAGAGAGAGAGTAACAAAATACAAATAAAAACTCTCTCATTTTCTCACTCTCATACAAATCCTAACAAAACACATATTTATATGTGAATATAGCTAGGCAACAATAAATGCCAAAATTATGTCCCTTAAATGTATAATGAATTAATAATAAATGTATAGCCAAATATTTATTCGTTATACAAATATCAAATTTATGACTCTTAAATGTATAATGAATGAATAATAAATGTGAATCAAATATCCATTCATTATACATTTGACTATGAAAAATGGCTACTGAAAACGGTCACAAACTCCAACAGGAAGGAAATAAAAATAAAAAAGAATTTACTAGAATTGCACATATGTATTTATACTATATTTATAAAATATAATCATTTTATTATGTTTTCTTATCTTTTTAAGGTACATGTCTTGTATGGATCTAATAGGTAATTTATGGATTTAATTAACTGATGCCATATATATTTGCTTTTCATAATTAAAATATACCTTATATTTCTACGTTTTATTGACCCCGACTCAACGCCTGACCCCTTAATATGTCTGAATCAAATACTTGGCTCGTTTACTTCGTTGAATGAATAAGGTTATAATAGAATTTCTATTACGAAGAAATGGAATAGAGCTGTAACAGGATTTTTCTTTATTAATTTTTTTTGTATGGTGATATTTTGAAAAAAAGACAGTTCCAGCATTGAATTGCCATTCATAGGTTTGAATAAAGAATGGTTATTCAATGTTTTGTGTAATAGAGATTCATCATGGGATCGCTATTTAGTGAATTAAACGTCGTAATAGCTATTCGTAAATAATAAGGTTATAATGGAATTACAATTACAGCGAAATGAACGAGCAATCAATCTAGTTTGACAATACTGGCCGTTATAACCAAAGATCTAATTTTGTGCATCTTTTACTTACTTTTTAGTTTATAAGATATTGTCGGGAACTAATTAAAATGAAAATATATATGCATTCTCTTTATATATATTCCATTTTCAAGAGATGATACATCTAACTTCGCATGTGGTTCCACTTATTTGTTTTCTTCTTTTAGCTTTGTATTAGATAATTTCTACTCTTTTTCAGTATTTAGTTATCCCAATTCACATATTCATCACATGAACTTTTAAGATGATTGAAATTGAACTCCCCTTTTTGAATCAGTTTGAAATTTCAACTTCTATAAGCGTGAGGAGGGGACTTATTTGAAATGCGCCAGCAAAGAGGAGTACATATTGCATCAACATGTGATGATGCAGCTCTATAGTGTTTACTAATAATTAAATATTGATGCACGTAGGCTTAGCTGGACATCCACATGATGGGTTAAGACCTAAGAGATTTGAAATAGTTAGAACTTAAAATTCCAAATTTAAGAGTACTCACTGTCGGCCTAAGTCCAAACTAACTTCACCAAACATCTTGAAAGTTCTTAGTTTATGCAAAAGAAGCACAATAGGGACAGATAAGACAACAGAGGTAAGCGGATGCCTTATGGAATTTGAATGAAATCTACTTTTATGTAGGTTTTGAGTGACCATCCAAATCCATAGAATAAGTTGAGATCCTAAAATTTTTATGAATTTAGTGAGGATAAAGATAAATTATCTTTAATCTTTATATCCTCTATGTACTCTCCCACAAGTAAGTTCTAATATCATTGTGCAACTCTTATAAAAGAGTTCAATCAATAATATTAAATAAGATTTTTTTCAACTTAATACATGCTCAACAGTCAACACCTAAGCACATTTGTCCATTGAGGAAATTGATTATGGTGAAGCAAAATTATTTGCGGTTTGATTTATTTTGTTGTATTATATTTTTCATTAAAAGATTTTGTATTAATAAACTCATGGTAACGCATTTGTATGTTATGTGTTGTAACAAGTGGACCCAGATCTTATGATTGCTTCCAATTTAGTGATAGCATTTGGCTATAAATTGATTAAAGTTTTATTATTAGGCTTATGATATATACCCTCATGAGAAATGTGTCATAAAAAATAATTGATTTAGATGTTAAATATTACCAATTTATGCAACTCAATAGTTACAACTTACAAATATATAAAAATTTGGTAAGATGGTGACTAATTTACCTCAAAAATCTTATTCCATAGGTTTCACAAGATATGTTTTATAAGTTTTACAAGGTATGAGTTCTAAAGTGGTTTTTATATATGTCGAGCCTCCATTTTTTATTTTATGGTTTGATCTCTTTCAGTTCGATCTATACCAAACCTTAACTCATTTGATATGGATCTTTGACTAGGAACTAAAAAAAAAGCTTAATTTTGAAATTAAAGGAGTCATCATTTGATCAAAATCAGGAAAAAAAAATGTAAGCTAGAATCAGTGAGTTGGTTGATCCTAATTTAGTTATAAGTCTGCAAGAGAGATTGATTTAAAACTAATTTTCACTAAACCAAAATTTTATGAGTCTGGAAGCTATCCTATTAAAACCATGTGTTCACCACATCTAAACTCTTAAATTAAAATTATCCTTTAATGCTATTAAAGAAAGTATTTACAAAGAAACAATTCATACAAAAGTTATCAATTAAACAAATATTTACAAGATAACATTTACAGTACAATCAATCATCAGTTACATTTTATATTTGCAAAAATAATGATTAATTATCAATCCAAAAAAAGTCATTATATTTTTTAAGTCGCCTCAAATTAACTACATACTTACTAATCGGAATTAGACGTCACATACAGAATTATATATTGGAAAACCTCAGTGTTTTGGTAATTTTTTTAAATTTTGAATTCTTGTCACCTTAAGTTTATTCATATTTGTAATATTTTGTAAAAATGGGTTTTTGGTGAGACGGCCTAAGTACTATCAATTTTGTTATTTAAGGAAAACCTTTTTCTACGTAAAAACGGGCTGTCTAATTGTATCCTTACGTGTTTAAATATTATCACATTCTGTATACAATATATATATTTATATATACATATTTTCTAACGTATGCTAATTTATTTCTTATTCTTTTATTATTATTTATATTATACACCTTTTCTTTTCTTGTTTTCTTTTCCTTTTTTTTTAAACCTTAAAAAAAAAAAAAAAAAACACTAAGCAAATGTAATGGGTGAACTTACCTGGAAGGAGTTTGCCGCACTGGGACAAAAACCAAGTCAGACGTGGACGTGGGTGCCGCTTGGGTTGGCGAAGGAAGATGCCACTATGGATCCAATAAATCAAATCGGTTCACAAACTACTTGAGTTCGATTTGATGTTCATTCGAGTTCAATTAATAAATAATCAAGTTGAACTCGAATTCAAACTATTCGGATAGTTTATCAAGCTGAACTCGAACTTTATGTGATTGATTCGATTAGTTTGCGAGTCTAATTGAGCTTTATCAAGCATGAATGTTAATCGAATTCAAATCGTGTTTAGGTTTTAATATTATTTTAATTAAAATTTAAAAAATATTTTTTTAATAAATCGAGTTTAAACAAGTTTAAAATATTAGTCTCGTTGAACTCAGATCGAATTTCAACTTTGAAATTTCGAATTGAATCGATTCGATTGCAGTTCTAGATGCGGCTGGTCGTGTGGGAAAATTGGTTTATCCGACAGCTTTGAAAGTGGGCAGGGACATCCCCCTTAGCTAACTCGAAGGCGCTGGACACTCCAAATGGTGGTGGTTTGAATGAAGCAGCCGCTGCGGTGGTCGTCAGAGCTTCTTCTGTGTCCTCGGAAGGAATTAAAGCTACTAATCAAAAGCTTAAACCCTGAAGAAGCTCTCCGTAACCTCAAAGTTGTTTGAAATCACCTGCAAAAATAGAATTTCGAAGAAAAAGCTTCGAAACCCAAATAGTTAGAAACACTTTGATTTGAAAATTTTGAGTGCTTTTTCTTTGTTGTCGATGCCCTAGAATGGTTTCCCAGGCCCCTTTTTATAGTGTTGAGGCTCTGGCTCGCTATGGAAGGCATCGAATTAAGTCAAAAAACAATTGTTTATCAATGAATTATCAGTCAAATGGAGTCGCCCATGGTGCATAATTGTTCCCTGGAGCTTTAATTCCCCTTAGTTCGTATTAAATAGTTCAATTTTTGCTCATTGTTGACCGACGTTAATTGGATACATTTATATCTTTTTTAATTCTTTGAAGATCATCGAAAAGAAAATCCATTAAGCGACAGATATTTAATGTACCATAGATTATAAAATTGAGCTTATCGTGCAGAAAATACTTCTGGAGCTGTAACCATTCGCTTGACGGTGCAGAGGAGGAAGAAGGCCATCCTGGCACATGCCAGGCACATGCCAGGCACGTGCCACGCGCCTCAAGCGCCCGCGTGCTACAAAATCATTGAAGGCGCACGATTATGGGTCTGTTTGGATTGTCTGTTTTTTCATCTGTATCTGTATCTTTTTTAAAATGATATGTGTAAATATATCCGATTTGCATCTAAATTTTATCTATATTTTCTATTTGATCTTTTGATGAGAACTGTCAACCTTTTTTTATTTATACTATTTTTGATAAATAATTTGTTAGAAAAAATTTGAAAAAGTGTCTGTACTGTTAGAAAAAAGCCAAAACAAACAGACCCATATCTAAACCAACAAAGCCAATGATCAAACCAAGCTTACTTTTCGTTAAATATAAATCTAAATTGCAAGGTCATCAAAATGATTATTTAATAAAATTACAAAATTGGATAAATCGTATTATGACTGAAAATTTTCCATTTGCCAAGAGACTCGTAATTTATTAAATCCCATATGTAATTTAAATTTATTTTCGCACAATCAAACTATTGCTTGTCTATTATGGACTCGAGGATGACATTTTTTTTTCACTTTTCTTTTCTTTTCTTTTTGAGTATTTTCTGGCCTTTTCTTTTGCTCCCTTTTTTTTTTCACTTTCTTTTTGTTATATTTTTGTTTAAAGCTAAAACCAAAACTATCCTCGGAGAAAGGACTCTATGGGAGCAAAAATGGGGTCCATAATATATCATAGATAAATTTTAGTTTTAAATTTTACTACTAGCTTAAAGATAAATATGGGTGTAAACAAGTCAAATTACTTAGGGAGTTCAAACTCGACAAGATAATTACTTAAGTGCAACTCGAGAATAGTTGAGTTGGACCTGAGTTCAAGTTATTCAAGTTTTAACTTGATTATCTTGGAAGCCTACTTGAACTTGAGTCGAATTTTAATGCTAATTGAATTCAAGTTGAATTACATTGATATTATTTTTATTAGAATTTGTTCATACATTATGTCTAAGTAAGTTTAATATGCCACTTTAAATTGGATTTGAGCTTAATATGATTAAATAACCAAACTCTAGTTTTGAAATTTCAAGTCAGATTCAACTTGGTCAACTCTGTTATCTTAAGTCCTCACACGATTTGTATAAATTGTTATAAAATTTTATTCTTTATACCTTGTATCCACTTATCCTCGTATCAAACAACATTTACAAATATATTTCAAACGAGTGCCAATGAAAGTGGATGCTAATGTTTAATCATTATAAAGAATTTCATTTAACATTAAAAATTATTTTTATTGTTATCGGTGTGTGAAATAATATTATAAGCAATGTTATATATATTCTCACTTTATCTTATAATATAAGTAACTTTATTATCAAATGAATAATTTGTTGCTGTAAAAAATATACAAATGCATACGTTATTAAAATGTCTATTATATTTTTATTTTTAATAATAATCCAGAAAATAAATTAGGAAATAAATAATAACTACTAGATGCATTTTTTTTTTTTTTTCATGCTATAGAAATGCCACATGATTAGAGCAGCTCAAAGTCTCAAACTATGCCCAGTCCATCCTCATTTATATCTGTGCATTGTTAAATAAGAACAAAATAAAATTAAAATAATTTGAGCTATCTATCTTTGAGATTATATATTACTTCAGTAAATTCAAAAAGTGAATGACCAGGTTTAGGAGACTTTAGGGCCTACCATGTCACGAGCACATGCATATGCCCGGATTCGACGGTCCCTTCCATGCATGCATCATCTTCATATACGTACAAACTGGAGGCTCACGTTTTTTATAAATAATTTCAAGGACTGGGGACCCTCCCAAAGAGTTAAAGGTCTGGCATTAGATTTAGATAAGCCAAGTTCCCAACGTAGGACATGACCTGTTTTTGCTTTTTATCTTTTTCTCGGACTTGTCGTATGGACATCTGTTGTTATTATTTTTTTTTTGTCCGAGCTATATGGTATGAACACCAATCTGGTTGTGGCTTACAATATTTCGTTTCTTTTCTTGACCTTGCTCGATTTGAGTAATATATTATAGCCATTTTGTAGATACTTCAATTAAACTATTGTTGAAATATTAACGATTCTTTGGAAAATTTTATGTTTTTTTTTTCGGGATACGATCATATTTAAAAATTTTAAATTTATATTCAATCATGATTACACTATTAAAATACTTAATATTTACAAGCGTTATATTTCTCTGTTTTGTATTTGTATAATGCAATCAATTAATTATTTCATGTGACAAAATTCCACGTGTTTGATTTTAATTTTGTTGTGAAAAAATATATTCAAAATGGTGTTGCCCGTTGTTAAGAGAAAAATAATATTTTGATAAGATACTATGAAAGTGCAATCGCATTAAAAATAACTTCAAAAGTAAACAACTTAAACTCGTTTTTTAAAGTTATATAAGACTCATCTCTTTAATACACGATTTCATTGAAATTGTCTTGAACCCATCTCTTAAAGTTATCGGACACATGATTGGTTGCATTTCATTATAACTCAAACTTATCTTATAAAGATATAAGTTCAACTTGCTTATTTTTTTAGATTATTTTTAATTTGTTGGTATTTTTTTTTAATTTTTTTTAGAGAATTGCAAATAAACTCCAAGCCCAACTATTCATTAGGTATAGATATAAATTTAAAATATAATTTTATCTTTTCATTTGTTTTAAAAATGCCACAAACAATTGCTAACCTTTTAGATTGTTTTCACTTAGAATACTTTTATTAGTAGACTCAGGATTTTACCAATAGTTTGGGAGTTATATATATATATATATATATATATCAAAAGTTATGAGAATTAGAATCACATTTTGAAAGTTTAAATGCTATACACACACACATAGAGTTGCAAATGAGCTAAGTCGAGCATAATCTTTGAAGATTCAGACAAACTTTATATGTTTAGTCTCGACTTGTTTAAAATTATCATACTCAAGCTTGAGATCAAGATTTTCCATCAAATTTAATATTTAAACTCAAACTTGACTATTTAGATAAATGAATTTTATCTTGAGCTCGAACTTGATTCGCTTGGGAGCCTAGCTTGAGTTGAACTAAGCCCAAACAACTTACATGCCTTGGAAATAAAGTAAAATTCAATAAATTAAATATAAAATGGATAAATATATAAATTAATTGATGGACAAATAATGAATAAATATTAAGTTATGAGTATATATATTATTTAGAAATTAGTTTTTTTTTTAATTTTAATTGCATTATATATTATATATAATGTATAATATATAACTCATAAGCATACTTACGAGCCTAACAAACATGTTCACTAACTAACTAACTCGTGAGTCTAGATGGAAGCATACGCTTGACTCGTTTATGTAAAAGAGCTTTTCTTTAGGCTTCAGTTAGTACATTTATAAAATTAAGTTCTAGTTGAGCCAAATTTAAAACGAACTAAGCTCCAATAACTTACGAGATCTCCGGTTCATTTATAGCTCTACACATAATCAAAAGTTTTTGAGGTGCAGTTATAATTATGCCTTTTTCTTTTTTAGAACTGGATATCTTTAAGGATTTGGATCGTCTAACGAAATCAAAATGTCATGTTCTTTTTTGCTATACCAACCATAATTCATAAATGACACGAATTGAAGGATTTATTAAGAAATTCAGAGTATTCATTTGCGAACAGGCATGACAAACAAAACTTAGGCCGAGTCCTTTGATGCATGATTCTGGAGGCATATGTTATGGTTTGGTTTAATTTGGGTTTTGGTTTGGAGAAAAAAAGAATAAAATCAAATCACATCCCTAATTTATATATGTGTATATATATATTCATTTTCTTGGAGAACCCAAATAAAAATAAAGGAATCTCGTTCATCTATCTCTAAGATTGTATTTTGCTTTAGAAATAGAAGATAAAGCTCTTAACGAACAACTTATTTGAGAATTAAGATGGAACCAAATAAATTAATATAATCTCTGCATGCAGATATTGTATTGATGAAACGTGAGTGGTTAAATAACTCTAATGGCATGTTTGGTATGTATGAATGGATCAAAATGGAATCGTGATTTTAGCTTCTATTTTTTTTCTTAATAAAAGTATTTTTAGAAGTCAGAATCGCGATTTCTTGGAATCAACGATTCCGACTTTCAAAGAAAATTTGATTTTATCTTTGAGAAGATGGAATCACGATTTCATTTCATGCTTATTAATTATGTGTAGTATAATTACTTTTTTATCCTTTCATGTATTCAATTTTTACATTTATTACTAAAAACATTTCCGATAATTATATTTTTTAACCATTTTCATTCTATGAAATCTTTTAAACATATGAATGAATTTCCAAACTCATTCCATTTTATTCTACTTCAAGTCATTTCTGTGCATCATACTTGATACAAAATGAAAAACAAAAAAAATGGTACTATTTAGGGAAAAAAAAAAAAGGTCAGAACCTCATTAACGCAATGTTTTCCGGCAGACCATATCATGTATTAATTTAAATCCTTTATGACAGCATTAATTTAGCGGAAAGATGGATGCAACATTATCATCAAATAAAACTGAGAGCACCAAGAATCGTACGATTTTTAGGAAATAATTATGATACGGTTGGCAAGCATGATGGCCTGAAATAAAATAAATTAGAATATAATTGGATGAATGTAATGACTAAGTAATTTATTGTAGAAATTGGAAATACTCTTGAAATCATTCATAGGTTTCAATAATATATTTAGTTGTGTAGAGCTTTTTTAGTCTCATCGATAGAACCGTCTAGTCAATTATCTAATCGATAAAATAAATATAATAATTAAAATATTAATTATTTTAAGTACAATGTGAATCGTTAGATAGTGACATAATTGGTCCCATTATAATTAATAACAAGATTATAAAATTTTCTTTAGTTATGATAAATCCACATCAAATGGAATATATAACATGGGTATTTGTCAAAGATGCCACTATCTTATGGAGCCACTAATATATGTACACACATATATATATATGTAAAACTATTGAAAATAAATGATCTCGAAGTAAATTCTCGTTAAAACGGTGGAATAATGTCGGGATTACACCTTCTCAAATCCCTCCAAGTCAGAATAACCCATCACAATAAAATTGCAATTTCAACATACAAAACCCCGTCCAGTTCCAAATCTGGAAAAACGGAATACAGCTTTGTCCATGAATGTGATGTGATGTTGTTCTAGATTCATTCCTGACACATGGTGATAGAGAAAGTAATATTAATAAGCTGATATTATAAACATTTATAGAAAAAGATAACCGATTCAAGGATTTTAGGATCCCTTTTTTCTCTCCTTTGCTTATATTTTAAGGATTTCAATAATTAGATTATGAACTTTTGTGAATAAATGTGATTTTGTTCTAGGTTCATTTCTATGATTGTGAGCGAGTCAAGCTCGAGCTTTAAAATATTCGACTCGGTGAACTCACGAATTTAATCAAGCTTAAACAAGTATTTAATTGAGGGCGAGTCAAGTTCAAGCTTATCGTCTATTAAATACTCTTTGTAATTAAATCAATATCTAAAAAAATAATCGAGTTTAATTGAGTCGAGTTTGAGCTTATCAAGTATTAAATCAAGTTAAGTTCAAACTTAAAAATCAAAGCTCGATATAGTTCAAGTTTCGATTTTTTTTTTCGAGTCAAGTTCGACCTTCGTCCTATACCGACTCGACTTGTTTACAGCTCTAGATTCATTTATACACGCCACATGCACAAATACTATTATGGAAAGTAATATTGGTAAGCTTATATTATAAATAGCTATTAAAAAAAGATAATTAGATTATTTTTCTCTCCTTTGTTTATTTTTTTAAAGATTTCAATAATTAGATTATGAGCTTTGGTCCATGTGATTTTGTTCTATATTCATTCGTGTGGAACACGCATGCATGCTATTAGAGAAAGTAATATTAGTAAGCCTATAATATAAATAGCAATTAAAAAAAAAGATAATTAATTCAAGGATTTTGACATTTTTTTTCTCTCCATTTGTTTATTCTGTAAAGATCTCCATAATTAGATTACGAACTTTCTTGCTGAATGTGATTTTGTTCTAGATTCGTTCGTGCTTTGCCACACGCTTACATGCTATTAGAGAAAGTAATATTGGTAAGTATATTATAAATAGCTATTAAAAATGATAATCAAATCAAGGATTTTTACGATTCCTTTTCTCTCCCTTTGTTTATTTTTTTTCAAAGCTTTCAATAATTAGATTATGGACTTTGGTCCCTAATGTAATTTTGTTCTTGATTCATCCGTGTATGTGACACACATACATGTTATTAGAGAAAGCAATATTAATAAACCTATATTATAAATAACTACTAGAAAAAATAATCAATTCAAGGATTTTAGAATTTTTTTTTTCTCTCTCTTTGTTTAACTTTTAAAGATTTCAATAATTAAATTATGAACTTTTATTGCGATTGTGTTCTAGGTTCATTCATGCTTGTTACAAGTGCACCGCACACATGCAATTAGAGAAAAATAATATTAAAAGCCTATATTATAAATAACTATTAAGAAAGATAATTAATTCAAGGGATTTAGGATTCTTTAGTTTAATTTAGATTGTGAAACTCCACCCTTAAATGTGATTTTGTCCTAAATCTATTTGTGCTTGCCACACGATCATATGCTATTAAAAAAAATAATATTAGTTAGTCTATAAATAAATAGCTATTAAAAAAGGTAATCATTTAAAGGATTTTTGGATTTTTTTTCTTTTATTTTTTAAAGATTTCAATAATTAAATCATGAATTAGATGTTTCATAGAATAATAAAAAAAAATAAAAAACCTAAAGATTATCCTGTCTTGTATCATGTGGAGCACACTTCCATTGACGCGATTGACTACTTCATTCAAAAGGTGAAGAGAAAAAGCTTTCGAAATGGAGTCCATCAAATATGAAAAAATTTCGGAAAGGTATTCCAACCCCATACGCAAGGAATATCATTATAAACGATAGATTGATTTGACTTTAAGTTGGATTCATACTAAGGTGAAATTTGAAAAAATAAGTTTTCACTCTTAAATTTAAAATGTTAACTTCAGAAAATGATTTTATATCTCCGCTTTTTCTTCGCTTTATATATTTATATTTTAGTTTTTTTTATTACTTTGAGAACACTTATAACCTTCCAACAAACAACGTTAGGTGTTGAAAACATCAACAAAGCTAGAAACATATTATACTTGTTCTAACATTCCAGTTATTGAATAAGTGATGTGTATCATGTAACCACTAAAAAAACCTAAAAAATTAGGATAATTAAGTAAGAGGATTAAAACACATTAAAGTTATTGGAATTAATTTATCTTTTTTTTTTCCTGAAATCATATAATGTGTGTGTTTATTTCAAATTGCTTTCTTGTCTAAATTTTTAATTTTATTAGCCATTTGACATGTTTTGCTTTTCAAAGTATTGGTGCAACAAATAAAGTTAGCCAACAATGGTTGGCTCTATTGGTAAGAGTGGATCTTTGTCTGTCGGAAGCGCAAGGTTTGATCTGCGCTAATAATATTAGAATTTTGTTGGTAGATCATCATACCTTACTCCAGGAAGAGTATGGTGTGCTAGAACCCAATACCCAAAAAAACACAAAAAAAAAAGGCACGAAAAGGAAAAAGGAAAATAGATAGATTTGTTAATTAATGTAGTATTTATAACTTGGAAAACTTTAATTCAATATTATATTCAACGAAAGCTAGACTATACTAATTAAAAAATTTAAATTTGAGGAATTACTGCCTTCCACCCCACCACTTACTATTTCTTTTTATTAATAATTGTAACTAATTTTATATTTTTTTACACAAAGCACAAACTGCTCTTAATTTCATCATGCCAAATATTATATAGAAAAATAGAATAACACTTTCAGCAAAATGACTTGGTCCGGATGCTTCATAACTCATAGCAGATATAAATAAATATATATATATATATATATATATGTGGAAAAAGAAGGATCTAACTTGTTTTATTTGATATTTAAGATAATATTGTCATATCAAATTGACCCTCCTGATTTAATTGATAAAAATTGATCTCGCTTTAGGTTGAATCTAGTTTTACTCATTTACTTTTGACCCTTTAATATATTCGGGTCAAATCCTTAAACAAAATTCGATAAGACATTATAAAAATGGAGAGTTGGGCAAATTAAGATATAATACTATAGTTTAGGAATTGTCTACTTTATCCATAAATTAACTATTGATTCAACTTGGTTTTGTCCCTTTACTCTTAACTCTTTATCATATTTGGGTCAAATCCTGGAACCCGATCTGAGAAGACATTATAAAAAATTGAGAGTTGGATAAATCAGGAGTCTTATAAAAATAATACAATTTTTAAGATATAGAAGACTATGGTTTAGGTTTTGTTTTTTTCAATTACAAAAAAGAAAGATGGAATCAAACTTAATACAAGACTATTACGACCATGCTGCTCTTTTTTTTTATTTTTATTTGTACGTGCCATCTCACGCATCACGTTGCAAGAATCTCGGTTTATTGTTTTGCTGTTTCATTTCATGCCTCGTGGACTTACCTACGAAAGATCCTAGTCCTAGTAAATTGAATTGAAGATTTCAAAAACATTATTATAAACATTTTTCCATCAATAAAATAACTAATCTAAATTTATTCTGGTCCATACGAAGGGAAAGACAAGACAAAATCAAATTTCGCAATGTTTGTCTTTTTCTGTTTGTCGAGATGGTTAGAGATTAATGGAATAAGATACTATAAATGCTTTACGTCGGCAGTTTTATAAAAAGATTATGTAATATCTCCGCTATTTGTTTAAAATATTTTAGTATTTATCATATTGAATCCTTTTTAATCATGAACAACTTTCATTTTTTTTTATTGTAATTAAATCAATTTTAAACTTACTTTTGATCAAACTGTGACAAACTAATTTATAAACAAAAATATTTAAAGTTTTAATTGGTTCAATTTTATTTACGGTTTGATTCATTTTTTTTACCAGCTTTTAGTGAAAAATTATAACGAAGTATTCATTTCGGTTCAATTAATTTTGCTGGGGGCTTGTTTTCTCTATATTTATGCGCTTTGTAAACTGAATTCACTCTTTCACTGAACCGCTGCAATTTCTAGTATGTTACATCATTCAAATTTTAAATTTATCGTAAAAAATATTTTAAATTCATCTAACCTAAAAGTAATCATAAATTTAAATGGATGCAAAAAGAGAAAGAATTAAATTCACAAAATGACCACAATTGTTTCTAATTAATCATGCCATTTGATTTTTTTTATCAGTTATATCTTATTAAAACAAATTTTGAGTTGAACTAATTGGATTAGCCCATAGGCTTAATTTAATTTTTACCAGCTTTTAATGGTAAATCATATTGAGCTATTGAGTTTTCCGATTGGTTCAACCATATATATGTACAATTTAAACTTAATTTGAAATTAATTACAAATTGATACAGGCCTTAAAAAGAAGAACAATCCATTTTTCAAATAATTTATAATTGGTTAAAGAGTTTACAGTAGTTTAGCTCTTTACAAAATAAAATTATCAAAAAGAATGGGATGCAAATTAGTTACCAAAATAATTAAGTAAAATTGTATTTTAAAGATTGGATTTAGGATTAGAGGAAAATTACATCTACAACATGTAATATGGCTAGAAAGTTGAAATCAAAATTGCAAGTTGACCGTGTGATTTATATATATATATATATATAAATTTGTCTATATGATCATTTTGGAAATTAATTATTCTTCTAGTTTATTTCGCTAGTTAACTTAATATTTAGATTATTTTGAAAATTATTTAAAAAGAAAAGCTAAATTGAAAAAAAAATTCAATGATTAGAACTTACATTCACCTATAGGCTACAGTGACATCACCTCATTTTATTATATTATTAATGGTGTCATGGACGAAGAATTAAGAAATAAAATATAGTAACATATCTAACTTTACATAACATTAATAATTAATTACAAAAAGCGTTTTGCCGTTTTCCTTTTCGATTTTAATGGTATCTTAGTATTAATTATTTTTTTTTTTTTAACTTTAGTATTAATTATACTTAAAACTTCAGAACTGAAGCCACTTGGCAGTTGGCACTTTGGTAACAGACAAAAACCAAGACACGCACATATCGCCAATAATGTAGGAGCAGAAGTATTAGTACCTTGTATCCTGATCTAGATCATCACAAAAACATATACGAGACTGTCCTTGCCTTTTTACCTTTTACTTTTTACATTATATGTCCCATGTAAACAATCCTTTTTACGATGTTTTAAGGTACACCCAGTTGTTGGAATTTGACGATTGGGTGGTTGAGTGCAAGAAAGTTAACATGTTTTCACTGACTTCACCAAAATTGTGGGGAATTACTGAAAAAGAATATAAAAAGTTTCTTTCCTTGGAAATTTTTGTTGGTGGGTCAACATAGTTTTGTATATATATGTACATGTGCACACAACCCTGTTGTTGAGATAAAACATAGAAAAGAACCCATTTAGGATTCACAAAGATTAAGGTGAAAATGGGTTCCTTAAAGCTTGCAAAAAGGGCTTTGGAGACTGAGATGCCTATAATGGTTAAGGTAAATTTTGCAAATCTCAAGATGTGTTCTTTGATTTTTGGTCTGATTTTGAGTGTTGGTTTTGTCTATCTTGGATATTCATGCACGCGTGAGGCAAAAGAAATAAGTTTTTTTTTAAAGCGGTTGCGTAAAGGGTGGTGCTTTTTGGTGTTAATAAGGGAAGTTCGTCTTTTTTTGCAGATGCAGGAATTGCTTAGAGGAGCTACAAATGCTGTGTCTTTAGCTCAGGTTTGTGTTTGTTTGGTTTGATTCTCCTTGTGTTTGTGTGTGTGTTTTGTTGAAGAGTTCGAGATGCATCTTTCTTCGGATTATGAATTGATTTAGTTTAGAGTTTTTGGTAATTGAGAAAGATGTTTCCTTATTTCTTTTTTGGTTGTCTTGCTTTTAGTGGTTCAATGATGAATTGTAGATTGGTGTTTATTGTTCAGAGGAGGAGACATGAATGTATTGATTACAGAGAAGAGATTTTTTATCTTTTTTTTTTTTTTTTTTCCTTTCTAAACAAAATAATCGGATTCGGTTCGGGTTTTGAGAAAGGCATTGAGGATTTTGATGAAATTTCTTCTGAAATTCATGCAGGAAATGCCTTTTCTAATGCTGATATCTAATCCGCTTCAACGATTTCTCGAAAAGCTGAATAGTTTTCTCTCTCTTTTTTTCAATGCTAATATGGAATACCATCTACCAAGTTCAAAGACTTTTTTTATGGTCACCTATTAAGTACGGATGTGAGAATGATCATTTATGGGGTAGCATCGGCTCTGAGATAATTGAAAAGTCGTCTTGCCCCGTGCAAGATTGGTGGAGAATAACCTGCACTCTTGTATAAAAGTAGAGAACCAGCGGTCCAGCTTTTGTTGTTGTGCCCGAGTCTAGTATCATTCTACAAGGCTAAATTATATAGAACCCAAAAGCAATTGTTCTTGGCAAAGCTATTAAATCATTTTAATCACCAGGGGAGGGCGTAAGACTGGTTAGTGTAGATTTCATTACTTTGTAGAGTCTTATAGCTTTCCTTCATACCTGTTCATTGGTTTCAAATAAAGGTATTTTTTCACATAAAAGCTGAATTGAGCCCCCTCGCATGACCTCTTTGGTGTCTGAGTTCAAGCAAATGAGTGACTACTTGCATGTTGAGTTAACTGAAAAGGAGCATGGTTTCTGTTTTTTCATTTTCTTTGGTTTTGACGTTGAAAAGTAACTTAACTTAATGCAATGTAACGTAACAATTCCTGATTCTAGTGATGGAAATTATGCCCCTTGCGTTATTCTGTTAATTTAGCTGACAAAAGATCAAAGTATGCGTTATTTAAGCACTTTGGTTGTAACGTTGACAAGTAATGTAACCATGCATACTGTCTGCTTGTGTTCTTATTCCATCTGTTGCATTTTGATTGCTTACATAATCACAAAAAATACATCAAATACCGCATTGAGATCTTACTTGTTTTATCTACTGCCAACTAAGCTTGTCTCTCGAGTCTGACACTTTGGATGTGGGATTTTTCATCTTCTAATTGGTCATTTGACTTGTTTTTATCAATTGCACTCTGTATAGTAATTGTAGAAATTAGTATTCATGGAGTCATTTGTTGTTATAACATATTAACCCAATTCTTACTTAGGCAGATTATATAGGAACTAATCTTAACTGTGTCATTAAATTTCTGTTGCTTAAATAGGGATTTTTTAATACTTAAATATTTGGCTGTTCTAGCATATCTGTAAGTCATCAGCATGCCAATATAAGAATTAGTGAGCTAAATTCTCATATCAATGCATCCAAAGGTGGCTTTGTATCTGTCATCTGGTGCATTTGTTTCACGGAGATATGTTCTCTCAGTCGTGGCTTTTTTTCCTTTTCTTTTCATGAATCCAGGGAATCGTTTATTGGCAACCCCCTAAGCAAGCACTTGACAAGGTAAAGGAACTCGTGTGGGACCCTGCTGTCAGCCGTTATGGTGCTGATGAAGGCATGCCTGCACTCAGAGAAGCACTGGTTAAAAAGGTACTATCATAAAACATGACTAGATTCTCTTGTGCACTGCTGCTGTTTTCTTGCACTCATTAAGTTCATCATCACATGCAGTTCAACCTAAAATACAACATTTTTTTATTTTCTTGTTCACTGCAGTCGCAGCTGCTTGTTGATTGCTTTGAAGTATAATTGACTTTTTTTTTCCTTCTACCATTAATGCCATGGCCAGTTAGATAGAACACGTGTACGGCAATTCCTGGAATGACTATCTTTCTGGACCTTTTTGTTATGATCGTTTTACTTCCTACTTAGAGTGTACACCTAGATGGACTAGTACCTTCATATGATTTGATGTCCCATTTGTGCACAAAGAAATAATAAATCTGTGTCCATCTTTTTGCTACAGTTGCGCGATGAAAATAAATTATACAAATCATCTGTGGTTGTAACTTCAGGAGCAAACCAGGTAAGATAATATGATTAGTCCTTATTTTGATCCATTATGAGTCTATTCTTTCTAGCTTTTGAGGTCCATGATACATGAAAAGGAGTGTAAACATGTATTAACAGGCTTCAGCTTTATTTTTTCAGGCATTTGTGGACCTAGTTCTTACATTGTGTGATGCTGGTGATTCTGTCGTCATGTTTGCACCATATTATTTCAATGCATATATGTCCTTCCAGATGACTGGAGTAACCAACATACTGGTTGGTCCTGGTGATCCAGAGACAGTTTATCCTGATGCAGGTCGGTCTTCTCGAGTTCAAGATCAAATTGAATATTTTAGGAAAGTTGTTTAATGTGGTTTACTCTACTTATTTTGCTTTACTAAAATTTGTCTTCCTTGGTGGTTGGTCATACGAGTCCTTCAACAATGACGACCAATACTTTTAGAACAACTCATGTCTCTACTTGTGTTTTCTAATCAATGCACAGTCCTTTCTAATGTTTCGAATTTACACTTATGTGAAAATAAAATGGTCCACACCCAAGCATCACTCATTGGCAGGTCTGCATTCTACATATATAAATCATCCCAAGTGGATTGTCTTCTCCTTGTCTTGGCAGCTATTTTTACGTATCACTTCATTTCTTTGCTGTCCATAGCTTCATAACAAGATTTGCATTCACCCATTGAAGTGTTCATATCCATGCTTAAAAGTGCATCTTTAAATTAGAAATCGTTTCTGTCTTTATAATTCACTTATGTAATTCCCGTGAGCTAATTAAATAACTTATAGTAAATTGAACGAGGATCTGAAACTAGTAGGTGTTATCTTTCTTTACTTTCAAGTGCTGCTAAGATTCTTAATAATTTAAGGACTTAACTTAAAAGATTCTTCTCCCTAGTTGTTTCCTGTTGTTGCATTATAATTTGAGGTCCTAGGTTCGTATCTCTTATGCTGGTTTTAGAAATTTCTTCCGTTGAAGTCATGGCACTTGCAGATCCAATTATATGACTACTTGTTTATATGTATAACGTGTTGGAGCCTTGTTGAATATATCGCAACTTTCTCTTAATGTATTAATTTCATGACCAGCTTCATACTAGTATAGAAATCTTGAGCAGGAATCATTTATGTTGTTTTTTCGAAGTAGATCTTACAGTGACTCAATAAATGTTGTTCCTTATTTGGAAGAGAGTGGCACCTTTAGTGCATTGTTACATAGTAACAATAAGAAATTACCATTGTTTGAAGGAGAGAACTAATCATGAAATTTTTGAGTGGGCAGATTGGCTAGAGAAAACTTTACGTGAAACTAAACCGACCCCAAAGCTGGTCACTGTTGTCAATCCCGGGAACCCTTCTGGGACCTACATACCGGAGCCTCTTCTTAAGGTCTCTCTCTTTCTCCCTGTCTTTAGGGACACACACGTGTGCACATACATATCCTGACAAGCTTGATGTATGCTAAAGGTTTTGTATTCTTTATGAGCCTTTGCCTGTATGACCAACCAGGGTACTTATTAATAATATCTAGATTTCTGCCCTTTATGATGCAGTGTAGATTTCATGTAAAATTCAGAGAAAAGGCCTATATTATCAAGGATGCCTATTCAAAAAGCAATTTACTTTATAGGTTGTGTTTTTAGTATCTTTATTTTTCGATGCTCATCCTCTTATGAATATTGTATGGTGTCATTGTGTCAGCTGTGTGTTGTTCCATTTTCTTGTTGGCCATCTAATCAGGTTTTTCCTTCCATGTGAGCAGAGAATTTCAGATCTCTGTAAAGAGGCTGGGTCATGGCTTGTTGTCGATAATACATATGAGTAAGTTCCATGCACCTCATGAAACTTTCAGCTCTCAATATATTTATCGTTCCAACCATGTGAAGGATATGGTTTATGCTGTTTATGCATGGCTTCTGAGTCGCCTTGAATACCACCAATACTGAGCAGACTTGCCCAACAACATGAATCTTCATTAGCATTTTTCTCAACAGACATTTGACATAAAATCAGATTATAATTTTGTTGCTTTGTCATGATTGATGGAAATATGGAAGAATCCTTGTATGTTACTTTAACTTCTAAGCTAGTGGAGCATATCAGTATCCTACTGTTAAAGAAATCTGGAAAAATTTTATTTTGAGGTAGAAGGTCCAGTGGTTCAAGCATTTTTTTTTTTTTTTGTCTTTTTTATAAAATCCTCCTACTTTTGTCATTGTAGGATCTTGTAAATGTTCAAGTAGTAAAATTATTTCTTGACTTAATCCCTACTTTGGTAAGACAGTGATCCCGGGCTCTGTTTGGTACAATAAACAATGGTGATCAGTCCTAGTGTTTCAGAATTTACAACCATAATCGATTTTGTAGTTGTTGCACGTTGCTGCCATTGTGGTTGGTTGGAATTCTCAAGTTGACTAGTGTCGTCCAGCATGTCCGGCTTACATTAATGGAAATCTTTTTCATTTGTTTATGCAGGTACTTTATGTTTGATGGTCGAAAACACACTTGTATAGAAGGAGATCACATTGTGAATATTTTTTCCTTCTCAAAAGCCTATGGCATGATGGGCTGGCGGGTTGGATACGTGAGTACTTTTGCTCTTCCTTGATGGCACAAAATACGAAAGAAACATATCGATGTTAGATTAATGTATCGACAATACATTTTGCAGATAGCTTACCCGACGAATGTTGAAGGCTTTGCTGAGCAGCTTCTCAAAGTTCAGGACAACATTCCTATTTGCGCCGCAATCATATCTCAGCATCTCGCACTATATTCCTTGGAAATAGGACCCCAGTGGGTCCATGATCATGTCAAAACTCTCTTGATTAACCGCGAGATAGTTACTGAAGCACTTTCACCTCTTGGAAAAGATGCTGTAAAAGGTGGAGAAGGTGCTATATATTTGTGGGCAAAGCTTCCTGAAAAATATGTCAATGATTATGATGTCGTTCAGTGGCTGGCGCGTAAGCATGGGGTGGCTGTGATCCCAGGTAGCGCTTGCGGGTGCCCTGGGAATCTTAGAATCTCCTTCGGGGGATTGATGGAGAGTGATTGTAGAGCTGCAGCAGAGAGGCTGAAGAGAGGGCTAGCCGAGCTAGTTAGCGATGGAATGCTAGTTAGCGACGGAATGGTATAGTTTTACCAAAGCTGTTTAGAGCTGATTTCACATTCTATTTGGCAATCCAATATTGCCTAATTAATTCATGACTGTACACATTAATAAATTACAGCTTTGAGGTGGGTATTTTTTAGTGTAAAAACTAAAAACTGATTGCAGTCATGTATACCGAAAAGGAAAAGAGAAATGCTCACATTGTTGAATATCTTTGCCTTGCCTTTGACATAGATAAATTTGTCTTGGCAGTTTTAATTACTATTCGGATAATCTGGAAATTGGATGGGTTAAGCTCAACAAAAAGGAAATATGCAATTTGGGTTTAAAAAATCTGTAGTTTAGTCCGGTTTTGGTTTGGTCCGGTTCATTGAACATATGTATAAGGTATAGGCTTGGTTTATCTATTCACATGGAGTTCTTAAGGGCTTTAGGGATGCATATAGATTGGATTACTTAATTAAGGAATCCAATCTAACCAAACTCCATGAAAATTCGTTAACTTATTATTATTATTAGTATCATTATAAAAAATAAGATGGGATTGGGCATAAATTTTGTTACTTTGTAGGTTAAAAGTTTAAAGAGCTGTTTGTATCTCCTATATAACACATATTAACTTAAAAAAGTTGTGTGAATTTATCCGATTGAATTTTATTTATTCTAAGTTTTCATCATAGATAAAGTTCTAATATTTCATGTCTCATAAGGTCAGTTGGAGGTCCCCCAAGCATTGAACAGGATTCTTATTAAACACTTGATGTGTTTTGCAATAATATAAAAACATTGGTAAAAACTTGCTTTCCTATTAAATTGAAGAGCTGAACAAACGTAAAATCAAAGAAAAGGAAACCCAGTTCCTAAACTATGGGTGTGGCTATCTTAGTTGACTTTTGGCAAATTAGTTGCATTATCCTAATAAAGAGACTGGGCACATAAAAAAATATCCTTTTTCAACTCCATGTTATCATAGGTGCGCCGTTCTTCAATTTCTTTCCAATGCAATCTTGATTGCTTTTATTTATTTATTGTTAATTATTCAACTTTAAGGATTTATTTATTTATTAATATTCTCAAGGGTCAAGCGAGAAGATTTAATAAAAAAATTCCTAAAATACTAAGATGCGTATAGCAATCCAGATCTTTGGGATAAAGATGCTTAACATAATTCAAATAGAGAAAGTGAAACTTAGGTTTAGCTCACATGAAAAAATGCCCGTGCAGTCAATGTCATCAAATCCTTTGAAGGATGAAAGTTATGCTATATCTATTAGGGTAAAGCTCGAATTTGAAACCTGCATTTATTATGAAATTCAATTTAGCGTCTAAAATTTTAAAATAGATGGTTTAATTATATAATCAAATTTGTTTTAACTATTTATACTATCTTTCTAATACGTTTGCTCTATTTTTTTATGGAAAAGAAGCTATGTATTATTGAATTTTTACCATGTCGTCTAACATTAGTAGTTACTTTTTTCACGTGGACCTGTTGGATTGCTAGATTTTGTCAGTATCGTATATGTATCTAGTTAACATCTATAACTTATTTCTATCATATCAGTATTGATTATGTTGATGATTTTATGAATAAAACTGTCCGTTTTTTTTTGGTATCAATTTCTTGACAAACATCAGTTTGAAAACGATACCAAAATGATCCTTTAATGATGGAATAAATTGAGCCGTAATAAAACAATGCAAATTCTATTAAGGAGTAATAACTATAAAAAAATTAATTGATATTACACTTATCACTTCAAAGTATATATACTGTGTGGGTATGAATCCGATGCAACGATCACGTGCGTCGCGTGACTATCGCGCTACGCGTGACCTAGGGAAACAACTGATAGGATGATCAAGAGAGTATTGTGTAGGGAGGAGAGTAGGCAATCTCAATAAGCTCTAACACACTGTGACAGGCGAGGAGCTATTGAGCATCAACCTCACTAAGTACCACGAATATCGTGTGCGTTCTTGAGTAAAAAGTGTTTGATTCACCAAGACGGAAATCCGGCAGCACGACGGCGTTCGTCCAAGATTTCACCTTGTCTAAATGAGGTAAGGATTAAGGTATTTATAGAGGATTTGGCCGTCGATGTCGTCCGATGAGATCGACGACCAACGGCTAGGATGAGTCCCTTCATTAATATGAAATTGGGCTCCCTTATGGACCCAGACCCATCAAAGCCTTCATTTACAATGTGTGTGAGCCAACTTGAGAAAGGTTGGAATTGGGTAGGCCAATTCCAACGGGCCCTACTCCCAAGCCTTCCATGCCAAAACTCCCATGATCATCCCAATTGGAATTGGGCCTAACTCTTTAAGCCCTGTCACATTAGCCCAAAGAGTTAAGTCCAAATAAGAATTAGGCTCTAGGCCTTTGTAATCAGATTTGTACATCTACATGTTATCATAGGTGCGCCGTTCTTCAATTTCTTCCAATGCAATCTTGATTGCTTTTATTTATTTATTGTTAATTATTCAACTTTAAGGATTTATTTATTTATTGTTAATTATTCAACTTTAAGTATTTATTTATTTATTAATATTCTCAAGGGTCAAGCGAGAAGATTTAATAAAAAAATTCCTAAAATACTAAGATGCTGTTATAGCAATCCAGATCTTTGGGATAAAGATGCTTTAACATAATCCAGAATAGAGAAAGTGAAACTTAGGTTTAGCTCACATGAAAAAATGCCCGTTGCAGTCAATGTCATCAAATCCTTGAAGGAGTGAAAGTTATGCTATATCTATTAGGGTAAAGCTCGAATTTGAAACCTGCATTTATTATGAAAATTCAATTTAGCGTCTAAAATTTTAAAATAGATGGTTTAATATATAATCAAATTTGTTTTAACTATTTATACTATCTTTCTAATACGTTTGCTCTATTTTTTTATGGAAAAGAAGCTATGTATTATTGAATTTTTACCATGTCGTCTAACATTAGTAGGTTACTTTTTTCACGTGGACCTGTTGGATTGCTAGATTTTTGTCAGTATCGTATATGTATCTAGTTAACATCTATAACTTATTTCTATCATATTAGTATTGATTATGTTTGATGATTTTATGAATAAAACTGTCCGTTTTTTTATTGGTATCAATTTCTTGACAAACATCAGTTTGAAAACGATACCAAAATGATCCTTTAATGATGGAATAAATTGAGCCGTAATAAAACAATGCAAGTTCTATTAAGGAGTAATAACTATAAAAAAATTAATTGGATATTACACTTATCACTTCAAAGTATATATACCAAATTAAATCTTCATAAAAGTTAGATATTTTTCCTATCTATTTAAAACTAGATAAAATATCATTCACTTAAACATTTAATTGTATTTGCTTGATTGCATGATGGAAGCATAATATAAGTCCGAATGGGATTAAAAAGTAAATATGAATTTGAGATTAAATACAATTATAATGCGCATAAATACACTACATATTCTTCAAGTTACTTACTTTAAATGTACAACAAAATTTCGAAATTATTTCTTTTAAGACTCTTATTAAAAGTAATTACTTAAATAAGGTCTAATTAAAATTTATTACCAAAATACAATTTTAAAATCACATTTATATAATAGGATATGTTAACAATGCATTTTCGACTTTATATCACAAGTTATACATGTGATATACACACATATAACCCATCTTGTGAATAAGACATACATAAATATCATATAAATAATACACACGTATATCGTTTTGTAAGTCTGATATAGGTATGACATGTAAACTTTATATCTTATCTTATCTTATGAAAGCAATATATATATATTATTATATCATGTTTTATAAACACGATTTAGGAATTGAATTTGGTAATTATTTTCATTTAAGCTATATATCGATAATATATTTTTTTAAGCGCTGTGGAAATGTTTTCACCCACACAAATCCAAACATTATAGGGCAAAAAACTTTTCTTTACTCCGGGCTCAAACCATTCGTTGATATGAATTAAATTACCATGATTTTTCTTTTTCTATTTTTTTTTTTTTGCCAAAAAATTTGATACTCCATGTACTCTACACCGGGTGGATTCTTTTGTCTTTTTCCCCAACTTTTATTTAGTGTGTGTCCGAAATTTTATTGAAAGTTTCGCCATAGTTTATATCGTCTCATCTAGGTCACATTACGTTATAAATTTTTCAGACGGCTTAGCCTCTTAGGTATGATTAAATTTTGAAAGTTCATGGTGCTGTTCGTTTTGTAACTTCTCCAAAATATTGAGTAGGAAAATCAACTCGATGTAAACGTCCCTTTTTGTCAACTTCGTTGCACCTCTCGCCCCCATTCCACAACTACATTCTTGCTTGTACATATGATCAAAGATTTCTCCTAGTTATTCCAAGTGATATTCCCTAAGGTTCTACCTTGAATATTTCTACATGAAAAAGGTGAATGAAAGAGGGAAAAATGATTTACACTTGCACACATGGGAAAAAAAAAGAAAGGAAAAAAAAAACAATTTGTGTATTAAAACAATGTTGTCGCATTGAGATGGATCTATACAGTTTAACTCAATTCAACAAATCGGTCATAAAATTGATCCGATTAGTCTTTTAACACTTCTTGATAGCACACCTAAAAGAGTCAATTTAAATTATCACCACGGTAGAGTTTGAATCTAGAATGAACCCAAATTGGATATTCTTGTTTCTAAATCTTAGGAATCGAAGATAAAATCATGGGAGTTGGCCAGTTTTTGGTTCCATGGAACCGACTGTTCTCATGTTTTGATTCCTAAAGAATTGGACTGATGGGAAATTATTTTTCCAATAAGAATAAATAAAAGATAAAATTAATTATGCTTATTAATTCAACGAGTATAATATATAATGAAATATATATTATTACATATATATAGTTACATCCATGTAAATATAAATATTATATATGTTTAGATATATGTAGGGTCATCTGGTTCTTGAATTGGTTAAAAACCCCATCTAATTCTCTAGTTTCAGTGGCAAAATTGATTGGGTCTACTAAAACCAGTGAGTTCTTTGTTGGTTTTGACCTACTATAGGTGGTTTAGGAATCGTCTGTGGCAATTCAAGTTGATTTTGATTAAAGTCAATTTTTTTTCCTTTTTTTCTCAAATGCACCAATTTGTAGATCTAAGACAAACAAACAATAGAAAGTGAGAATCTCACAACTCTCAAACCTTAAGAAGATGAGAAGTTATATTGCTTTATAAATAGAATATGAATTACATTTACTATTGATTCCGGTTCCTTGTTGATTTAATCCTCTTGAACTTTGACAATATTTGGTATTATTTATAAGGTATGCAAATATCAATTTTCAAGCGTATAAACGCAAGAAGGCTTAAAAGGAAAAAAAAAAAAAGTAAAGAAAACAAAAGAAAAGTTGAATACACATAGGAAAATAAAATAACATATATTGCCCACGATTCCCTATGTCAAAGTATCAATGGACAGTGACTCAATTCTAATAATTTCCACCTATGACCCCTCATATTTATTTTTCAGTACAAGGAAGCAGGTGACGAGGTATGGAGGAGGCATAAATATTTCTCTCTTTAAGTAATTAATGACGTTGTCAACTGTCCCTACGACAAAAACCTTAATGCTGATGCTCTTTAAATTGATGAGAGAATAACACTATAGCTGTCCATGTCCATTCTTGTTACTCTCAAAGTATAATAAATCCATGGGACGGTTCAGTTCAAACCCCTCTCATTTCTTTCCAATTTCTTCTCTTCATTCTCTTTTCTTCCCTACACGCATGTGCATCAGATTCTCCACAAGGTACAAAGATAACAAAACCTACAAGGTCACTTCATTTTTACATGAATGTGCAATGCTAATGGCACTTTAGTATTGTGTTAAGTGAAATACTCGAATCGGGTATTAGTGATTGTTCATTCTTAGAATCGATTTATTGGAATAGAATAAGATATCTATTCCATCCCCATGTTGCTAATGAATTAGAAATGACAAATACCATATTATAGAATTCATGATTGAAATAATGAATTTCGATTACATGTAATTTTTTTTGCGTTATTTGTTTTATTTTTAGGTGCTTGTGCATCTCCATTGGCTAATTGTTTGCAAGGGACATGTAGAACTACATCCACAGCTCCCTTCTTTGATTGTGATTGTGACCCTGGTTGGCTGAAGTTTGGAGACTTGCCTTATTGTGTTCTGCCCAACTGTGAGTCTTTCTTCTCTTAGGGTTCTGCTTTCCCTATACAAATTCTTCAAGTTCAGTTCATCATGAATAGTTATTTAAGGATCAACCAATCAAAAAAGGGAAAAAGAATAAGATAACACATATTTGAAAGTAAGTTTCCGGTAAAAAATCAATTTTTTTTTATGGAATCAGTCATCTAATTATTTAACAATTCATATTTATACAAATCATAATTATTAATATTTAGACTAGACAATCTAATTGATTGAATTCTTGAAATACTCTTTGGGTTTTGGTGCTCTCTATTAGAATTTCTATGGATGGAAAAAGCAACCTATGCACAAAGGTCACATTTTGTAAGATTGAAAAAGTTACCACTTAGTTCATAGACATTTAATTATTTTTTGATTTGTGTATGATATCCTCATAGACAAATTGCCATAATTATGAAACATCAATTATATATATATATTGAGAAAATTTTGAGGAAAATGCATTATTTTTCTTCAAATGTTCTACTGTATTTTATTTTCATTTAATATCATAATCTTTTTTTAATTTTTTTAAATGAAGCATATTGGTTACATGGTGACCATGTTGACAAAACCTCAAGGTAATAAACGGGCTCCGTTATACACCTAATCGTATCGAAAATTCAATTTGTTCTTGAGGGTCATGCAGTAATTATTCGCAGGCACACTCAATTTCCAATGTGGCAATGGAGCTCCGCCGCCACCGCCGCCGCCGCCACCTCCGTTTTCTCTGTTGCCAAACATCACAGACCGTAAATATTGTCCCTTAAACTACGCCACTTTCTTATGAAATATAACAAGTTGATCAAGTACGTGATGAATTGAAAAGTACAATGTTGTGTATATTTTGGCAGCTTGTCATTTGTTTCTTCTGCCAGTGTGGTGTGGCGATGGATACTGTGTGCCTGACGGTAATAACCACAAATGTGTTTGTCCTGATGGCACTGCAAATTTGATGGGTGCGCCGGCTCTTCCATGCTTCAAAAAATGTGAGTCAGTGACTGATCCGGGACTCTCTTCTCCTAATTTTTGGTAGGTGTAAATGGGTGGGTTAAATTGAGTGAAATGGATATATTGTCAAGCTTATATTCGATTTGAATGAAAATTTAAAATTCAAAATTATCTTGAGCTCAAATGTACTTTAATTTTTAAGTTTAAGCTCGATTCAATTAAATTTTATTGGACTAAAATAGTAATCTGTTTTTTTCACAAATTATTTAGAGTATTTTTTCACATATGAAAAAATCAAATAAAAAACTAAAGTTTTACTCATAAACTGACTATATAGATAAATACAAATATGATATAAATAAATTACAGATCAGATCTAACAAAGATAGATACAGATAAAAATTAGACAATGGAACCCTAAAATTGCTAACCTCATATTTAACGGAAGTAGTCATCTTAAGGTGTTTTGAGAAACATTTATTGGCCAAGAAGTAAAAATATAAAGGGGTACACATAAGGGGGGATAAACATTTATGGTTGAATTCAAATAGGGTATGACTTTTTAGTTGTTTAAATAAAGAAAAAACGTCATTACAATAGTGCGGACATGAAAAAATGAGCCTTATTGAAATTATGCAAATATAGGTTGACATTATGGTCCAATAGAAGATCAAAATTACATGTAAGTGGTGTGCAACGTCGCTATTGAAATGATATATGTAAATATATTTAATTTGCATAAATATTTGTATATATATTTAATTATTTAATTTTGTATGAGAATTTTCAATTTTATTTTATCTATATCTATTTCTTAATAAACAATTTATAAGAAAAAGTTTGAAAAATGATATCTATATCTATGGAAAAAGCTAATCAAACAAACCCTTTCTACTTGAACCATTAAAAGTTTTATTTTTCATTTGAAACGCTAAAATGTTTCATCCTCCATTCAAACTTCATCCTTAACGTTGTCTCTAGCATGTAATTTCTCCAAGATATGAATGCAAATTGAACCAATGCAAGGCAGGTTTTACTTGGAAATTAAAATGCTCCACAAAGCTTGGATTTGGTATGCTTTTTTTCCATGTTTAACGTTATTGCTAGTGCTTATAATTGTCATTATTGGCCAGCTTTTATGCTAATATTAAATAGTATAAGATCTTAAGATGACCAATACAGATTGCTTTTCTTTTTTAGGCAGTTTAGGCGCTGATTGCAATGTGCAGCTTCCACTACCACCGCCGCCACCAACTTCTCAGCTCCTCCCAAAATGGGTAGGTATTCTATGCAATATATATGCATTTTGACATTATCTAAGCATAAAAAATAGAGAAAAATATTTTGTGGTATTTTATCATTATTTGTTAAGCTATTGATATTTTATTTTCATATGTTAACACATTGTAGAAATTCCTATTTTTGTCGGTATATTGGTATAGAAAACAGATAATATTATCTAATGGCATGATAAGTTGTATATTATAGATACTTAAAATAGAATTACTAATACCGATGGCAAATACAATAATTATTAATAGTTTTATTAAGTTATAATTCATATTGAGAAAATTCTATAGTCCCACCATTTTTTTATGGAACCATCCACTAATTATTTTAATGGCTAGATTATGTGTTGAACGACTCCATCAATATCGAGTTCTTGTCCATTGAGGCAATAGTTTGGAAGGATAGATTGTTACAATGCCATTTATCATTTAGAAAGAAAAGAAATATGAAAAAAAAAATGCATATGGAATATCCTAGATGAATTTGTAGGATCTGATAAAATTAAACTATCAACACAAACAGAAATATTTTGGTACACTCTCACACACAAAGAGGCTCGTTGGAGTACCTCTAATTTATTTGTTTAAAAAAAAACACACACACTATTGCATATATGTTACATATAAAATGAAGGACATTGAGTCCTTTTATAGATGTACATGGCGGTGGAAAATTGGACAAATTCCAGGTGGTGCAAGAAAGAAGAAGAGGAAGTTACTAGCCCTTTGAAAGTCAAACAATTGACAACAAATTTCTTAGAAAGAATGATAAAGACATAGCTGTCCAATGCTTCTTCTTCTAACATTACGGTAAGATCTAGTTGGGAGTTTCCACCGTCATTCATGCAAATTCCAATTTGTTCTTGTCTTTGACTTAGTCAAAGAACATTCTAGGAAGCTTGGTTTATTTTCTAACATCCTCCCTTAAACCAAGCTTTTTCATACTTCACCATGCCAAGCATCTTCTTCTGCTTAATGAATGTATCAACTTTGAGTGCTTTCGTAAAAATATCAGCCATTTGATTTTCTGATGAACAGTATTCAACAATAATCTCTTTATCTTTTACCAAATCTCGAATATAGTGATGCTTGATATCGATGTGCTTGCTATGACCATGAAAGACTGGATTCTTTGTCAGAGCAATTGTTGATTTGTTGTCACAAAATAATTTTGTAGGACCATTTTGTTGATGTTGCATTTCACCAAGCATTTTCCGCAACCAAATAGCTTGAGTTGCACAACCTGTAACTGCAATATATTCAGCTTCAGTTGTTGAAAGAGCTACAACTTGTTGCTTCTTGAATAACCAAGAAAATGCCCCTGAACCAAGGTTAAAAACATAACCAGAAGTGCTTTTTCGATTTTCAGTGTCACCGGCCCAGTCGCTATCTGTATATCCAATTAGCTCTACCTTGTTATCATAAGAGTAGAGTATGCCATCTTCAAGTGTACCTTTCATGTATCTAAGGATTCTTTTTGCAGCTTGCCAATGAGATTGTCGTGGTGCTTCCATGAATCTACTCACAAGTCCAACTCCATAAACAATGTCTGGTCTAGTTGCTGTTAAGTACCTTAGACTTCCAACAAGTCTTCTGAAATTGGTATTATTAACCAAATCACCACTGCTATCTTTTATAAGCTTTAACTTTTCTTCAACTGGAGTTAATATTGGCTTGCACATTTCCATCTTGAACTTCTTTAGGATATCTTGAGCATATTTCTTTTGAGAAATAATATACTGTATCTGTTTGTTTCACTTCAATACCAAGAAAGTAAGACATCAATCCCATATCTGTCATCTCAAACTGTGCAATCATGTCCTCCCTGAATTTCATTAATAGTGTTTGATTGTTGCCAGTGAAAATCAAATCATCCACATACAAGCAAACAATAACATATCACCATCTTATTGCTTCTTATATATAAGGCATGTTCATACGGGCATCGATGGAAACCATTGTTGAGGAAATATGTATCAATACGAGTATACCATGCTCGTGGAGCTTGTTTTAACCCATATAGTGCCTTCTTCAATTTGTAAACTTTATCTTCACTTCCTTGCTTCACGCACCCAGGTGGTTGCTCAACATATACTTCTTCTTCAAGAACACCATTTAGAAAAGCTGACTTCACATCCATTTGATAGATCTTCCAATGATTTTGAGCAGCAAGAGAAATGATCATTCGTACAGTATCCAATTTAGAAACTGGAGCAAATACTTCAAAGTAATCAATACCAGGTTTTTGCTTGTATCCTTTTGCAACCAATCTTGCTTTAAAACGTTCCACATCTCCATTAGGTTTATACTTTGTTTTGTATACCCACTTAACTCCAATCGGTTTCTTTCCTTCTGGAAGAGTAGTTAACTCCTAAGTGTTATTTTTCTCAATGGCATGAATTTCTTCATCCATTGCCTGAATCCATTGACTATCATTTACTGCTTCCTCAAATGTTACTGGGTCACTATCTGCAAAGAAAGCATAATAGGTAACATTCTCTTCTTCATCAAGATCAGTATCTTTCCAAGCTCATAATCTCTTAAATGAGCTGGTGGTTGACGCTCTCGTTGTGGATATCTCCGTATCTCAATAGGTTCTACAGGAGTAGTAATTTGACCACTAGATTCTCCAGGTTCCTTAGTTACTTGAGGTTCGTTATTTTGGTTGATCAACACTGAACTTGTGATGAACATTGTTGTTGTTCTGACCAGTTCCAAATTCCATCTTCTTCAAAAGTGACATCTCACTCACAATAACTTTTTGAGTAACATAAACAATTTGTAACCTTTTGTTACTTCACTATAGCCAACAAAAATACACTTTTCTGCCTTATCATCAAGCTTCTTTCTTAATTGGTCAGGTATGTGGGCATAAGCCATACATCCAAATACCCTTTAATGACCTAATTCTGGCTTTTTACCACTCCATGCTTCTTCAGGAGTTTTATCTCGCACACTTTTGACTGGACATCTATTCAAGATATAAACAGCACATGATACTGCCTCTGCCCAAAAACCTTTTGGTAATTTCTTACAATACAACATACTTCTGACCATATCCATAATGGTCCTATTCTTTCTCTCTACCACCCCATTTTGTTGAGGTGTATACCTTGCAGTTAATTGATGTTTAATCCCATTCCTTCTTAAGAAGTCATCACAAACAATATACTCAGTTCCACGGTCTGTTCTTAGAAATTTCACTACATGATCACTATGTTTTTGAATGAATGTTACAAAATTCTTCATTATTTCACATGCCTTAGATTTCTGCTTCAAGAAGTAAACCCATGTCTTTCTACTAAAGTCATCAATAAATGTAATAAAATATTTGTTGCCTCCAAAAGAAGGAATCTCCACATAACATAAGTCAGAATGAACAATCTCCAATGGTTTTGTAGCTCTCTGTGCACGTCCTTGAGGAAAAGGATCTCTATGTTTCTTTCCTATTATGCAAGCTTCACATAATTGGTCAGGAACTTGAATACTTGGCAAACCTGAAACCCATTGTTTATCTGCTAAAAATTTAATGCTTCTAAAGTTAAAGTGTCCAAGACGCATATGCCAAAGCCAATTATCATCTACAATAGTTGCAACACAACATAATTCGGTATCATATGTGATGTTTAGTGGAAAGAGTCGATTTCTTGACATGTTCATTTTAGCAATCATTCCTTTTTCCTTATCTGTTATCATGCACCCTTTCTTATTGAAGTGCAAATCATAACCCTTCTCTGTCAATTGTCCCACACTAAGAAGATTTTGACAAATACTTGGAGCATAAAACACATCGGAGATATAGTTTAGTGATCCATCCCTTAAACGAATACCAATCTTTCCTTTTCCCAAAACAACAATTGAGGTATTATCACCGAGCTTTACCGTTGTTTGAAAATTCTCATCTAAGTCAGAAAATAGTTCTTTCTTCCCACTTAAATGATTACTACAACCCGTATCCAATAACTATTGAGTATCATTACTTTTGACAACAGCAGCATGACTAGTCATTAATAAAGTCTCAACACCGTCTTCTTTTTCTATGATATTGGCATGGTTATTTCGGTCATTTAATGCTTTGGCACGACACTCTCTACTATAATGACCATACCTTTTGCAATTATGGCATTGGATATGTGATTTGCACTCAGATTGATAATGTCCAAACTTCTTGCATTTGAAGCATTGAACATTTAACTTTCCTTTTCCAATGTTATCTTTTCTAGCTACTTGAGTGTTCCTGAAATTCTTTCCACTTTCCCATCTGGAATTGTGTCCTTTTTCTCTATTCTCTCTCTGCTTTGAAAATTCTAACTTTGCTTGAGCCTTTAATGCTTGTTCATCTGAACCACCATGTCTTTCATTCATTCGTATTTCACGTGACTCCAACGAAGCTTGTAAATCATTTAGAGTCATTTTGTCAAGGTCTTTAGACTCTTCAATTACTGTTACCACATAATCAAACTTGCTAGTGAGTGTACGCATAATTTTCTCCATAACTTCACTCTCTGTTATTTTATCACCATTACTTTTCATATCATTTACCAACTTATCCATTCTTGAAAAGTAATCACATATACTTTCATCTTTTCCTTGCTCCATCAACTCAAATTGCCTTTTGAGTCCTTGCAATCTTGTTCTTTTGATTGGGTCTGCCCCTTCATATGTATTGAGTAAAATATTCCATGCTTCTTTTGCTGTTTTGGCATGAAATATTTTCTCAAGAACCGGTAGCTCTATGGCTTGACATATCAAAAACAAGGCTTTTTCATTAAGAGAATGATCATACTCTATCTGTTGTTTTTCGGTTATTGATAATTCTTCTCCTTCTTTTGGTTCAACAAGATCCTTTTCCAAAATCTCTCTATAACCATTGCTCCTTAAGAATAATTCCATCAAACGTTTCCACATCGCAAAATTTGTTCTCCCATCAAATTTGAAAATTGTTGATTGTACCTGCTGAAATTGTTGTGAACTTGAACTTGAACTTGGATTTAAAGCCATGTTAATGACTGGCTCTGATACCAGATGTAGGATCTGATAAAATTAAACTATCAACACAAACAGAAATATTTTGGTACACTCTCACACACAAAGAGGCTCGTTGAGTACCTCTAATTTATTTGTTTTGAAAAAAAACACACACTATTGCATATATGTTACATATAAAATGAAGGACATTGAGTCCTTTTATAGATGTACATGTTGGTGGAAAATTGGACAAATTCCAGGTGGTGCAAGAAAGAAGAAGAGGAAGTTACTAGCCCTTTGAAAAGTCAAACAATTGACAACAAATTCCTTAGAAAGAATAATAAAGACATAGCTGTCCAATGCTTCTTCTTCTAACATTACGGTAAGATCCAGCTGGGAGTTTCCACCGTCATTCATGCAAATTCCAACTTGTTCTTGTCTTTGACTTGGTCAAAGAACATTCTAGGAAGCTTGGTTTATTTTCTAACAGAATTTGGAGTTAAAAACCGTTGGGAATAGAGATACATATTCACAATGTCAAGACTAATGATGATTTTGGTATTAGAATGGATTTTTATATTTAAACTTTATCTCAAAGTAATCCATATGTCCAGAATAATCCTATAGTTTCATACATTCAAAATAGAACAAACAATAACAAGGTAAGCCATTCTAACTAGGAAATTATTGCAACAAGTCCTCATATTACGTCTTAAAATAAGAATTTCGTCCGAATGTGGTAAGCCTCGTCTAGATATGCAAGCTGATGCAAAATACAGTAACTTTGTCTAAATTTGGAGGATGGTCCAAATGTAGTAAGTTTGTCTTATTAAGGGTTTGTTTGGTTCATTATTTACAAGTTGTTTTGACATTTTATTTTTATCATTTTCAAACGAATGCAAATGAGAAAGATATTTTTACTCATAAATAGATCAAACATATAAGATACAGATGCATATATAGATAAAAATGAGAAAATCCAAGCAGACCCTAAATTGTCATATGACCATTTGTCTCAATGACAATCACCTAATCATTAGGCTAGTCAAATGCTAGCTTCTCAGCAGCCCACCATTTGTCTTGCCCAAGCCTCTAGTTGGTGGCACATTCTCCATCTCACTCATCACATGGAAATTTTTCATATAACTTTAGATTTTACAATCTCCAAAACATATCATATCCTTTGTGTGTGCTTTGTCCTTATACTCTATACTTGTCCAAACTACTCTAATTTGGCTTTAGTTAATGGAACTCAAGATACAAGCCACATAAATAACAATTTATGCTTATCTAATTAGTCAAATGTGAAGTTGTAATGAGACAACATCTCTTTGATGGTGTTTTAATCTAGGTAGAAAGTACTAAAGTGGCTTCTTAGTCAGCAATGCATTTCCTTATCTGCTTGTTTATTTTGACCATTTATGTCTTTTGGTGGATAAGAGACTCATATGACAAACTTATCAATGCAATTAGTAAGTTGTGGTCATGGTTAAGATTGAAAAAAGAAATAACACACTTAGGTTCCATTTGAATTATCTTTTTCTTTATGTATTTATATTTGTTTCTAAACTTTATGTGTAAAGGTGTCTGGTTTGCAATTATATTTTATCTTTATTTGGACTCATTGATATTTTCATGAGAACTATCATATATTTTTATCCATATGTATTTGTTGATAGATAATTTATTACAAATAGTTTTAAAAAAGTGCCTATCATTTATTGGATGTGAAACGAACCCTTAATGTTTTTCCATCAAGTTAATGATCTTACATGAGTAGAGAGTCATAAATTCATATATATTCTAGGCTCCATCTTTTACTTGCATATTTGATTGCTCAAATAAAAATACATTGGTCCTTGATCAAGTTCAAGTGGAATTAAGTTTCAAAATAAATTCGATAGAGTAAGTGCATTTGAAGTTTTAAATAAATTATATTATAAACTTATATACCATTTGAATATTAATTTGGTCTTACCATTTATAATCTCCATTCTTTTGCTTCGTTTATATTCATACATTTAGCTACATTTGTGTTCCGAGTTTTCCTATTTATGCAGTTAATCGGTTTTGACTTCCTTGTGCCAGGTCCAACCGAACGGTCTAATTCTGCGAAATATCAGACATTATCAACAATCTTGTTGCTCTTAGGATGTTTATCACTGTGGATTTAGATAAGCATCCCGACAAAACTTTGCATACACGTATGACATACCCTAACGCGGCAAATTTGATTCAATCAGTCGAAAAAAAAAATGTAGTAGTTGACATTTTCCTACACTGTATGAAAAAAAAAAAAGGTGATATTATAAGCCACGTTATTTATTTGGTATCCTAACGAGTTTGATTATCAGATTTTTATTTATATTGTATCAATATTGATTTAGTTTAGTTAATTTATAAGTAAAATTATCTATTTTTCATCGGCATCATATCAGTATCGATTTAATTTGAAAACAATATCATGATGTCAAAACGATAATCAATATTTTTATTTCAGCGTAAAAAAATCACTTTTTTACACTTTTGATGCACATAGTCTACTGAATCCTTTGGGAAAGCTTCTTCGTTTTTAATTTTTTTAATTGCTTCTTCCTTCATGTACTTTTATTCTTTGATCAGAGTTCTTAAAAAGCAGTTTAGAGGAAATGTTTTTGTTTATTGGACGTGATGTTATGATCCAAGATGTTATAGTTTCTTAGATGAAACTATTTTAAGGGGGAGGATGTAGAACCCCAAGTTAGAACAATCAGAGAAATTAAAATTAGAACATGATTTAATATATAATTTCTTCTTGAATCAAACTATAGAATGCTGTCATAATAGTTAAATGATGTGATCGATGTAAAGATTGTTGTTATCGTGCCCAATTTAGTTAAATTTATATAAAATTTTTAATTTAATTTAATTTTTTTCCAAAATTTAATTTTATCTTTCAAAAAAATATCTTAATTTTTTTTATTTTTATCTTTTAGAAAAAAATTAAACATGATCGATTCAATAGATCATGATTTGTCCTGCGGCGGGTGGTGGACTTGTGAGCCGGCAAGTCCGGGCCATTATTTTGCCTCTTCCGAGCTCCAAGTACAAGCATAATTTATCAATATTGCTCATTAATTGTAGAAAACTCAAATTATGAACCCCAAGATTTAATGAGACTCCAAAGATAATCAGTTTGGTTTACAAAATTAAGGTATAGTGTCATATACCTAAAATTTAGCAATATATATAATTAGATACCTCTACTTTAAAAATGATCAATTTAGTACATAAATTTTAAAAGTGATTAATTTGGTACTTCAAAAACTTTAAAATTGATAAATTTAGTACCTAAAATTACTTGTTGAAGGTATTGTTAGTTTCAACGAAAAGTCTTTTTAGGTATTAAATTTATCAATTTCAAAATTTAAGAATTAAATTGATTAATATATATATTTTATCAAAGTTCAGGTACCGTTTATGACTCTAACCATAAAATTAATATAAACTGAAACAAAGTTTTATTCAAGGAATATATTACCTATTTGGATAGTCGATTTGGTTTCACTTTTAATCTGCATCGATACTGAGCTAATACATATATGATACCAATGAAAAACGAACAGTTTTACTTATAAACTAGTAAAACTTTACTGATACTAAACGGATATTGATTCCATACTAATAAGTTGCTAATACAAATTCGATACAGATAAAAATTCGATAACCTAAACATATATACCCACTTAGAGATAAGCGCGGGTCGAGTTAGACCTGTGACCCGTCACGAACTATCGTTGGTGGGTCAGACTTATTGGCCCATTCTAGTCCGGCTGTATGGGTCATGACTCATTCGGCGACCCGACAATAGGGAGTTCATAGGAGGGTCACCCCCGCCGACCTATTAACTTAGCAAGTCAAAGGAGTCTCATTTATTTAAAAAAAAAATTGTGGAAGTTAAAAATAAATAAAAAAGTCACAAGTCGACGGAGCTTGAACAGCCCGGATCAGCCTGTTTCATGTCAAGCTAGTTCCAGGTCAATACAAACCCAACCCATGAACAACGTAAGTCTGGGCCGAGTTAACTCGACGCTTATGTCTAGTTTTGGCGGCTTTTCTATTAACATCTCCTAATGGATGTTTTCTAAATCTACTAGCAACAAAACTTTTGTAATTCTTCTAGCATTGCCAAGTATAAGGGTAAAGTCACATTTGGTATTTGAACTTTACCAATTTATATAATTTAATTGCTTAAAATTTAAAAATATTAATTTATCACTTACAATTCTTCGAATACATTATAATACATAGATGGGGTAGTTAACCGAAAATGAATGTTTAGGTAGGTAATAGCAAAATCTAACAAAATTAATAATAAATAAATTTTAAATACTAAATTAATACTTTTAAATTTTAGAAAGGTGGCCAACTGAAAAGATAAGGACGTTACCAAATATATTACCTTATCGTCAAACAGCAAAATCCAAAAATTGAAGGGAGCAGTTAGTAATAAAAAAAAAATTACAATCTCAACACCATTGGGCTTAAATAGGCTGAGCAAGACACTTTGATCCAATTAGAAATAAATCAAAAGAGAATTTTCATTACAGACAACCAGCACATGGAGTAGAAAGTGAAATTTAAAAATCGAATTGTGGTACAAAAAGGATGAGATTAACTTTGACAACTTTTATTTCAGTGGACAATAATACATTTATTAATACGCAAGTCATGTGATGTAGAACAGGATAAGCACAAAATAATGAGATAAGGAGGACATGTGTGTGTATTTACAAATTACATTTGAAATAATAGGAAGATAGTTTGGTAATCTTACAATATCGATGAGAATTTTGATGATACTCTCACACATTATTGTATTATATGATTCATAAGTGGCATCATCAATGAGAAAAAAGACATCACATCTTTGAAAAGAATTTCTTTTATTCAAAATTTCAATGACTCATTATCAGTTACAATCTACATACATATATGGTAAAATAATATTTGAATTAAAAAAATGTAATATCTAAAATAAGATATCATCTTGTCAAATCCTAAAATAACAAAAATCAAATTTAACCAAATAAAAGTAACTAGATTATATCCGTACTAATGAATTAAAAATATTTTATATATTTTTACGCACTTTTCAACGAAAGAACAATCAAATGGTCAATAATATAAGGAAATCTCCTACCTTCTTGAATTTCTTCAATGTCCCCTTCGTCTATTCTATAACAGTTCTTGTTTTTTAAGATTTCTTATGAAATCTTTCTCAAGTTTGTTGTTTTCCCCCCCTAAACTCGCATTGAAAGTCATAATACTAGTGTTTTATCAGTCTTTCATTTAAAATTGTCCTAAAATGATGAAAATAAGAGACAAATGCTATCACTCATCATGGATTTTTGCTAAAGTTCTTCTAGAACCATTGGTATTGATTTGAGAGGAAGAAGGAAAAATTATAAAATGAATGAAGGAAAAGAAGTGGGCAATTACCTCTATTACTTATAATTCACTATAATTATTATAATTCATTAAATTTAGGTTACTTCAAAAATTGGCCATGGTTTCTCACCAATAGTGCTTGCATAACTAGTACACTTGCTATTACGATTCAACAAATTGATTTTTATAGAAAGAGAAGGGAAAGTAGTAGAAATTACTTTTGAAATTTGTGACACATAAGGGTGATGTTATCACAAACAATAAACAAAACAATTGAAACATTCTGTTTGGTAATTGTTGAAAGTTTCATTTCAAATACATAAAAATGTAAAAAGCTCTCCTTTTTTTTCTAACACAAATTCTCATGAACAACTCATCCACAATTCCATTTCAAATAAGAACTATCTCATAGGAGAGTTACTAGTTCCTAAGCAAAGCAAGATAATTACAAATTACAACATTGTTCACAAAACTAATGAAGGATACTGCCATCAAATGAATCATATAGTTAAAATATGAGTTATTCTCAGTTTACATTGGTTTACTTTCTTAATATCTGAGATTGAAAGATAAAGATCAAAGGCTCTTACCAAGGCTTTTGAAGCATTGATTTCTGATAGCATGATGGTGCTCCAAGTAAGGACCTATAAAACCATTAATCTGCTCACATGATAATATAAGATGACATGGCTCTTCTTTATCAACAACAGGCATTCTTTCGAGAGATTTACAAAGGTTAAAGTGCAAAAGCTCCGATTTCTTCAATCTTGATAGACCAAGCAATCGTTATATGTGCTAAGTCTTTTATTTTGTTTTGATGATAAGCAAAAAAAAAAAAAAAACAAAAATCAAGTGTATACTGATAAGTTTGTTTAATGTGTGGTATTAAAGTTATAAAAAATTCTGTTAAAAAATGAAATAATAATTTGAAGGAAATTAAAGAGATCATAAGGAATTGTTGAAGATATTGAATAAATGCTAATATGAGTAAAATGTTATAAGAATGTTCTGTAGAGGGTTATTTTTTAATGAAAATATAAAACATATCAATAACGGGTTATTTTTGAAAGACTATATAAAAAAATTATCAAAAGGTTCATATATAATGCAACCAAGGCTATCACGACCCAAAAAGGAGCCTAGAAGAATAACCTAAAGTTAACATACCTGTGCACCCGCACTATAAGAACCGTCTTGCAAGTCATAGTTTCCAAAACTTTACCCGACTAATTACTTTGTAAACTTCTAATATATAATTACATCTATGATAAATAAAGAAAATTCAATTTCTTAGAGTCCACCAAGACCACAAAGAATCACTATCCCCTACCAATTAATAAAATAGAATATATCATATACATTTTACAAACTTTATACTATTATACAATTAATCTAATCCAAAATCTAAGCTTATGTTACATAAAATAAAATCTTAATACAAAACAATCTATTTACTTCTTATATCTAACCTGTCTTCTATCTTCAAGGAGTTTTCTCTACACAGGTTTACCCCTTTCCCGAAGCTTTAGCTATTCTTGCAACAAAACTATGGGGGCCTGAGCTATATCATAGCTCGGTGAATAACATAACCAAACCACACATCAAGCAAATGTCAAACAAGTTTTATTACAATCATGTGCAATGCAGCACTCGATCATATGATATGCATGTTTAGATGACCGGAATCCAAACTAATGGAGATTTACGTCCTCTCTTGAGGGTTGAAGGACTAACTTAAGTGATTCATGCCTAGTCGAACTATAAACTAAGGAAGGGGGTTCTTTCTTATTTTAGAGCATCTAGCTCATAACTATCTCCGCATAAAACCATTTTATATAACAAACATCACCTCTAACTGCTCCTTGGATATAACCAAGGAGGGAGGATTTCACTTTGAAATACCTTTTATTGAAAAATAACCTCTAACTTCCCATCAAACATAGCTAATGAGGGAGTATTTTCTTTGAAACTTGTTTTATTAAGCATAGCCTCTAACTTCTCTTTAGAAAAAAACTAAGGAGTAAGGACTTCATCTTGACCTCATTTTGTGCATAGATTGAAACATTTATACTGTCAATATACCCTTCACTTCTCTCAAAGCCACGGAACGTCCCAAAGTACTAGCATCCCTAGGCCAATACTCATAGAAGCCACATACTTCGATGTCTTTTTAATTCCTAAAATACAAGCAACCCTATGATATCCAATTAGAGAAACAGATCCACTGACATAACTTAGGACTACCATAGAATCAAGATGCAAGCACGTGACATGAATAACATGCTAATATAAGTATGTTATCGTGCAATGAATGATTGTTTAATTAAATAGCCAAATAGTATTAAGTCCATTTATTAAGGTGACCAATCAATATAGCAAACACTCATCAACAACAATAATGCAATCATTTTAAGCAATATGTGATCTCTTTGATTTTAATATTTTATAAAACAATACAGTCAACAAGTCGTAGACGGTTACCCAATCCCCATACATAGTCAATTATGTTTATTTAATATAATGCAACAATATTACACGCACAAACAAAGTGATGAGGTTCGTGTTACCCACCCGTCATCTAAGCTAAGCAACAACAACTCTATAGGAAAACCAAAGCATTATCCCCATCCATCATTCCTGAAATACCCCAAATCCTTACTTGGTTAAATTATAAATGGTTTAATCGAATAATATAATGGATAGTTAATTTTGAACATGATTAGATAATTTAAATAAATAGAATAAGTAAATAATAGAAAAATAATAGACTAATTGATATAATTAAATTAGTAAATAGGTTAAATGGAGATTTGAGATTTTTTTAATATTCTTTTTAAAATATCTATTTCTTCTTCTATCGATTTTATAAATCAAATTATGCAACTTTTACTCGACCTTTCATTCTATATAAACTCTTTTTATTTCAAATTCGAATTCCTAAATCTCAAAACAAACATTTTAAACGTTTAGTAAGTTCCTAAGCATTTAAACTTTAGTTAACTTTTATTTTGTAAAATCTTATTAATTTTTTAAATCAATTACTTGTTTCAAAATATCAATTTTAAACCCGAACCTGAATCAAATATCAGATTTTCACAAGTTAAACTTTTATTTTATGTTTTTATATCAAGTCATAAATTTTTAATATATATGTTCTCAAATTATATTATAAATAGTTACGATACTAAATATATTTATCAGAAAAATTTAAACTTAATACCCTACCTAAACATATCATTAATACTTATCTTATATTTCCTTTTTCCCTTTTTACTTTTGGTTGCCTTAGTTCTTCTCTTCTTCTTCTTCCTTTTCTTTTCACCGATGCTTCTCCTTTCTTCTTCTTCTTCTTCTTCTTCCTCCTCATTTCCTTCTCTTTCTCAAATTTTAACCACAAAATCTCAAATCCAACAAGATTGTAAAGGAAAATAAAGATAGAAAACATGAAAGAAGATGGAGACCATGAACATGGAAGTTTCAAGAGCTTGGGGAAAGTAGGGATAAGGAAGAATTAAGAGGTTTTAGATGTCTAAAAGAGATAATTTGTTATTTGCCTTATTTTAGTTGTTGTTTATGTTTGTATATGTTAGTTTGATTCTTAATACATGATGGGTTAGTGATGAAGATGATGAATAGTACATATGGAGTTTGATGGAATGGTTTGGAAGTGTTTGATGTTGTTGAATGAGTGTAGCAATGTTAGAAGTGGAGAAAACTAGTTTGTATGATGCTTTGATGGTGTTTTGACTGAAGTGTGATGTTATAAGTGGATGAAATTAAGATAAAAGACAAGGAAAATGTGCAACTTGAATCCCTTGTTCATCACGGATGTGATATGACCTGTGATCTCCTTGGAACATGAATTTTCAAATGATAGATCTCATATCACGGCCATGACGGGGGAGTTATTTCATCGGGTCAAAAATTTCTAACATGATACTGTTTTGTAATTTAATCATAATTTTTTTCATTCGAACTTGGGTTAAGGTAATTCAAAATGCTTTAGAAAGCTTAAAAAAGACATCTACAACTTTCATGTTTTGAGTTTTTGCAAATTTTAAAATTATCAAGGCATAAATATTGATTGATTCCAACTGCTACATTTACCAAACAAAGTTGAAAATTTGTTTTATTAGTTAAATGTATGCAGTTAAGTATAAAACGGACATTTTTGAGCTAAAATGAAATAGATAAATAATATTTAATATATTATGTTTGTTGAATGATATAATTAAGCATGAGTTTAGTGAATTTAAAGATTTAATAAATAATTTGATTAAATATAGAATTAGATATGAAATGAACCTAGTTAATAATCTAAGTTCAACTTGGCTTAATAAACTTCAATGAGCTAAAATAAATTAAATTAATAGTTTGGAAGGATAGATTGTTACATTGCCATTTATCATTTAGAAAGAAAAGAAATATGAAAAAAAAATGCATATGGAATATCCTAGATGAATTTGTAGGATCTGATAAAATTAAACTATCAACACAAACAGAAATATTTTGGTACACTCTCACACACAAAGAGGCTCGTTGGAGTACCTCTAATTTATTTGTTTAAAAAAAAACACACACACTATTGCATATATGTTAATATAAAATGAAGGACATTGAGTCCTTTTATAGATGTACATGGCGGTGGAAAATTGGACAAATTCCAGGTGGTACAAGAAAGAAGAAGAGGAAGTTACTAGCCCTTTGAAAGTCAAACAATTGACAACAAATTTCTTAGAAAGAATGATAAAGACATAGCTGTCCAATGCTTCTTCTTCTAACATTACGGTAAGATCAGCGGAGTTTCCACCGTCATTCATGCAAATTCCAATTTGTTCTTGTCTTTGACTTAGTCAAAGAACATTCTAGGAAGCTTGGTTTATTTTCTAACATCCTCCCTTAAACCAAGCTTTTTCATACTTCACCATGCCAAGCATCTTCTTTTGCTTAATGAATGTATCAACTTTGAGTGCTTTCGTAAAAATATCAGCCATTTGATTTTCTGATGAACAGTATTCAACAATAATCTCTTTATCTTTTACCAAATCTCGAATATAGTGATGCTTGATATCGATGTGCTTGCTATGACCATGAAAGACTGGATTCTTTGTCAGAGCAATTGTTGATTTGTTGTCACAAAATAATTTTGTAGGACCATTTTGTTGATGTTGCATTTCACCAAGCATTTTCCGCAACCAAATAGCTTGAGTTGCACAACCTGTAACTGCAATATCAGCTTCAGTTGTTGAAAGAGCTACAACTTGTTGCTTCTTGATAAGAAAATGCCCCTGAACCAAGGTTAAAAACATAACCAGAAGTGCTTTTTCGATTTTCAGTGTCACCGGCCCAGTCGCTATCTGTATATCCAATTAGCTCTACCTTGTTATCATAAGAGTAGAGTATGCCATCTTCAAGTGTACCTTTCATGTATCTAAGGATTCTTTTTGCAGCTTGCCAATGAGATTGTCGTGGTGCTTCCATGAATCTACTCACAAGTCCAACTCCATAAACAATGTCTGGTCTAGTTGCTGTTAAGTACCTTAGACTTCCAACAAGTCTTCTGAAATTGGTATTATTAACCAAATCACCACTGCTATCTTTTATAAGCTTTAACTTTTCTTCAACTGGAGTTAATATTGGCTTGCACATTTCCATCTTGAACTTCTTTAGGATATCTTGAGCATATTTCTTTTGAGAAATGAATATACTGTTATCTGTTTGTTTCACTTCAATACCAAGAAAGTAAGACATCAATCCCATATCTGTCATCTCAAACTGTGCAATCATGTCCTCCCTGAATTTCATTAATAGTGTTTGATTGTTGCCGGTGAAAATCAAATCATCCACATACAAGCAAACAATAACAATATCACCATCCTTATTGCTTCTTATATATAAGGCATGTTCATACGGGCATCGATGGAAACCATTGTTGAGGAAATATGTATCAATACGAGTATACCATGCTCGTGGAGCTTGTTTTAACCCATACAGTGCCTTCTTCAATTTGTAAACTTTATCTTCACTTCCTTGCTTCACGCACCCAGGTGGTTGCTCAACATATACTTCTTCTTCAAGAACACCATTTAGAAAAGCTGACTTCACATCCATTTGATAGATCTTCCAATGATTTTGAGCAGCAAGAGAAATGATCATTCGTACAGTATCCAATCTAGAAACTGGAGCAAATACTTCAAAGTAATCAATACCAGGTTTTTGCTTGTATCCTTTTGCAACCAATCTTGCTTTAAAACGTTCCACATCTCCATTAGGTTTATACTTTGTTTTGTATACCCACTTAACTCCAATCGGTTTCTTTCCTTCTGGAAGAGTAGTTAACTCCAAGTGTTATTTTTCTCAATGGCATGAATTTCTTCATCCATTGACTATCATTTACTGCTTCCTCAAATGTTACTGGGTCACTATCTGCAAAGAAAGCATAATAGGTAACATTCTCTTCTTCATCAAGATCAGTATCTTTCCCAAGCTCGTAATCTCTTAAATGAGCTGGTGGTTGACGCTCTCGTTGTGGATATCTCCGTATCTCAATAGGTTCTACGGGAGTAGTAATTTGACCACTAGATTCTCCAGGTTCCTTAGTTACTTGAGGTTCGTTATTTTGGTTGATCAACACTGGAACTTGTGATGAACATTGTTGTTGTTCTGACCAGTTCCAAATTCCATCTTCTTCAAAAGTGACATCTCTACTCACAATAACTTTTTGAGTAACATAAACAATTTGTAACCTTTTGTTACTTCACTATAGCCAACAAAAATACACTTTTCTGCCTTATCATCAAGCTTCTTTCTAATTGGTCAGGTATGTGGGCATAAGCAATACATCCAAATACCTTTAATGACCTAATTCTGGCTTTTTACCACTCCATGCTTCTTCAGGAGTTTTATCTCGCACACTTTTAACTGGACATCTATTCAGATATAAACAGCACATGATACTGCCTCTGCCCAAAAACCTTTTGGTAATTTCTTACAATACAACATACTTCTGACCATATCCATAATGGTCCTATTCTTTCTCTCTACCACCCCATTTTGTTGAGGTGTATACCTTGCAGTTAATTGATGTTTAATCCCATTCCTTCTTAAGAAGTCATCACAAACAATATACTCAGTTCCACGGTCTGTTCTTAGAATTTTCACTACATGATCACTATGTTTTTGAATGAATGTTACAAAATTCTTCATTATTTCACATGCCTAGATTTCTGCTTCAAGAAGTAAACCCATGTCTTTCTACTAAAGTCATCAATAAATGTAATAAAATATTTGTTACCTCCAAAAGAAGGAATCTCCACATAACATAAGTCAGAATGAACAATCTCCAATGGTTTTGTAGCTCTCTGTGCACGTCCTTGAGGAAAAGGATCTCTATGTTTCTTTCCTATTATGCAAGCTTCACATAATTGGTCAGGAACTTGAATACTTGGCAAACCTGAAACCCATTGTTTATCTGCTAAAAACTTAACTTCTAAATTGAAGTGTCCAGACGCATATGCCAAAGCCAATTATCATCTACAATAGTTGCACACAACATAATCGGTATCATATGTGATGTTTAGTGGAAAGAGTCGATTTCTTGACATGTTCATTTTAGCAATCATTCCTTTTCCTTATCTGTTATTATGCACCCTTTCTTATTGAAGTGCAAATCATAACCCTTCTCTGTCAATTGTCCCACACTAAGAAGATTTTGACAAATACTTGGAGCATAAAACACATCAGAGATATAGTTTAGTGATCCATCCCTAAACGAATACCAATCTTTCCTTTCCCAAAACAACAATTGAGGTATTATCACCGAGCTTTACCGTTGTTTGAAAATTCTCATCTAAGTCAGAAAATAGTTCTTTCTTCCCACTTAAATGATTACTACAACCCGTATCCAATAACATTGAGTATCATTACTTTTGACAACAGCAGCATGGCTAGTCATTAATAAAGTCTCAACACCGTCTTTTTTCTATGATATTGGCATGGTTATTTCGGTCATTTAATGCTTTGGCACGACACTCTCTACTATAATGACCATACCTTTTGCAATTTTGGCATTGATATGTGATTTGCACTCAGATTGATAATGCCAAACTTCTTGCACTTGAAGCATTGAATATTTAACCTTCCTTTTCCAGTTTATTTTCTAGCTACTTGAGTGTCCTGAAATTCTTTCCACTTTCCCATCTGGAATTGTGTCCTTTTTCTCTATTCTCTCTTGCTTTGAAAATTCTAACTTTGCTTGAGCCTTTAATGCTTGTTCATCTGAGCCACCATGTCTTTCATTCATTCGTATTTCACGTGACTCCAACGAAGCTTGTAAATCATTTAGAGTCATTTTGTCAAGTCTTTAGACTCTTCAATACTGTTACCACATAATCAAACTTGCTAGTGAGTGTACGCATAATTTTCTCCATAACTTCACTCTCTGTTATTTTATCACCATTACTTTTCATATCATTTACCAACTTATCCATTCTTGAAAATAATCACGTATACTTTCATCTTTTCCTTGCTCCATCAACTCAAATTGCCTTTTAATCCTTGCAATCTTGTTCTTTTGATTGGGTCTGCCCCTTCATAGGTATTGAGTAAAATATTCCATGCTTCTTTTGCTGTTTTGGCATGAAATATTTTCAAGAACGGTAGCTCTGGCTTGACATATCAAAAACAAGGCTTTTTCATTAAGAGAACGATCATACTCTATCTGTTGTTTTTCGGTTATTGACAATTCTTCTCCTTCTTTTGTTCAACAAGATCCTTTTCCAAAATCTCTCATACCATTGCTCCTTAAGAATAATTCCATCAAACGTTTCCACATCGCAAAATTTGTTCTCCCATCAAATTTGAAAATTGTTGATTGTACCTGCTGAAATTGTTGTGAACTTGAACTTGGATTTAAAGCCATGTTAATGACTGGCTCTGATACCAGATGTAGGATCTGATAAAATTAAACTATCAACACAAACAGAAATATTTTGGTACACTCTCACACACAAAGAGGCTCGTTGAGTACCTCTAATTTATTTGTTTTGAAAAAAAACACACACTATTGCATATATGTTACATATAAAATGAAGGACATTGAGTCCTTTTATAGATGTCCATGGTGGTGGAAAATTGGACAAATTCCAGGTGGTGCAAGAAAGAAGAAGAGGAAGTTACTAGCCCTTTGAAAAGTCAAACAATTGACAACAAATTCCTTAGAAAGAATGATAAAGACATAGCTGTCCAATGCTTCTTCTTCTAACATTACGGTAAGATCCAGCTGGGAGTTTCCACCGTCATTCATGCAAATTCCAATTTGTTCTTGTCTTTGACTTGGTCAAAGAACATTCTAGGAAGCTTGGTTTATTTTCTAACAGAATTTGGAGTTAAAAACCGTTGGGAATAGAGATACATATTCACAATGTCAAGACTATGATGATTTTGGTATTAGAATGGATTTTTATATTTAAACTTTATCTCAAAGTAATCCATATGTCCAGAATAATCCTATAGTTTCATACATTCAAAATAGAACAAACAAAAACAAGGTAAGACATTCTAACTAGGAAATTATTGCAACAAGTCCTCGTATTACGTCTTAAAATAAGAGTTTCGTCCAAATGTGGTAAGCCTCGTCTAGTCCTCATATTACGTCTTAAAATAAGAATTTCGTCCAAATGTGGTAAGCCTCGTCTAGATATGCAAGCTGATGCAAAATACAGTAACTTTGTCTAAATTTGGAGGATGGTCTAAATGTAGTAAGTTTGTCTTATTAAGGGTTTGTTTGGTTCATTATTTACAAGTTGTTTTGACATTTTATTTTTATCATTTTCAAACGAATGCAAATGAGAAAGATATTTTTACTCATAAATAGATCAAACATATAAGGTACAGATGCATATAGATAAAAATGAGAAAATCCAAGCAGACCCTAAATTGTCATATGACCATTTATCTCAATGACAATCACCTAATCATTAGGCTAGTCAAATGCTAGCTTCTCAGCAGCCCACCATTTGTCTGGCCCAAGCCTCTAGTTGGTGGCACATTCTCCATCTCACTCATCACATGGAAATTTTTCATATAACTTTAGATTTTACAATCTCCAAAACATATCATATCCTTTGTGTGTGCTTTGTCCTTATACTCTATACTTGTCCAATCTACTCTAATTTGGCTTTAGTTAATGGAACTCAAGATACAAGCCACATAAATAACAATTTATGCTTATCTAATTAGTCAAATGTGAAGTTGTAATGAGACAACATCTCTTTGATGGTGTTTTAATCCAGGTAGAAGAGTACTAAAGTGGCTTCTTAGTCAGCAATGCATTTCCTTATCTACTTGTTTATCTTGACCATTTATGTCTTTTGGTGGATAGAGAGACTCATATGACAAACTTATCAATGCAATTAGTAAGTTGTGGTCATGGTTAAGATTGAAAAAAGAAATAACACACTTAGGTTCCATTTGAATTATCTTTTTCTTATATGTATTTATATTTGTTTCTAAACTTTATGTGTAAAGGTGTCTGGTTTGTAATTATATTTTATCTTTATTTGGACTCATTGATATTTTCATGAGAACTATCATATATTTTTATTCATATGTATTTGTTGATAGATAATTTATTACAAATAGTTTTAAAAAAGTGCCTATCATTTATTGGATGTGAAATGAGCCCTTAATGTTTTTCCATCAAGTTAATGATCTTACATGAGTAGAGAGTCATAAATTTATTTATTCTAGGCTCCATCTTTTACTTGCATATTTGATTGCTCAAATAAAAATACATTTGTCCTTGATCGAGTTCAAGTGGAATTAGTTTCAAAATTAATTTGATAGAGTAAGTGCATTTGAAGTTTTAAATAAATTATATTATAAACTTATATACCATTTGAATATTAATTTGGTCTTAGCATTTATAATCTCCATTCTTTTGCTTCGTTTATATTCATACATTTAGCTACATTTGTGTTCCGAGTTTTCCTATTTATGTAGTTAATCGGTTTTGACTTCCTTGTGCCAGGTCCAACTGAACGGTCTAGTTCTGCGAACTACCAGACATTATCAACAATCTTGTTGCTCTTAGGATGTTTATCACTGTGGATTTAGATAAGCATCCCGACAAAACTTTTACCCGCGTGACATACCCTAACGTGACAAATTTGATCCAATCAGTGAAAAAAAAAATGTAGTAGTTTATATTTTCCTACACTATATTAAAAAAAAAAAAACAAATACGTGATATTATAAGCCACGTTATTTTATTTGGTATCCTAACGAGTTTGATTATCATGTTTTTATCTATATTTGATTAGTATTGTTTCAATTAAGTTAGTTTATAAGTAAAATTATTAATTTTTCATCGGTATCATATCAGTATCGGTTTGATTTGAAAACGATACCAAAATGATGTTAAAACGATAATCTATCTTATTTTCAGTGTAAAAAATTCACTTTCTTACACTTTTGATGCACATAGTCTACTGAATCCTATGGGAAAGCTTCGTCGTTTTTAATTTTTAATTTTTAAATTTTTTTTATTGCTTCTTCCTCCATGTACTTTTATTCTTTGATCGGGGTTCTTAAAAAGCAGTTTAGAGGAAATGTTCTGTTTATAGTTTCTTAGATGAAACTATTTTAAGGGGGTGGTATATAGAACCCCAAGATAGAACAATCAGAGAAATTAAAATTAGAACATGATTTAATATATAATTTCTTTTTGAATCAAACTATAGAATGCTGTCATAATAGTTAAATGATGTGATCGATGTAAAGATTGTTGTTATCATGCCCAATTTTATTTTAAGTTAAAAATTTGTTTTAGTTAAATTTATATAAAATTTTTAATTTTTTAAATTTAATTTAATTTTTTTTCCAAAATTTAATTTTATCTTTCAAAAAATATCTTAATTTTTTTTATTTTTATCTTTTAGAAAAAAATTAAACATGATCGATTCAATAGATCATGATTTGCCCTGTGGCGGGTGGTGGACTTGTGAGCCGGCAAGTCCGGGCCATTATTTTGCCTCTTCCGAGCTCCAAGTACAAGCATAATTTATCAATATTGCTCATTAATTGTACAAAACTCAAATTATGAACACCAAGATTTAATGAGACTCCAAAGATAATCTATTTGGTTTACAAAATTAAGGTATAGTGTCATATACCTAAAATTTAGCAATATATACAATTAGATATCTCTACTTTAAAAATGATCAATTTAGTATATAAATTTTAAAAGTGATTAATTTGGTACCTAAAAAACTTTAAAATTGATAAATTTAGTACCTAAAATTGCTTGTTAAAGGTATTGTTAGATTCAATGAAAAGTCTTTTTAGGTATTTAATTTATCAATTTCAAAACTTAAGAATTAAATTGATTAATATATATGTTTTATCAAAATTCTGGTACCGTTTGTGACTCTGACCATAAAATTAATATAAACTGGAACAAAGTTTTATTCAAGGAGTATATTGCCTATTTGGATAGTCGATTTGGTTTCACTTTTAATCTGAACCGATACCGAACTGATATAGATATGACATCAATGAAAAACTAATAGTTTTACTTATCAACTAGTAAAACTTTACTGATACTAAACCGATATTGATTCCATACTAAAAAGTTGCTAATACAAATCTGATACAGATAAAAATTCGATAACCTAAACATATATACCCACTTAGACATAAGCGCGGGTCAAGTTAGACCTGTGACCCCTCACGAACTATCACTGGTAGGTCAAACTTGTTGGCCCGTTCTAGTCCGACTGTATGGGTTATGACTCATTGGGTGACCCGACAATAAGGAGTTCATACGAGGGTCAAGCTGGTGACCTATTAACTTGGCAAGTCAAAAGAGTCTCATTTATAAAAAAAAAAAATATATTGAGGAAGTTAAAAATAAATAAAAAAAGTCACAAGTCGATGGGGCTTGATCCAGCTTGGATCAGCCTGTTTTATGTCAAGCTAGTTCCAGGTCAATACAAACCCAACCTGTGAACAACGTAAGTTCGGGCCGAGTTAACTCGGCGCTTATGTCTAGTTTTGGCGGCTTTTCTGTTAACATCTCCTAATGGATGTTTCTAAATCTACTAGCAACAAAACTTTTGTAATTCTTCTAGCATTGCCAAGTATAAGGGTAAAGTCATATTTGGTATTTGAACTTTACCGATTTATACAATTTAATTGCTTAAAATTTAAAAGTATTAATTTATCACTTATAAATTCTTCGAATACATTATAGTACATAGATGGGGTAGTTAACCGAAAATGAATGTTTAGGCAGGTAATAGCAAAATATAACAAAATTAATAATAAATAAATTTTAAATACTAAATTAATACTTTTAAATTTTAGAAAGGTAATCAACTAAAAAGATAAGTGACGTTACCAAATATATTACCTTATCGTCAAACACCAAAATCCAAAAATTGAAGGGAGCAGTTAGCAATAAAAAAAAAAAAAATTACAATCTCAACACCATTGGGCTTAAATAGGCTGAGTAAGACATCTTGATCCAATTATAAATAAATCAAAAGAGAATTTTCATTACAGACAACCAGCACATGGAGTAGAAAGTGAAATTTAAAAATCGTATTGTGGTACAAAAAGGATGAGATTAACTTTGACAACTTTTATTTCAGTGAACAATAATACATTTATTGATACGCAAGTCATGTGATGTAGAACAGGATAAGCACAAAATAATGAGATAAGGAGGATATGTGAGTGTATATATATTTACAAATTACATTTGAAATAATAGGAAGATGGTTTGGTAATTTTACACTATCGATGAGAGTTTTGATAATGCTCTCACACCACCAATGAGGAAAAATATATCACACCTTTGAAAAGAATTTATTTTTTCAAAATCTCAATGACTTATTATCAGTTACAATCTACATACATATATGATAAAATAATATTTGAATTAAAAAATGTAATATCTAAAATATGATATCATTCTTGTCAAATCCTAAAATAACAAAAATCAAATTTAACCAAATAAAAGTAACTGGATTATATCTGTACTAATGAATTAAATAATATATTTTTACACACTTTTCAATGAAAGAACAATCAAATGATCAGTAATATAAGGAAATCTCCTACCTTCTTGAATTTCTTCAATGTCTCCTTCGTCTATTCTATAACAGTTCTTGTTTTTTAAGATTTCTTATGAAATCTTTCTCAAGTTTGTTGTTTTCCCCCATAGACTTGCACTGAAAGTCAAAATACTAGTGTTTTATCAGTCTCTCATTTAAAATTGTCCTAAAATGATGAAAATAAGAGACAAATGCTATCACTTATCATGGATTTTCCTAAAATTCTTCTAGAGCCATAGGTATTGATTTGAGAGGATGAAGGAAAAGTTATAAAATGTATGAAAGAAAAGAAGGGGGCAATTACCTCTATTACTTATAGAATTATAATTATTATAATTCATTAAATTTAGGTTACTTCAAAAATTAGCCATGGTTTATCACTAATAGTGCTTGCATAACCAGTACACTTGCTATTACGAGTCAACAAATTGATTTTTATAGAAAGAGAAGGGAAAGTAGTCGAAATTATTTTTGAAATTTGTGACACATAAGGGTGATGTTATCACAACCAATAAACAAGACGATTGAAAAATTATGTTTGGTAATTGTTGAAAGTTTCATTTCAAACACATAACAATGTAAAAAACTCTCCTTTTTTTTCTAACACAAATTCTCATGAACAACTCATCCGCAATTCCTTTTCAAATAAGAACTATCTCATAGGAGAGTTACTGGTTCCTTAGCAAAGCAGGATAATTACAAATTACAACATTGTTCACAAAAAGTAATGAAGGATACTGCCATCAAATGAATCATATAGTTAAAATTTGAGTTCTTCTCAGTTTACATTGGTTTACTTTCTTCATATCTGAGATTGAAAGATAAGGATCAAAGGCTCTTACCAAGGCTTTTGAAGCATTGATTTCTAATGGCATGATGGTGCTCCAAGTAAGGACCTATAAAACCATTAATCTGCTTGTGCTATAGGTGTATTGGAGAGGCTTATATGCATGTAAAAAGGGTTGGGTGTAAGTCATGTGGGCTTCCCCAGCGTTACCACTTCACAGTAGCATCGCCCTCATCTGTGGGCCCCGGAGTCCTTACCGGGAAGACTCTCTCGCTCACAGCCTTTTGGGGACCACTGCTACTCATGGCGTGAAGGATTGTCCCACATGGGTTTGGCTATGGGTGTATTGGAGAATCCTTCACGCCATGCGTAGTAGTGGTCCCCAAAAGGCTGTGAGCGAGAGAGTCTTCCCGGTAAGGACTCCGGGGCCCACAGATGAGGGCGATGCTACTGTGAAGTGGTAACGCTGGGGAAGCCCACATGACTTACACCCAACCTTTTTTACATGCATATAAGCCTCTCCAATACACCTATAGCACAACCATTACAACATGGCTCTTCTTCATCAACAACAGGCATTCTTTCGAGAGATTTACAAAGGTTAAAGTGCAAAAGCTCCAATTTCTTCAACCTTGATAGACCAAGCAATCGTTATATGTGTTAAGTCTCTTAATCTAGTTTTGATGATAATCAAAAAATGAAAAAAAAAATCAAGTGTATACTAATAAGTTTGTTTAATGTGTGGTATTAAAGTTATAGAAGTTATGTTAAAAAATAAAATAATAATTTCAAGGAAATTGAAGAGATCATAAGGTATTATTGAAGATATTGAATAAATGCTAATATGAGTAAAATGTTATAAGAATGTTCTGTAGAGGGTCTGTTTTTGAATGAAAATACAAAACATATCAATAACAAGTTATTTTTGAAAGATTATATAAGAAATTTATCAAAAGGTTCATATATAATGCTACCAAGGCTGTCACGACCCAAAAGGGGCCTAGAAGAATAACTTAAAGTTAACATATCATGTGTGCACCCGTAATATAAGAACCATCTTACAAGTCAGAGTTTTCAAAACTTTACCTGACTAATTACTTTGTAAACTTCTAATATTTAATTACACCTATGATAAATAAAGAAAATTCAATTTCTTAGAGTCCACCAAGACCACAAAGAATCAGTATCCCCTACCAATTAGTAAAATAGAATATATCATATACATTTTACAAACTTTAGACTATTATACAATTAATCTAATCCAAAATCTAAGCTTATGTTACATAAAATAAAATCTTAATACAAAACAATCTATTTACTTCTTATATCTAACTTGTCTTCTATCTTTAAGGAGTTTTCTCTACACAGGCTTACCCCATTCCCGAAGCTTTAGGTATTCCTGCAACAAAAACTATGGGGGCCTGAGCTATACCATAGCTCGGTGAATAACATAACCAAACCACACATCAAGCAAATGTCAAACAAGTTTTATTACAAACATGTGCAACGCAACACTCGATCATATGATATGCATGTTTAGATGACCGGAATCCAAACTAATGTAGATTTACGTCCTCTCTTGAGGGTTGAAGGACTAACTTAAGTCATTCATGCCTAGTAGAACTATAAACTAAGGAAGGGGGTTCTTTCTCATTTTAGAGCATTCAGCTCATAACTATCTCCGCATAAAACCATTTTATATAACAAACATCACCCCTAATTGTTCCTTAGATATAACCAAGGAGGGAGGATTTCATTTTGAAATACCTTTTATTAAAAAATAACCTCTAACTTCCCCTCAGACATAGCTAAGGAGGGAGGATTTTCTTTGAAACTTGTTTTATTAAGCATAGCCTCTAACTTCTCTTTAGAAAAAACTAAGGAGTAAGGACTTCATCTTGAACTCATTTTGTGCATAGATTGAAACATTTTATACTGCCAATATGCCCTTCACATCTCTTAGAACCACAAAAACTCCCTAAATATTGGCATCTCCTAAGCCAATACTCATAGAGGCGACGTCCTTCGATGCCTTTTTAGTTCCCAAGATACAAGCAACCCTATGATATCCAATTGGAGAAATAGATCCACTGACATAACTTAGGGCTACCATAGAATCGAGATGCTAGCACGTGACATGAATAACATGCTAATGCAAGTATGTTATCGTGCAATGAATGATTACTTAACTAAATAGCCAAATAATATTAAGTCCATTTATTAAGGTGACCAATCAATATAGCAAACAGTCATCAACAACAATAATGCAATCATTTTAAGCAATATGTGATCTCTTTGATTTTAATGTTTTATAAAACAATACAATCAACAAGCAGTAGACAACTATCCAATCCCCATACATAGTCAATTATGTTTATTTAATATAACACAACTATATTACATGCACAAACAAAGTAATGAGGTTGATGTTACCCACTTGTCATCTAAGCTCAGCTATAACAACCCTCTAGGAAAACCAAAGCATTATCCCCATCCATCATTCCTGAAATACCCAAAATCCTTACCTGGTTAAATTAGAAATGGTTTAATTGAATAATATAATGGATAGTTAATTTTGAACATAATTAGATAATTTAAATAAATAATAGAAATAGAATAGACTAATTGATATAATTAAATTAGTAAATAGGGTAAATGGAGATTTGAGATTTTTAATATTCTTTTTAAAATATCTATTTCTTCTTCTATTGATTTTATAAATTAAATTATCCAACTTTTACTCAATCTTTCATTTTGTATAAACTCTTTTTATTTCGAATCGAATTCTTGAATCTCAAAACAAACATTTTAAACATTTAGTAAGTTCCTCAGCATTTAAACTTTAGTTAACTTTTATTTTATAAAATCTTATTAATTTTTTAAATCAATTACTTGTTTAAAAATATCAGTTTTAAACCCGAACCTAAATCAAATATTAGATTTTCACAAATTAACCTTTTATTTTGTGTTTTTATAGCAAGTCATAAATTTTTAATATATATGTTCTCAAATTATTTTCTAATTAGTTACGATACTAAATATATTTACCAGAAAAGTTTAAACTTAATACCCTACCTAAAAATATCATTGATACTTATCTTATATTTCATTTTTCCTTTTTCCTTTTTACTTTTGGTTGCCTTAGTTCTTCTCTTCTTCTTCCTTTTCTTTCACCGATGCTTCTCCTTTCTTCTTCTTCTTCTTCTTCTTCTTCTCCTCATTTCCTTCTCTTTCTCAAAATTTAACCACAAAATCTCAAATCCAACAAGATTGTAAAGGAAAATAAAGATAGAAAACATGAAAGAAGATGGAGACCATGAACATGGAAGCTTCAAGAGCTTGGGGAAAGTAGAAATAAAGAAGAATTAAGAGGTTTAAGATGTCTAAAAGAGATAAGTTGTTATTTGCCTTATTTTAGTTGTTGTTTATATTTGTATATGTTAGTTTGATTCTTGATACATGATGGGTTGGTGATGAAGATGATGAATAGTAGATATGGAGTTTGATGGAATGGTTTGGAAGTGTTTGATGTTGTTGAATGAGTGTAGCAGTGTTAAAAGTGGTGAAAACTAGTTTGTATGATGCTTTAATGATGTTTTGATTGAAGTATGATGTTATAAGTTGATAAAATTAAGGTAAAAGACAAGGAAAATATGCAACTTGAATCCCTTGTTCATCATGGATGTGATATGATATGTGATCTCTTCGGAACATGAATTTTCAAATGACAGATCTCAAATCATGGCTATGACGGGGGGAGTTATCTCCTCGAGTCAAAAATTTATAGAATGACACAGTTTTGTAATTTAATAATAACTTTTTTTATTCGAACTTGGATTAAGGTAATTCAAAATGCTTTAGAAAGCTTAAAAAGAGATCTACAACTTTCATGTTTTGAGTTTTTGCAAATTTTAAAATTATCAAGGCATAAATATTGGTTGATTCCAACTACTACATTTTCCAAACAAAGTTGAAAACTTGTTTTATTAGTTAAATGTATGCAGTTAAGTATAAAACGGATCTTTTTGAGCTAAAATGAAATAGATAAATAATAGTTAATATGTAATGTTTGTTGAATGATATACTTAAGCATGAGTTTAGTGAATTTAATGATTAATAAAAAATTTTATTAAATATAGAGTTAGTATGAAATGAACCTAGTTAATAATCTAAGTTCAATTTGGCTTAATAAATTTCAATGAGCTAAAATAAATTAGATTAATTAAGTTTAATTAACTTGGCTTACTAATTGAACTAAATGATTAAGTCTAATTAACTTGGTTAAGATTGAGTTAATATAGACTTAAGTTAATATAAATTTTAGATATAAAATTAACTTAATAAATCACTCTTAGTCAACTTGACTAATTAGACTTTAGTAAGCTAAAATGAATTAGATTAATTGAGTTTAATTATCTTAACTAAGTAATTGGATTAAATGGTTAATTTTAATCAAGTTGGCTAGGATTAAGTTAAAATGAGTCAATAGTTACTAATCGGCTTGAGTTAATGAATTAAGATAAACCAATAATTTTATGGGGAATATGTTGCTTTAGATGTTTGTCTGCTTAGGAAATGAATGTTTTTTTATATGAATGGTTTGTTGATGCTTTTGTAATAAAATACTATAATCAAAGTGCAAAGAAATATTTTGAATGACAAAGGAGAACTGTCCGTATTTTGGCGTTGCAATCTTCGCATCCATAGCGATTCCTAATTAGTATCTGATCAAATAGGATTTAAATAAAAGTTTATATAAATGGTTAATCAATTTAAATGCTTATATGAGTTTAATTATTGATCAAATATGCAGACAGTTGGATTATCAATCGAAATGGTACCTGAGTCTCTGTTTGGATTTCATATGAAAGGTACGCAATAACTTGCATGTTGGACGCTAGGATAGGCATACTAAAATGAATTAAAACTTAAAGACGACCTAATAATTGAGTGTTACTTATGCTTGTGCCGTTGAATTTGGTTTGAGGAGCGGCAATCTTGTTCAAGTGAACATGGTAATTTAGGGTCTTAGGCCTCTCGTCATGATGCAATGACTTCCAATAGGTGGCTCGACAGGTAATTGATAGGGTATATGGTATCGATGTACCATTTTCTTATTCTTAACATGATATAATATGATTTAGTTCACATTTTATAGGGACGATTGAACTAGGTGATATTATGGATTAAGTTAAATAAAGTTGAGCAACGGCTGTAAACTCTATATGAGATTACTTTTTCTTTATCGATTATATTGGAGATAAAAGTATTCAAATTGCTTATATCAACCTCCTAAGCAGCTATGGTTACTCAGGATCCTTAGATTCCTACCTTGGGTAGTCGCTTGCAGGATTACCGGCGCGCTCCTTCATTCCTGTAGTGGTAGGCCAATGATGGTAATCATTCTTGGATTATTCTTGAGTGTGAGTTCTCTAGTGTTGATTTGTTTACTTTAAATTAAAATTAATAACTTATTGTTCACTGCATTGCATTTAGTTAAGCTCGTGTGTCACTCCGTGTGTGTCTGTGCTATTGATACTAGGCTTCGACTCATTATTGTTGTTATTGTCTTTTCCATGTATTGTTGATTGATGTTGGATGATTTATTGATGATAGTGATGAGGATTGATGATTGATGATGATGGAGTTGTTGTTGATGATGTTGTCTCTGGTTTTGGGTGATGAATCGGGAATAGATTGTTGGAAGGTGAAGTGGGTTAGGACCGTGGTTTGATTTTGATTTGGTTTCGTTAAGAGTTGGATTTATTTTGAAAATGTATTTGTTTCTTTTAAAGGCTAGGTATGAAGCCTATTTGTTTGTAATAATCTTTTAAAGCTTTGTTTTTATATAGAGTTTTGTTTTGACGCTGCCAAATTTAGTTATCTTGAAAATTTAATTTAATGATTTCAGTAATCTAAAACCGGCTAGCAATGTTTAAAATAAACATATCATTCTAGGAAGCTTGATCGTGTAATACATAAAGTATTATAAGTGGCAGTAATACCTTAATTAAATTTAGGGAGTTACAATTCTAATCATCATCAACATTATCATCAGCATCAACATTATCATCAACATCAAATCATCATCATCCTTCATATTGAAATCCAAACAGAAATAAGAGGTTGGCTAGTTGCTATTTTAGAGAATATATAACAAAAGCAAACATACATCTATGAACTTAAATTTCTTTCAGGATCCTAATCGATCAAACACTAATTAAGAACCCCACCAAAATACGGACAGTTCTCCATTGTCTGTCAAAATATTTCTTTTCTCTTTGTTTATAATCATTTATTATACAAGCATCAATGAAGCATTCATATAAAAACATTCATTTCTTAAGCAAACACACATTTGAAACAACATATTCGCCGTATAAATTATAGTTATCCCAACATATCATTCTACCCCAATTATTAGCTATTATTTCATTTTAACTTAATCCTAACTAAATTGATTAGAATTAATCATTTAATCTAATAAGTCATTGTGATTAAAATTAATCAATTTAACTCATTTTAGGTTACTAAAGTGTATTTACTCAAGTTGAACTTAAATTAATTAATTAAATTCATTTTATATCCAATATTCATATTACTTAAGTCTATGTTGACTTAATCTTAACCAAGTTGACTAAACTTAATCAATTTAATTCATTTTAATTCATTTAAGTTTATTTAGTCAAGTTAAACCTCGGTTTATTAGTTAAGTTCATTTTATACCTAACTACACACATTTAACAAGCAAACAAAGGTTTTCAACTTTGTTTGGAATATGTAGCAGCTGGAATCAATCAAAATTTAGGCCTTGATACTTTTATAATTTGCAAAAACTTAAAACATTAAACTGTAGATATCTTTTTAAGTTTTCCATAGCATTTTGAATCACCTCAATCCAATATCAGATGCAAAAGTTATGGTCAAAATATGAAACAATGTTGCTATAGCGGAAACCAATCTGGGTAGTTTTAAGGGCTGTTTTAAATCAAGGATTTTACCCAAAAATGTGAAACACCCCTCTAAACAGGCCGTTTGTTCCATACACCCCCTCAAATGGGGATGTTTAGACATATGGGACTTTGCAAAAAAAAAAATTATTTGAAGGTGAAATACCCCTTTAAACGGGCCGTTTGACGGTATGTATATATCCTTGCGACCTCCCTATTCTCTTTTTTTTTTAACACTTTTCATACATCCTACTTCAATTTAAACACCATGAAATCAATATATAACTAATATTCACAACTTTCAACACTTCTAATCTTATTTTACTTCATCAAAACCTCTAAACTACATCATCACTTTCCAACTTCATATATATATATATATATATATATACTCTACTTAGATATTTAACTTTCATGCTCATATCTTCTTCATTCATAAGTTTTATTACAAACCCAACTCATTTTTAACATTAATCCATTATATATATATATATATATACACATTTATAACAATCGAAACAAATAAATCAAACATACTCACATATTTGACGAACTTAACTTTCTTGTTCTTCACTACTACTATTACTACTACTTTCTAGTTGTTGTAACTTCCTTCAAGCATGCTTCTCATCTTTTATCTTAATTTCATCTCCTATTACTCTTGTTGAAAGTTGAGATTAGGTTGGTGATTTGAGAGAAAAAAGAGAAGAACAATGTGAGAAAAAGAAAAACGAAGAAGAAAGCGTAGGGTAGAAGAAATGAAAAAGAAAGGCATATGTTTTAAGGGAAAAGAGGAGGATAAGGTTAAATATTGGGAGATTTTTAAGGTATTAATTGGTAGGGTTTTTATTCTAAACTCTTCAGGTCATTATCTTAAGTAGTAAAAATAAATTAGAGAAAATTTTAGAATACATAATAGTAAAAATAGTAGTTTGAATTGAAAGTCTAGTTTAGAAATCTAATTTTGTAAATGGTGATATTTAGTTGAGTTTGAGCTTAAAAACTGATATTTTTGAATAAGTAGATTGACTCAAAATTCATGGAAATTGAAGGTGTAGCATTTAGATTAAAGGGCTATATTTGAGTATTTTATAAATCCAGGTATTTAAACTTAAGAAAATTTTGGGTCATTTGTAGATTAACAGAAATGGATCTTTAAATTAAAATTGGTTGAGATGATAGTGAAGATTTGATTTGTTGGAAAAATAATTAAGGTAAATAGATAATTTGAAGGAAATAGAGTCAAATTTGATAGAAAGACTTGAGAAATTTGATTCATGACACGAACAATTGAAGAAGACAAAAGATTAGAAAGGGGCATTTGAAATCACAGTTTTCAATTAAGTCTATTTACTCATTTGATCATGTTAATCTATCTATTTATAACCTATAATTCAATTTACTTATTTTAATTAAACTATCTAAACTCCATCATTAAATTATATTCTAAACAAACTACAAGATTAATCATCCATTGTTAGTTGGCATTATATTAGCTTTAGTTTTCATAATTCAAAAGCTTTCAATCATTTTAAGATTTTATTCTTTTACTCACTTTCATTTTTTTATTCCAATTAATGTAGATTAAGTTTTGATATTAAGCTCACTTCTATTATAATTTTGAATTGTTTGATAATCTATAATTTATTGAGTTTATATATTATATTCCCGTATTTACTATCAGGTCTGTTTGATATTTCTTGTTGTTTTATTATTTCTCATTATATTGATTTGGTGTCTCTCGTAATATTTTTGTTTTTGTAAAACATCTTAAGATTCAAGTTTTTTAGATTTAGTGCTATTCTTTTATAATTATTTATTAACTCATCATAGATTTTTTTTTTAAATTATCTGGAATGTTACATTTTATAACTTTGATTATCTCCTTTATCTAATTAAATCTTATTTTAATTCTTATATATATATATATTATCCTCTTTATATTTATAGATTTTTTTCGAGAAGTGGTTATTAATTTATTTATATTTTTAGTCACAAAAATTAAGAGTGCTTTTCCTGAAGTATATTTCTTATGATTATTATTTTTTGTAATAAATTTGAGTGATTATAAAGGCATTATTTTTTCATAAAGCTAATAATCTGATAGAAGTATTCTTGTTATGAACAACAACTACACAATTTTTAGGAAACGTTTTGTTTCATTTTTAAGTTATTTAAATCATTTTTTAAAGGCCCATATATATGCATTGGATATATTGGGCAATAAATTCAATTCAATCCAGAAAAGTTGATTTGATATTATAGGGATTTTAAGATTTATTCAAACAAGCTTTGAAGAAATTTTCAATTCATGTTATTGAGTTTACGCAAGTACAAAAATCATATAATAATTATATCATGATAGAGGTAAATAAAAAAATAATATCAGATATAAATTGGCATAAAGCAATTAAATGAATAATATGCATCAATATCAATATTAAATATGACATACTATATCTATACATTTCATATAAATCATATACATATAATTAATTTTAAGTATATTTGAACTTATCTACTGATCTATACCATTAAAGTAAAACACCCCCATTTGGTATCTTTATGTAAATATTTTTAGTGTAATGTTTTATATAATATTTTTAGCATATGGGTATAAAATTTTTTTCATATCCCTTAAATCATGAAAATTAAATAGGGTTTGAATATAATTAAATAAGGGTTGGAAAGACATACTCTTTTCCTTTTTTAGTATATGGGTGTAAAATATTTTTGATCTCCTTGAAATCATGAAATTTAATAGTTTGAATATAATCAACTGTGATTGAATTTTCACGTAAAATATTTTTGTTATCCATGAAATCATGAAATTAAATAGTGTTTGAATAGAATTAAATAGGGGTTGAATAGATATAGTATTTTCTTTTTTTATCATATGGGTGAAAAAATATTTTTGGTATCCATGAAATAGTGAAATTAAATAGAGTTTGAATAAAATTAAATAGGAGTTTAATAGATATTGTTTTTTCCTTTTTTAGCCTAAGCATGATCTAAACCTTTGATACCATATTTATGCATGGTAGTTACCTAACATGCAGAAGTTACTTGTGCAAAATACAATTATAATTATTATTTGTAATTAATTTCCTAATTTCTAGGACTAATTAATGCTGTCCTTTTCCAACCTGTTAAAACAATATATCTATTTAATTTATATATGTAAGGTTGTTTTATTTGCATATGTATTGTGCGTCGTCGCCTTGTGTATATAAAAAGTCAATGGGTTTAAATACATAATTTATATGTGATGTGTATTGTGATTTATTTATCGAGTGCAATGAATATGCTATGCTATGTACATGTGTGTGTATTATAAAATATAGATTGTACACAGTATAATATATGTTATCTATATGTGTGTGTGCATGTTAGTTGATTGTATAAATTATAGATTTTAAACGTACATATGTTATGGATGTTACATAATCTATAATTTAATATAGATATATGATATAGGTATTAATATATATGTTCATACATTATGTATAATTTATATTGTATAGTACACACAAACACATGTATAACATGACTACTATGTGTAACAAATGAATTATAACATATAAATTATGTTTTTATAATCTAAAGGTTATATATATGTGTGTGTGTCTAGGTGTTATATACACATATATTTGTTATGAATAGTTGTTTTGTATGCTATATGATCTTTATGTATCACGTATACATGTGTCGCTTGCTTAAATTCGATAGAGATTGAGACTTGAAAGAAACAGGCTTGGATCACGTCGGGTAAGAATTTTTGCAAAATAAATAAAGCATTAGTGACACATCGGGTATGTGCCCAGCGTGACTAATTCAATGTTTAAATCAATATTTATCATAATCAGCCCATGGTATAAGTGTAGGTAGCTAAGTGCGGCATCACTTGTTCTTGGAGGGATAGACAAGTGTTTATAGGTAGCTGACTTAGCAACTATGATTTAGAGGTTGTAGTGGGATCATAGGTAGTTGGAGGCCGTAATGGGATTGTGGACGATTGGAGATTACATCCCCATTCTTTGCAGGCCAAGGCCGGCAAAGCCATTCAAGCCTTCGTGTGGGGGTGGGTGGGTGTGTGGTGGGATTGGGTGTGAGATACTTGAGTGAATTATGTAGGTCGAGACCGATTGAGTTATCATGTTGAGTGATGGGCGTATTAGAGCTTACCAAGTATTGCATTCAAGTTGGTATTGTTGTCAGAATACCGTTGGCGTTTAGGAGACTTACGACCAAGTTCATTGGCTCAACTCAGTGAAATAAAGGGCTTGACTTGTATTGACCATCAAGGATGGACCATCAACAATATGTTTATATATCCTACCTATATATTGCAAATAAATCAATAATATATTAATATATACATTATATAAATCATTCACTAAATATTATTTATTTTTTATATATGTCATATACATATGTTAGATATATATAATTTTTTTAATGTAAATAGTTCAATTAATTATAATTTAGCAAGAGATAAAATAATCATGTTTGATGACTATTCCCACGAACTCCAGCTGCTTTTGTGTTTCAGGAATAAACTATTCTATTTCCTGTCCACGTAAGCGAACACGATGCCAGCCAGCTAAACCTAATCCCTAAACCCTAAACATCACTTCCGTCTTCCTCCTGCCTCCACCTCCGGCGTCCACATCCTAAATCTCCTTCAAGTTGCGGCGTCTTCCTTCTCTCTCTATTACCTCCCCAGCCTCACATACATATCATTTCCGTACTTTTCTTGGTGAGTTTTTTTTTTTTAAAAGCTTTTTCTTTTTCCATTATTCCTTCCAAATTTAAGTGCTGGATCTTGCTTAAACTTGGATTTGTAATGCTGGGTCTAGAAAAAAGTTTCAATCTTGTCAAGGTATTCGGCTGTTGATATTGGAAGTGGTTTTCTTTCTTATTCGATTTCGTTTCAGTAAGTAGGATTGGTCCATTACATACAAGTTGTCTTATCAAAATTAGGTTGTTGTCAAGGAGGAGATAATAAAAATGACACTGATTGTTGTACAGAAACATAAGACTGGAGACTCAGTGGTGGTTGTTTTGAGTCAGCGCCTGTAGAAGAGGGATGGCGTCACGACCAGAGGTAAAAGCGCCGCCAGAGATATTCTATGATGACACTGAAGCTCGCAAATACACTTCCTCTTCTCGTATCATCGAAATCCAGGTATTTTTTTCGTTCTGCTTCTGAAATCTTTAGGTGATATAAGATGAGATTATTTCATTGTTTATATATGTGTGTGTGTATATTTAACTTCATGTTATGTACTTCCATTCGACAATAGGCCAAGTTGTCTGAGAGGGCACTGGAGTTGCTTGCTTTGCCTGATGATGGGATTTCCAGGCTTCTCCTCGATATTGGTACTCTCACTCTCTCTCTCTACGTGTGTGTGTGCGCACTGTGCATGGGGTTCGAGTTGGAGTTGAAGTTATATAATCTATGGACAATCAAAATTCTTACACATGTTTCTCTGCATTGAGTTTCAATTTTCATACCTTTTATTTTGTCTAATTTAGAAATTGTGTTCCTAAATGTAAACCAGTTCTATTTCTCACGAAGTTGTATGTAAACTTTTTTCTTACGAAGAGGCATGGGTGGAGATGATTAATTTGGTATTTCTGTAATTTTACAGGCTGTGGGTCTGGATTAAGTGGAGAGACACTATCTGAAAATGGACACACATGGATTGGCTTAGACATTTCCCCATCAATGCTTAGTAAGATTTTTGAGTTACCCTTGAAATTGGCTTTTCACTTAGTGTAGGCTAGCTAATGTTTTTTAATATATTATATGTAGATGTTGCTCTAGAAAGAGAAGTAGATGGGGACCTTTTGCTTGGTGACATGGGTCAGGTACCCACAAACGTCCTTCTTTGATCGAAATGCAGAGTTCTTTTTGCATTGCATCATTGATCTCAAACCATGTTTTTTCATTTCTCCATGTCATACTATATTGTTGTGAGAGAGGTTGATAATGTCTATCATACTCTCCCACATGTACTATAACATTTCGATCCCTTTTCGAACCATTGAAATAGCATACTGTCAATGTATGGATTCATGATATTAGAGACCTATTTATTTGTCTTTTGACTGCACGCTGTCAATGTGGAAATTCTTCATCACAAAGAATGGTCACTAGCATGCTCCGCATGTTTGTGCCTTTGCACTACCATTCCTTCAAACTTCCTGATTTGGGCAAAGCAGTACTTGAGGGATTGTTCTATTTGAGAAATAAGTCTTGACTAGCATGTACAGAGATTTTGAATCTTTCCTGTATTTTACCTAAGGAGACAGCTGCATTTGTGTAATCTAATAAAGGAATGCTCTAACTTGAAGTTCTACTTTCCAGGGTTTGGGCTTTCGACCTGGAGTTATTGATGGGGCCATCAGTATATCTGCTGTCCAGGTTTGTTTTCTTTGTCAACTAATGTTAAGTAATGGGCCTTAGAAGGAGATATTTGATGTATGAGAACATTAAGCCTTGTGCAAACTGCAACTTGAGTTGATAAATGTTGATGCAAACATCTTCCTTCTTTTCCCCCCCCGGGTGGGGGTGGCTTGCCCATGTGCTGAGGTTTCATCAAAACAATAATAGGAAATATGATAGCTCTAAAGCCTTTGAATATTTTTGGAGAGCATTCATTATTTTGTAATGGTGGTTCAAGGAGTTTGAGATATCCTAAAAATATGAATGGAGAATGGCCGTTTGGATCTGTCTAGCACTGTTTCATGTTGTGTGCCAGATTTGATTTTTTAGGAATATATGTACCCATGTAACTGACAAGAAACTTGCTGTAAGTTGTTAAGAAGGACCTAGTAAGATGTCATAGCTACGAGATGTCTTCATAGATGCCACTGCACTACTGTATTTATGCCTATAAAGTGTCTAGGCTCATACCCTTTTGTTTTTCCACAGGGCTTCTTTTGTATTTATCCTTACCCAATTTGAGCAGTTGTAATTATCCATGAATAGTAATAGCATGCCCTATTCCTCTTGTATGCATTTGACGGTCTTTGATAGTCTGCCACCACCAAGTCCAAGGTTGCCTGAGGCTCAACCTAACTTAAATATACTGGCTGTGCTCTGTACACAAAGACACGTTCAAGAAAAAGCTAGTCACAAAGACTAACCGTGCTATTCATACTTAGCTTATTCACCAGATAGGATGTAAAGCATGTCTTCTATGTAATCACAAGTCATGAGTGCCTGTAATGAGCAATCAGGTCATAATTAGATTTGTTGTAGCAATCAGGAGTTTTCTTTCAAAGTTTCTTTAATCTCAAACTGTATCATAAGTTTCAAGAAAAATGGCTTGATTACTAACAAGGACACATTGATAATACACACCATTTCTTTGCGTACCAGCCCTTGACTAGATCCATCTCTTAGGCTTTTTCCACTAGCTCCGATAACCAGAGTGAATTTCTTTTACAATCAATTGTACTGCTGGACAGATTTATGAGATCTCACGTTTTGTTAAGTAATTGTTACTGTTATATGAATCTATTGAGCTATCTTTGTCCTCGAATTTCCATGAAAAGGCAGGGTTAATGTGAAATTTTTTATTTTACTTAGTTTTTCTTTATATACTAATCATATATTGCTTAATCAATTGAAAGTACAGTGGCTATGCAATGCTGATAAGTCCTCTCATGAGCCAAGGTTAAGATTGAAGTATGTTCCTTTTTATGCAAAACTTTGCTGTTTTGTTCAAGTTGTCTCTACTTTTTGATTTGTTGATACATTTAAGACTTTCCTGATATATTATTTAGGGCCTTCTTTGGATCATTGTATAAATGCTTAGCAAGGGGAGCAAGAGCAGTTTTTCAAGTTTATCCTGAGAGCATTGCCCAACGTGAGTTGATTTTGAGTTCTGCTATGCGTGCTGGATTTGCTGGTGGACTGGTAGTAGACTACCCACACAGGTACTAACATCTGGCATTTTCTCAGATTGAACTTGCTTTTAGATCTTGGAACTGTTATTCAGCCAAAATGAAGCACTATAAAGTAATTTTTTGAGTAATTAACTAAAAGCTACATATCCTAGATTATCATTCTTTATGTTGTTTCTGGTTATTGCTTGGGTTATTATTGTAATACATGGTACTTCTTTCCATGAATCTGCTTACACTGTCACTACGTTCCTAGATATGGACCATGTAAAAGAACTCTATCTTCAGGCATGAAAATATAATTTGCCTTGAATGTTAGTCGAGTTTGTTGGCGTATGGTTAAACTTGAGTGGAGAAGACCTTAAATGCTTAATGATATAGTTGAATGGAGTAGCTTTAAGTTTGGTGAAATCGGATTTTTTATCTTATCTTAAGCTACATTTGCTTTTAGTTGAAATTTATTACTTTTGGCTATGGCAATTTCTTAAAGCAATCTGTTGTATATTGTTTTTCACTTTAAACGCACATTTATGTGTGGCAATGCTTCTATCATTAAAGGATTTAATGAACTGTAAAAAAAATCTATCTTGATCTACAGGAGTTTCTTGTAATTAATCCTTACCATGGTTATTGTTGGAAACAGCACCAAGAGTAGGAAAGAGTATCTTGTCCTTACCTGTGGGCCACCATCTGTAAGTTCTGCTGTTCCTAGTGGGAAAGGAGAAGATGGGGAGAGTTGCTCTGATGACAGCAGTGACGATGAAGAGAATCAAACAGTGAGTCAATATCATGGATAAAGTTAGAATAATTTCAACCTCATAAGAAGCTGCAGAGTAAAAATGACATTAATGGATATGAGACCATATATCTTGCTGTCCTATTGAATTTCCTAAATGTTATCTTTATCTACAGGTTAATTTTTCAGACAGACGTCGGCCCAGGAAGAAACAGAAACTAAACAAGAAGATTAAAGGAAGAGAATGGGTATTGAGGAAGAAAGAACAGAGTCGTAGGAAAGGCAACACCGTGCCTCCTGATTCAAAATACACTGCACGCAAGCGGAAGGCTCGTTTTTGAAGATTTTTTGGCATGTTGACATGCACCACAAAGTTTTGATAAGTTAAGGAGAGGAGACATGACTTGTATTCTTTTTGTTTGTAATTTTTATTGTTATCTTTTTTGGAGACGTAGTGATTGAGAGTTGTTTCTGAGGTGAATATGAAATGAATCATGTTGAGTAATCCCGGAAAAATGAGAAATCCTGAAGTTTAATTGGCTTATTACTTTGGGACTTGGTCTTCCGTCTCAATTTGGTTAAGACAAAGACAATGACAATGACAATGACAATGTTCCTGAGAAGTAAAAGACTGTCTTTTCTTTGGAATGCCTTATTATGTAAGGTACTGGACCCAAAAAAGTTCAACAATCAACCGACCCCTCGCCCTGCCGGGGCTCATGATGCACGATGTTTGTGTGCCATATTATTAGGTTTATCTAGTGTAGCTGTTGGTAATCCACAAACCATTTCAGATGGTTGCTAGACAGAGTGATAATGTCGTTGAATTCATTGCGGACGTTAGCAAAACTTAGATTGGAGACGGAGCATGCTCATAGGCTCCCTTTATTGGTACTATGTTCCAGTTGTTTGTTAGTTTTTAATGGGTTGGGGGTTCTTTTACCTGAAAACTTAGGTATTCCTCATAGGAGCTAGCTGCCTTTACAAATGATCCCCTAACCTCTGATTGTGACAAAGAATCCTATTAGCCACAGTCCAAAATTGATACACCTTTAACTTCACTGTCTATACTGATATTCAATCAGCTCGTTATCATACACTTATCACATGTTCTGTTGTCATTATAACTTAATTAGGAAGCTTAAGGGGATTAATTTCACCCTTTAATCAAAGGGGTGATCTTGGGAGGAAATGGGGACCTTTTGTGAATTGTAATGGTGAAGTTATAGCGACAATAAGAGGACAAGAAATGATGCTTTCGAATGCTCTAAAATTGCTATATCTGATGGACAAAGTTTATACCATCCTTAACTGGTGTCTGGTGGGTGAGACGAAAATGTCAAACGACAAGGCTTGCTAGAGAACGTACAGTGTTGAAGTTTGAGTGGATATTCTAAAACAAGAGTATGAACAAGGAACTCGTTTAGAGCTTGCAACGTTGATTCGATAATTATATGTTTTTATTATCTATATGATATAATATATATTATTATGTCATAACATAATATGTTATATTATATTTAATATTTGTATATACTGGGATAAAAGAACAAAGATATGTTTTTATTATCTATATGATACAATATATTTAATATATCATAAACATATAAATAAAAAATTTACTAACTAGTTTGTTCACGAGCCTATCCACGAGGCGGCTCACAAGCTTGAATTGAAGTTCGAGCTCAGCTTAGTTAGACAAAGAAGATTTATCTTAAGCTCAACCTTGGCTTATTTACTAATCGAGCCAAGTTTGAGTAACTAACGAGCAATTTAGCTCATTTTTATCTTCAAATTTTACGGAAAAACTTTTATTTTATTTTATTTTCAATTGCGGAACTTCTATGATCTCATGGATGTGACTATCGAATTGATCACCATACTATTAAAATAAATATAATAAATAATATATTAAATATTTCAGTTGTGCTATTACAGTTGGGTATGAATTTAAACAATTTGATAACTAATAGAACCATAGAATTTTCTTTTCAATTATTTATTAGTTTAAAAACATCTTTTCAGTTCAAAATATCTTTTAACATTTGCCTTTTATATGAAAAAAAATTATTATGTTGAAGTTATTATTATGTGAGAAGATTCACTATTACCCTTGCGGTATTTATTTTCCATGACCATATTTAATATAGACACATATCAGGGGGTGAGAATTTGTTATCCCCATAATACTGTTTCATCCATGTCCTAGCAGATGAGTATTTGAAATGTGTAAAAAAAAAAAAAACCTAAATAATATATTATGTCTTAATATAATATGTTATGTTATATTATATTAATATTTTATATATGGGATTAAAGAACAAAGATATGTTTTTATTATCTATATGATACAATATATATTATTATGTCATAATATGATATGTTATATTATATTTAATATTTGTATAGATTGGGGTAAAAGAACAAAGGAAAAAATGAGACATGGCTAGAAAAGTTATGTTTTGTAAATAATATTATGAGTAATAAATTAGGAATGTTGTATTCCAATGTTGACACCTAAGAGTATTATATGTATAATACACTTTCAGAAAAAAAAAAAATCTACAAAACCAAATTGTGGAAAAAATTTACAAAAATAGTGTCATTGTATTGTACTTTGGAGGTACGATACAATTTTTTTAGTGCAATGCAATTTCTTTTTTAAATTACATGTGTATTATATTCGTGCGATACACTTTAGATTGTATTACACGTCAAATGAGCGATACACATAATTATACATGTATCACTTGTTGGACATGTGATACATGGCTGAAACTTGTATCGCACATCTAATGTGCCATACATATGCTCCTAAAACTTTTATCGCTTAAGTTGCTGTTTTTCGCTTTCAACATGTGATGCAAGTAAAAATATTTGTATCTCCACTCCAAGATGCGACATAGCGATGCTAATTTGATATTTTTTGGGTACAATTTGTATTTGTATATATATTTTTTGAAATAATGCTAGAAATGTGTTCCACCCTAGACACTTTCTTGTTATTACTTCAATTTGTCAATTATAATATTAAATTAGGAATATTACTAAAAATATCACTATACTCTTATTTAGATGTTTCAAAAGTTACCGAAACCTATAAATTGCATAATACACATATGTAACATATTGATTATATGTATCAAATTAAGTGTATACCATACATAGCATTGAGATTATGTATTTATTGTCCATAGATTATGTATATATATTTTTAGACATTTGTTATACATGTAAAGTGATATATATGACATACATATTATGTTATTTACATAAATTAGTATAATATATATTGATATAACATACGGCATATAAAATTTATTTTCTATTGTATATGCTATATATACACATTGTACATAATCTATATAATATATATATATATATATATATATATGTTTTTTGCTTTCTAACATTTATGTGAAAGGTTATAGAGGTTAAACTTATAAGCTAATTCACAAGGTTTTTCGATTTTACTTTTGAAAACTTAACAAAACAATAATTAGAAAAACTAATAATGAATCTCCAATTCTTTTAACTCACTTCGTTAGTCCATTTAATTAAAAAAAAATCACTTTAAAGATCTTTATAAAACAAAAGAAAAAAATAAATCTCTATAGATTTTCCTATTATTTAGAGATTTAAAAAATACAAATAAAAATATAAAAAAATAAATTTCCCCTTTAATTTATTTCTTTGTTTATTTTTAATCCCCAGCTCTACTATTATTGGAAAAGCCCTGATCTTAAACCCTAAGCTTAAACCTTAGAGCCCCCACTCTTGAGTTTCGTCTCAAATTGCTATGCTTGTTCCTCTTTTCATTTTGTTCCTTTCCTTCCACCATCCGTTTCCTGTAACTACAATGAACTCTCTTGTCAGTTTGAAACTCGCCCTTTACTTTCTTCAATGGGGAAGAAGATGGTTCGCAGCAAAGGTACTTATGCTTCCGTTGTTACAATTTAAATAGCTGAATTATTATTATTTTTTATGATTATTTCAATGAAATAATTCATTTTTGATATAGGGTTTAAGAGACCCAAAACATTCAAGCATAACGAAACAAGGAGTGGTGTAAGAGAGAGAAAGCATCCCCGCCTTGATGAAAAACACGAAGAGATTCTTCCGGGTATGCTATTGAAAACCAATGCAGTTTGATATAGTAATCATTGTTGTTATATTTATTAACATTTACTTGGTTCTTTTTTTTTTTGTTTTTTCAAATTCTTTAGATGATAGACACCTGCAACAATTAAAGGATGATGATGCTGCTGCTTTTCATAAAGAGTCCTTGGCATATGAAGATTTGCTTATGTCTCTGAGATCAGGTCGCGAGTTGTCGTCGGATGCTTTTACTGATAGTGCAACGGATGAGGATGAGATTGAATCTCTGGAGGGTGAGTATTTCTTATATCGGCCTTCTTTGCATACAAAAAGTTGGCTTTTTGGTTTTGCATTATAAAAGAAGATAACAACATGGTTTCAAGAGGCAATGTTTTGTCTTTTTAGATGCTTTACATGTAAAACTTGTGAAAAAGGTTGAGTTGAGAATGTTCAGATGCAAGTGTGAGGAAGTGTGATTGTTCATGGTAGCGTATATCATATCTGCTTGTGACTTCTCAGTTGCAATCTTTTTTCGTATTTCACATAAAGTTTAAGAGTGGGTACAAAACCCTTTTGTCTATTGGTTAATTCTTTTTCTTTTTTTTTTCCCTTTTTTTTCCTTTTGTTTAAATTCATGGTCATTAATTGTTGCATACATGGATCGGGAAAATAATTGCAGAGGGTCTTGAGTTTGGAAATGCGCATTCATCTGATGTTAGAGGGTAAAATTACTTAATGTCCTTATAACAAATCTAGGGTTTAAATTTTCAGATGCCATTTCCAAGGAGAAATTTGCGTTAGCTGTGTTTGAGTAGTTGGATCTTGAATTGGATATCTCATTCTGCCAAGATTAGCGTGGACGGATTTGAGGATGAGGAATTGGCATACCGATTCGCTTTCTTCCTTCTCATTTCAATTATGTTACGAAGTTATAATGATTTTTTGAACCGTGGTAAATTCTGAACAATCAACTAACAGAGGCCAATTGTCACTGTGTATTTGATTAAGAGTGTAGGCACTCTACCAGCTAACCACATAACTAGTGGCTCATTAGAAGGATGGTTATCTAATCCAAATATGGAGAAGTACAAGCAATTGCATTCATGAATGTTATGGGTGTTAGGATTACTTGATGGATGGTGGTGGAAGTCAGTAGAATATCTTGATTTATTAACAATCCAACCAGATTTTTTCTTTTGACTTTGTAGCATGGGATGTCATTGCATTCGTGTTCTAGAGTCTGCCAAGAACTGGACTTATAAATTCTTAACTTGTTTGGTTTTTTGTCTATCCAATAATATTTTTATCCATTAACTAAGTTCTTCACCTTTTACTATTAAAGATCTATTTGCTGTGGACATATTCACTTGTTAGACATCACAAACTGATGTATTGGTATGTTATTGATGATAGGATTTGTAGATGGAGAATGTTGTGTTTTAAACACCATAATAGACTTTAAAACATTGGTTCTAAACTGTTTAAAAGGTTGGGTGACTTTGACTTTTTTATATGACATGTGGCGTGCTACATAATTGAAAGATATAGGAAACATTTAAGTATTTCAAAAGGTTTAAGACTTGATGCAACTTGGTCTCTAGGTTTATAACTAACATGGTATTTGGATAGGCGGAAAACTGTGGAAATCAAAGGTTGGTGGAAATAGAAAGATAAATCCGTACTTATCTCTATCTTTTACTCATTTTTTCATATATTCACATTTGGTAACACTAGGATTAATGCTGATTTGCCAACAGATGAAGCTGCCTTGGAAAGTCAATCGCCACAGCAGGGCATGGTTGGCGATTTGAAGGAGCATGAAGGCTTTGAGGTTGAGGATGATGGTCAATCGTTTCACTCTGATCCAGATCACGAGATAGAGGTTCATTCTGATCATGATGATTCAGTTGAGGAGCTATCTTTCATGAGGTCTAACTTTTATTCTTTTATTTTTTATATATATAACAATTTGTGTGGTGTCAAGTGTTTTTAAGTGTAGCTATTATTTTCCGTGGAGAACTGCTTACTTTCAATGCTTTGAATTAATAACTGGTTCTAGAAGGGGTGAAGGGACAGATGGATGCCACATCTGCCTTTAAAAACTCAAAATCAACATAACAAGTATGTAGTTTTGACTAGCCCCTCTCCTTGTTAATGCGCTCCTTTTTTCCTTTTTGAGGACCAACAATAGGGCAGATTTCTGCTAACTGTTGTTCAAGCATATCCAGTGAAGTTGAGGCGAGAAGTTAACCTGCCAGTGCTTACTGTATTTGCAATGCAGTTTTGATCATTTAAAAAGGGGGGGGGGGGGGAGGGGGGAAGCTGCATGAGTTTTCATGCCTCCTTTCTAGATTCTAGCTGTTGTTCTGTTCTTAGGTTTACACACTGCCATAATTCTGTTTGTGTTTCTTTCTTTAATGCCGACAGCATTTTAATACTAATGTATTCGATGTAATTTCTACTCATAGATCATTCAATGCACACTTCGGATACTTGCTATCAAAAGAAGATATAGATCATATCTCGAAGAACAAATCTAAATATAGTTGGGAGACACCTGCTCAAGCAATGTCAAATTGCAAGTGGTTAGGAACTGGGGATTTTTTCATGAAGGTATGCAATTTTGTGCTTCTGGCTATTCTGTTTGCATTTTACTTGTTGCTCTGCTTCTCTTACTTTCATGGGATTTCTGGTATACATGCCTTTTTCTGCTGGAAACTATGACTTATTTAATCAAATCGATCAACATATAGGAGATGTACTGTTGTCCACCCACACCCACACCCACACCCACACCCACACCTACCCCCACCCAAAAGGAGGAAAAAAATTGTGTACAAACCACATCTAGATATCATATGGTATAGTACCCTCAAGGGTCGTTTGTGAGTGATGTGCCACAAAATGACCCCAAAAAAAAAAAAAAATTTTTGTAGTGAATTATGCAAAACGTAATGGATAAAGAAATGGAAAATCGAAAGATATAGAAACTAGGTTTTTGATTAAGTGAAGAGAGGGGATTTTGACTTAGAGATTATAACTACAATGGAGAGAACCATCTTGTTTGGTTTTCTATCTTCATATTACATTTTATAATTTTCTTTTAGTATGACAGTTTTATCTCTATAGTTTAGGAGTGCTTCTGGTGTTTGTGCCATATGTTTCTTTCTCCCTAATTTCTGACACATTTTCTTTGCATCTTTCTGTAATCTGCTTCTTCATCTAATGTTTAGGATTTTTCATGTTTTTCCATAAATTTCACTTCATTTTCTGTTTGTCTTTGGCATTTACACTAACCTATATTTGCTTCTTTGTGGGAATATTATTAGTTTTACGGTGCCATAGCACTAGCTTTTCTTGTTTAATGAGATTCGGATTTTGTAGGATGATAATGTTATCCCTGAATACGGACTGAAGCCAAGTTTGTATGAACACTGGAAAAATATATATAAAGCATCTGGAGGTGATGATTTTCATTTTTCCAAGGAAAGGGTCTTCTTCACCCTCTGTAAGTTCCCGTTGTTATTTCCTGTCTTTGGAAGATAATAACGCTTTTGCTGGAAAATCTTATGTACAATTTCTTCTTTATGTTTTGTCCTATGATCCCCTCATGGTTTAAATAAATTAGCATGAAAGGGTTTTTTTTTATTTTATTCCAAGTGGAAAGATATATTATTTATTACTTAATTTTGGTTGAGAGACTATCATGATGTAATCATGTTGTGAGGAGGAATTCTTGTATTCCCCAAGTCCTTTCATTCTTTTTCAGTATGAAGATTGGAATGCTTCTTTGTGGGGGAGGGGATTTGCCTTCAATTTTTATGGAGTTCTTCAATCATGTGTATTTGTTGTCACCATTTTTCGAGCTATAATGTCTTTTTCTCTTTCTCCACAAGTTGAGGCATTAGAGAACCAGAAATCCATGAGCCTGCTATGGTAGAATATGGTTTTTAGAAAATGTATGTAAGTGTTATGGAATGTACATTAAGTGTAAGCTACTATTAAGATCTAGTTGGATGTAACAAATGAGCTTAATTCTAAGGGTATCTACTTAATATAGACACTTATATTTAATTAGGATCGATTACAGGTTTAATGTTTCTACTTAGTATAGATGCCTCAATGTATGTATAGCCGTATGTTAACCTGTGAATGAGAAAATCCTGACGTTAGTCATTGTCTCTCTACTTTGTTTGCAGGGTATCAAAGCCTCTGGTTGCTTAGTGCGCAACAGTGGATAAATTTAACTATAGGATGTAATCAAACAATTGACTATAGGATTAATGTGCTTATCTACTATAGACATTTCAATGTATATAAAATGTATGTTTGCCTATGAATGAGAAATCCTGAATTTAACTTTTCTCTTTAGTTAGTGTGTGTGTTCTTTTGTGTGTGGGTGTGGTAAATTAACTTTCTCTTTGTTACAGTAAGTTTAGTAATTTGGTTGGAAGGTTGGTGTGAGGATTTTGGGAAAGTGTTTATTGTGTCTGTTGGTGTGCTAATGTGATCTAGTTATTGAACCTGAGCAAGATTAAGGCTTTTCCCATTATGATGTTTTTTTCAACATTGTTAAAAATGTGTCTTGGTGAACATTGATATGCTCTTATACCACTGGGTATATATATATATATTGAATGTTTACAACTGAAATAGATGCAAGTACTAACAAAATGATTAATATGCATATTCAGTTAGTCACTATCGAGATATATTGCACTGCAACAAGAAGCCATTTTATCAGAAAGGCAAAGGAGAAGACTCTAGTATCATGGATGCTTACCTTATGCATTGTGTATGTGCCCATTGCTTTGTATGTGAAACAATAGAAGTATGGATAGACCTGCAATTTGCTTCCTGTCTTGACATATATACTCATGTATGCAGTTAAATCACATCTACAAGACCGGAGATCTTGTGAAGAAAAATGATGCAAAAGCTAAGAACGAACAAGTCTTTGAAGAAATGGGTGATTGCATCCGTGATCAAGGGTTTACTCGTCCTAAGGTGGGTTGAAATTTTTTAATATTCCCATGTCTTCTGTTGCTTAATGAGATGGGAAAAATAGTGGATGGATATGGCAATGAACTTAATCCAAAGTGACCATGTGTGTCTTGTTGGTTATTTTGCTGTTTGCATCATCTAAAATTCATATGTGAAGTTGAGTTAACATTTTCTTGACAAACCAACTCTCTTAAATTAATCGAGTAAAAGAAATTGCAACTTAGCTTATAGACTGCTATAACTTTGTAGCATTAAGGACATAACAAATTGCTCTCTATGTCTAGTACATTCATGAAAGTCATCTGTTTAGCCTGGATCTACACCTTTTTGCCTCTTTTTCTTTGTCCTCTTCTACTCTTTATAATGAAGCTGAGGCTTAATATCTAATTTGTGGATTTAGGGCACTTGGACAAGGCAGATATGCTTGGAGGAACAAAAGCCATAATTTCTTTCTCAATCCCTTTGAACTGAAATTCTGGCTTCTCTTGTTAAGAAAGGGTTGCCTGTTAGATGTTGTCTCTGTCTTTTTTAAAGACTTCTCCTTGACGATTCACTCCCCCCCCCCCACTTGCCCCTTAAATTTCTTTGAAACCTGAAAGAATCTTCCAGTGAAACCATGTGTAGTAGTTACCTATTTAACTCGAAATATTGATGGATATGTACTTACCTAGATAAAAATGACATTTCATATAAAAATTTACTGTAATATAACTTGGACAAATTGCAGTGTCCCCCAAAACTATTGGTCATGTATGTGAACACCCCAAATTGAAAAAAATGGTTTTGCCTTCTGTAGAAGTTAGCCTTGGCAGCTGCTGTCATCATATTTTGTGGATGAAAGAGTCTCTTGAATCAATGGAGCTGTATCATATTGGATTTCATTTCATGGTTTGAGAACTTTCCCTAAAAAACAATGGAACCTTCAATTTTTCCCCCTTTGCCAGAAAATGTTAGCCAAACAATCTTAGATCTGTGTCAATAAAAGAATCTCTAGATTACATTGTTGCTTGCTGTTGCCAATACCTTGCTGACATATAGTGAGGGAGATGTGCCCTCTGCGGATTTTTTCTTTGACTTTAATCACACATTTAACCTTGCATAAGCTGTTTGTTGCTTCTGCTTTATCTTTTTTGATTGCTCATAAGCATCGCTGGTTCCCAGGTTCTGATCCTTTTGCCTCTTCGAAGCATTGCTTATAGAGTTATTAAGAGATTAATACAACTGACACCTCCAACACGCAAGGTGAGTTTCGTGTGCTGCGGTAAAACTTTTTTTCCGTAGAAAATATTGCAGAATTATTTTGAAGTGACACACATTTTGTGCACAAGAGACCTAATAGACAGTGCCAACATGGTGGTAGCAAATATTACTGCATAACCCCAACTATCTACGCTATTAATTTGGAGAAATTGCAAATAACCCCCTTAAACTTTGATTTAGGTGTGGATATAGCCTCTAGATTTTCAAATGTTGCAAAGCTTTGATAAATTGGCAACATTGAGGACCTTTGATTTTTTTCAGTTGAATGAAAATACACCAAGGTTAAAGTTTAAGTGATGTAAAAGCAAATTTTGATAAGTATGAAGGGTGTTTATGCACTAAGGTCAAACCTTTTTCTTTCTTTCTTTCTTTCTTTTTTTTTTTTTTTTTTTTTGGGGGGGGGGTGGGGGGTGGGGGGGGGGGGTTTGGTGGTGTGGGGTTGGGGTTGGGGGTTTCATTTTAAACTTTTGGGATTACTTGTCAATTTAAAATTTCGAGGATGGTTTGCAATATTTGAAAGTTCGTGGGTGTACTGGCACTATGATTAAAGTTTAGTAGGGTTAATGCATTTTCCCCATATCAATTCTTTCAACCACAACATTACAAAAAATAATTAACTATTCATCACACACTCAACATTTTTATCCAGGTGTCATCACCACATGTAATCCGGTACTGCTGGTATCACTGCATTATTTGTTTTTAAAAAGAGAAAGGACATTTCTTTTACTATTATAGGCATTGTTGATAATTACTAATCATGGTCACAGAGTGATATGGTTTAAATTTGGTCTGGAACATTATGTTTCCATTTTTAAGTAGATTAGAAAGGAGAAATTTAGCTTTCTTGTGGGTTTTACTAGATAAGTTCATTTGAACATTAAATCATCTTTCTTTATTATTCATTGATAATATTGAAGTGTTAATCCAAACCTTCATTTATGTTGGCTTTACTTAGAGAGGAAAAATCTTAAACTTTTTGTTTTTATTTTTTATTTATTTTTCTTCTTCGTTTTCCTTCCATTGGCCTATCATGTTTTTTCTGCTGGTGGTCGTTCTGTTCTCAGGTTAATGTGAAGCATATGGACCGATTTAGTGATGATTTTGGCTTTGAAGATCCTGCAGATAATGATAATGTGAAGGGTGTGCCTCAAGATGAACGTGCTCTACTCAGAAGTCCAAAACCTTCTGACTTCCTTGCACTCTTTAATGGCAATTCTGATGACCACTTCATGATTGGCATTAAGTTTACTAGGTTTGTAATTAATAACCACTCATTCCTAAGTTTTGAAGGTCCTTATTTCAATTGTTGCCATCTTTACTGCTGGGGCTTCAATGCATAAGATGATGAGATAATGGGATCATCTTAGTTTCTATTATTACCATTGGCTTGGCAGATTTAGATGTATTTCACCTGCAGTTTAGTAATTGTTAAAGTTACGTATGATTCATTGGTTCCGTCATATATTCTTCCATGCAAATTTTACTTTATAAACCTATTTTTGACTTTTTGTTACTTTGTACACACATTTTCTTTCTTCTCACTTTGAATACTTATGTTTTACTCTGTCATATTAGTGTCTGTCAGCATGTCACCCTTGACTTTTGTCATGTCATGCTAATGGTCCACATTAATTAGTTTATTCAATTGATTAATTTAGTTAAAAAAAATGAAAAATGAAAAAAAAAAAAAAATCCCACAAAGTCCTAGGGGATTAGCTTAGGTGCACCTTGGCCTTAAGGTGGTCGGCAAGAGCCACCGATGCCTGTTGGTTGCTACCCACCTACAGTGGTGGGTGGGCGATGACTCAACCTTGAGTGTTTAACCATTAGGGTAGTTGGTGAGAAATGCTAAAGTTTCATACCTATGGTGTTTGGTTGTTTGAGTGATCACATACCATCCTTAAAAACTTAAAGCAGGAGGAGGAAAAGGTGGGTTTGGTGTTGTTGTGGGGGGAGTGTGTGGGTGGTGGGTGGGGTCGTCGGGGCGGGGGCAAGAAAAGTCAGTTGGAAACCTGATGTGGTTACTGACTCATGTCAGGCTTTGCTAAAAATTCTTCTTCTTCTCCTATTCTAATTTTTCATCTTTCTAATTTTTCATCTTTTCTTTTCTTTTTACATAATAATTTTCTGCAATCTGTTATTGAATTTTATCATTCAAGATCATTAATAAAGAAAAATTTCATATATGGTCAGGGCATTGTGTAATTGTGGTAAACAAGCTGGTGGAAGTGGACTAGTTGCCTACCTTGCTTGCCTTCAAGCCGGTGGATTCACAGCTTCTTGATTATTCACACTTTTATATCTAACATGGAGATATGAGAAGAGTAGTATGAATAAAGTGTGTGATTATTTGTAAATATTACGACTATAAGGGGAAAAAGTTAAAGAAAATAGAGGAGATCGAATCTCACAAGCTAATCCTGCTTAAAGGTTGGAAGAACCAAAAGCTATGTCAACAAAGGAAATAGATGTGATAGACCTCTTAGGGAGATCGAAAAATAATATTTAATGACACATGATGTCACAGGATCGGATATAATGACATGTTTAAGGTCAGTTTAAGATGATATCAGGTTTTATTTCATTTTTATGGGTCTTTTTTTTTTTTTTTCTGCTTTATCTATCTTGAACATAATGATTTTAAGCTCATCAAGAAAGAATCCAATGATCCTTAGTGACGTTGGTTTGAGAAAAATAGGACCTACTTCTGTAATTTTTTTTTAGCATAAGAACATACAATGGGCAGTTCACTGCTCAACTGTCTTTTCATTATTCCCTACATCTGCTAGAGATAACTGAGACCTTCAAACAATACACACAAACGGACCTACCCTCTACATGCCTGATCGCAGCCCTTGTACCCACCTGATACACACTACTTACATTATAGTAACATTTATTACAGCTTTTGGAACTTTTTTCAGCTTACTTAACAGAGCATACAATTAACACTAACACTAAAACTATGTAAGCTGATGACTATTCTTGCAACTAGAGAGATGGGTAAATGACATTATGTAGTATCCATCTTGAGTTATGGTGCCAATGGAATGACCATATCGCCAAATCATGAGCTTTTTTGATACAAGCATGTAGGCAATCCCTCTCTAGCTCCTTAAGAGTCGAAATAAATTGCCTCAATTGCAATTAGGATGGCATCAAAAGTTTGTTGTCTCTGTAAAAGCTTACTCCTCATGGCCAACCAATTTACCTTCCATCCTTTTCATCTTATTAGAATCCTGCATAACTACACTTTGGCCTTTTCTGGAACTTGGGTAACAAAAGAAGCAATGATACTAGACATGATCTCATCCATTTGTCTAAACTCATGTAAGCTTTCTGTCCTCTTTGCCCATGGGTGGAATTTATCTAGAAGAAGATCTTGTGTCTCTTTATGGTAAATGAAATTATTCTAGTAATTGGTTGGTCTTTCATACCCCTTGTGCCTAAAAGGAAAAGAAGTTGTAATTTTCTTTCTTCATATCATCTTTAACGGTACCATATATACGCAGAAAAGGAGAAATAATAAGTGTGGCTCGGTTTAGTTCAAGTCTTTACCAATAATTAAATGTATGGTTTTCAGCTGATTGAATTTGTTGTGCTGTTGGTGCATTAATCTATGGTTTTTTCTTTCTCACCTTTGCAGGAAGAGTGTCACCTTATACAATGACTTCTATACATCAGATATTATTATAGCTTCTCCTCTTGGTTTGATTACGGTAAGTATTTTATTAGTCAAGGAATTTGAGGTTTCAACCCTCAAGTAGTTTATGTTACTGAAACTTACATGTTAAGCTCATACTGTTTGAGGAAGATACAACATATGCATGGTAGACAAAAGCACATTCTAGTATTAGCCCTTAGGTCATTCTTTTATAGGATGATTGAAAAGAGGGTTCCTTCATTTTTTTTTGGTTTTTCCTCCTCCAAATTTGTTTTTACTAGCATCCTTCATAGAGGCAACATTCTTCCTTATTGAAGTTTCGTTGGACCTTTCAATGACTTGAGAACTTGTATTAGTTTTAAGTCATAGACTGAAGAAAAGAAGGAGAAAGCTGTAGACAGATGGTAAGTAACACAGCCACTAGATTAGACTTGTTAACTAATAAGCTTAAAGCCATACACTAGAAGCTTATATTTTTAGAACTTTTGTGGTCCTAAATTCATTATTGTATACAACTCTCATGAGTTTGAAATTGTGCACTGTTATTTGAACCCCTTTTAATGACCAGGTAGCATATTTTATTTTTAATTGTAGATAGAAGGAAAGAACGAGAAGGCTTTAGATGAGTCTTTAGTAATATAGCTCTTATATCCTTTGTATAATTCAAAAATTTCAACTTCATAATTTGTAGAATTGAAATTATACCTCATGAGCTTAAATGTTTTAGATAAGTTTGTTATGGATCTAAATTTAACATTAAATTGGAAGGTCTTGAGTTCAAATGTATGCACTGTTATATAAACCCCTATAATCAATGCATCTACATGATAGGTTCAATCATAATTCATAGTTCTAGCTCACAAATAATAAGACTGTAAAATAATAAATGTAGAACCTCAATGCATTTATAACTATAAGCTCTTATATCACTCTATATGGATCTAATTTTGTTACAAGTATCTTTTATAGTGTTGAAGAAATTATTTCTCCATGGACAAAAATAATTACTCTCAGGAATAAATTATGGAATTGTTAGAGGGTTTGGCATTTAAAGAATATTTTTTTGGGTAAACACCCTTATAGGAAATTTTCTTCACAGAGGGCTACCTTTTCCAGCCGTGAGAAGATTAAGTATGCTCTATGGCATGGAAAAGGGTTGTTAGTACTGAGCGATGCAAGTCTTGAATGCTTTGTAATACTTTTCTAGATGGTGTTTGGTTTTGCAAAATGAATTGTGGTATACCATTCACTTATAACGTGTTGGATGAAAATAGGACCAAGCAGTTGGTAAATGGTCCCTAGAAGTATCGAGGAGATACTTTAAAATCAAAAAGTTTTTAAAAGATTATCCTAGCTCTATGTATTGCACAGGAAGAATGATGGAGCAGGATAAATGTTTCTGTGATGCAAAGATGAATGATAGCAAAACTGAGGCTTGTTCTATACCTGTTTGAACAATTAGGTAGATAATTTAGTAATGAGGAATCCAGACAGTTTGGGTGAACGAAGATTTAATTATGACAATGACGGAAACCTTTTTACTTGTGCCAAATATGTTTAATCATTAACCAGCTTTGATTCGAGGTTAAATATTATAATAGCATAATTAGAACTCCATTTCGTTTTCTTAATTTTGGGCGTGAAGAGTCTTGAGTTTTGGCCTTTATTAGATAAAAGGTCTAGAGCTTTAAAATTGATCGCAGTGCTATTTTTTGGGTTTGTACTTTTAAATATTCAGTTCATTTAGGTAATGCTAAGTTTTCTTCTCAAACATCCCTCAAAAGGATTTTATCTTTCAAACCCTTGGCTTTCAGAAGGGAATGTTCCCCAATCGTTATTTTGGGTGTCGCTACTCTCCTGAAAGCTTAGGATTGGCTATTGTGATGGTCTTTTCACAAGAATTTTATCTTGTATTAACTCTTGGACTCTCGAGTTTCTATCTTTTGCTGGTTGTTTATGGTTGATGAAATTTTGTCTTTTTCTTTGCAGGTCTATTGAGCCTTTACTTTCATTTTGCCTTGCGCCTACAAGATTGAGAGTTTCTTGTAGAATTTCCTTTGGATTGGCTGTCCTAATATTTCCACTAAGGCTAAGTGTAAACAAAGAGAGAAAAAAAATATATTTTTTGATATGTTTCTTATTCATTTGTTTTTAAATACATAGAGATTTGTATACAAAGATCTTGTGACTATTGGTATACCTAGCCTACCATTGTATTAATTATATTGTATAGAAAATATAAATACTAATAAATACAACATATAACTTAATACTTCCTTTCAAGCTGGAGCATACAAATCATATGTACTAAGCTTTTTACAAATATATTCAATATGAGAACCCCTTAAGGATTTGGTCAGTATATCAACAAACTGATTATTTGAGTTGACATGATTAGTGAAGATGCAGCCAGATAAGATCTTTTCTCGGATGAAGTGACAATCAATTTCTATGTGCTTAGTTCTCTCATGGAATACAGGATTAGAAGCTATATGTAATGCAGCTTGGTTAACACAAATTAGCTCTATCTGTGAAGTTTCACAAAATTTTAGCTCCTTAAGTAATTGTTTCAGCCAAATTATTCACAGTTGTCAAAGCCATAGCACGATATTCTGTTTCTGCACTTGACCTAGCGACAACATCTTGCTTTTTACTTTTCCAAGATACTAGGTTTCCTTCAACAAGAATGCAATACCTAGAAGTAGATCATCTATCAGATGGAGAACCTGCTCCAATCAGTATCAGAATATCCAATTATTTTAGAGTGACCATGATCTTCATATGGTAGACTTCTACCTGGAGCACCTTTCACATATCAAAGAATCCTTATCACTGCATTCCAATGACTAGTACAAGGAGATTGGAGAAACTGACTGACAACACTGACTGCAAATGATATATCAGGTCGAGTGATAGTAAGATAATTTGGTCTTTCTACCAAATGACGATCTCTCCCTGGATCTGTAAAAAGCTTCCCCTGTCTTGGTAACAATTTCACATTGAGATCCATAGGAGATTCCACAGGCTTGCAATTAAGCATACCGGTTTCTTCCAGTATATCTAAAACATATTTTCCTTGAGAGAGTACTATACCAGAACTGGGTTAAGTAACTTCTATGCCAAGAAAGTATCTCAACAAGCCAAGGTCCTTGGTCTGGAAATGTTTGAAAAGATGTGTCTTCAACTGAGTAATATCATTCTGATTATTACTAGTTATGACAATGTCATCTACATATACTATTAAGTAAATGCATTGCCCCTCAGATGTATGCTTATAGAAAGCTGAGTGATCAGATGTACTACGAATCATTCCAAACTCTATTACAATAGTACTGAACCGACTAAACCAGGCACGTGGAGATTGTTTCTAACCATAAAGTGAATGTCGAAGTTTACATACCAGATTAGACTCCTCCTGAGTAACAAAGCCAGGCGGTTGCTCTATATATATTTCCTCCTGGAGTTCACCATGAAGAAATGCATTTTTTATGTCCAATTAGTACAAGGGCCAATGTCGCATAGCTGCAATAGAGATAAACAAGCGAATAGAGGACATTTTAGCAACAAGAGAGAATGTATCAACGTAATCCAAACCGTACATCTGAGTATATCCCTTGGCAACCAACTGAGCTTTAAGCCGATCAACTTTACCATCAGGACCAACTTTAACAGCATAAACCCATCGACATCCAACAAGAGATTTGCCAGGAGGTAAGGGAACTAAATTCCAAGTCTTATTGGCATGCAAAGCAGTAATCTTGTCTACCATTGCCTGTGTCCATCCAGAATTTGAAAGTGCCTCACGCACATTTTTAGGAATAGAAATGGAAGATGAGGAGGAGACAACGGTACAATAGGATGGAGATAAACGGTGATAGCTAAGGCAATTATAAAGTGGATGAGGATTACGAGTAGAACGGTTACCTTTTCTGAGAGCTATAGGAAGGTCCTTTTCAAGTACGTCCTCAGCAGGTGGATATGTTGGAACAGAAGATGAGTCAATGGAAGCCTTTGGAATATGCGGGGTGTCTGAGGACGGCAGGTGTCGAGAGCGTCTATAGTAAACCTATAATGGTGGAAGGGAAGGAATAGACTTAGGAACAACAGGAATAGATTCAGGAAGAGCTAACTGAGAGGGAATAGGTAAAATCTCCGACAAAGAAGTCTCAGATGAAAAGAGAGAATAAAAAGAGGAAGATTCAAAGAATGTAACATCAGGGGACAAATAGTAGCGACGAGTAGTGGGAGAATAACACTTGTTATTCTTTTTGATGTTTTGAGTAACCAAGGAAAAAAACACTTAATAGAACGCGTTGATGGTTTATCCTGACCAGGAAACATATTGTGAACAAAACATGTGTAACGAAAGACATGTAGTGGAAGCACATACAAGGGTTGATCAGGAAATAAGATCGTATGAGGAATTTTGTGTTGAAGAACAGAAGAAGGCATTCTATTAATGAGATAACAAGTAGTGAGAACAGCATCAGCCCAAAAACGAGTAGGCACATGATGATGTAAAAGAAGTGTTCGGGCAGTTTCAATTAGATGTCTATTTTTACGCTCAGCAACTCCATTTTGTTGAGGTATATAAGCACAAGAGGACTGATGTAAAATGCCATGAGAGGATAGAAACTCATTAAGTTGATTAGAAAAGTATTCAGGAGCATTGTCACTGCGCAAAATTTGTATAGATGCATTGAATTGCGTTTTAATTTCAGCACAAAATGACTCAAAAATTGAAAATAACTCGGAGCGACTTTTCATCAAATATAACAAAGTACAACGCGAATAGTCATTAATAAAGGTTACAAGGTATTGAAAACCCGAAACAGACTAGACACGACACGATTAGGACCCCAAATATCAGAATGAACTATAGCAAAAAGAGAGGTAGCCCGCTTATTGACCCGCTTAGGAAACGAAGTTCTATATTGTTTCCCAAGTTGACAAGACTCACAATCCAAGGAAGATAGTTGAGAAAAATTAGGAACCATCTTTTGAAATTTAGAGAGACTGGGATGGCCTAAATGGTTGTGGAGAAGAGTTGGAGAGACTGTAGTAGAACATGCCAGAAAAGAAGCTGGAGGGTTGGTGAGGTAGTAAAGCCTCTGTGACTCACATCCTGTGCCAATCGTCTGTCTCGTACGGAGGTCTTGAAAAATAACAGGATAGGGGTCAAATTTAATAGAGCAGTTTAAGGTACGAGTGACTTTACTAACAGAGACAAGATTAAATGGACAATGTGGAATATAAAGAACACGTTCTAAAGATACAGATGGTAAAGGTTGTGCACTACCCACAGTTTTAGGTACTGCATGTGAACCATTTGCTATGGTAACAGAAGGTAATGGTGCAGATTTTAAGAAGTGAGAAAATAAGTGAGGATTACCAGAAATGTGTTTAGAAGCACCAAAATCAACTACCCATGGACCTAAAGTAGAAGACTGAGTGAGAGATGTAACAAAAATACCAGTGTGAGCAAAGGAAGCAGTAGAAGATGAGGATTGCTGTGAAGCCTGATACTGCAAATAATTCTCAAGATTAGCTCCAGTGAGAAGTAGAGATTTAGGATGTTGTGCAGTAGAAGAGATAGGATTGGTATTCTGAATGATATTAGCTCGTGGAAGACGTCAATGCAACTTGTGACATTTGTCATTGGTATGACCCTGTCGATGGCAGTAGGTACACCTCAGATGGGTTCCTTTAACAATACCACCCTGTCTTTCTCTGTTAGCCATGTGACCTTGGGATGCCATCTGAGAAACTAGAGCTGAGTTATCCATAGAAGAAAAACCACGTATAGGTGTATTAGGAATTGATGACTACGAAGAAGGCGAGAGAAAACTTCATCTATACATGATATAGTACGACTAGCTAATATTTGATCACGAATTGAAGTAAAACTACGACCAAGTGTACGAAGGATGCAAACCATGAAAAATTTCTCTCTCCGAGTCAAATCATCTTGGAGAAACTGACCGGGAGGGAGTAAAGAGTTGTATTCAGTTTTAATGGATACCCATCTGTCAAGAAAATTAGTAATTGACATACCTGTTTGTCTCAAATTAAGTAGATTAGATATCACTGAGTACAAATGCTGAATATCATTTGTATATAGTCTCTTCGCCTGAGTCCAAACATCATAGCAAGTTGAGTAATGACTGTAAATTGAATGAAGAGATGGATCGATGGATTGCAACAAAACACTCAGTAAAAGAGCATCAACTCTCATCCATTGATCCTTATTCTTCTTTGAATCTTTTGTCATATCATCTAGTTTGGTGGTCAAATGGTCTTGTAGACCGACCCATGCACCATAATTCCACAGCCTTAGACTAGGACAAATAATTAGAACTGCCCAATAACTTTTCTGTTGCAATAGCCGGAGTTGGTGACAAGGAACTTGAAAAAGGACTGGATTTTGAGGACATTCCATCGGTAGCCATGTTAAAATGAACAAACAAACCTTAAGAAGAGGGAACAAACCCTCAAAAGACAATTGATCGGTGGCAACGGTGGCGTACGACGACGGACAGCGGTGTACGACGGTGTCTGGTCGCGAAAGAAGCTGATTTTTATGGGTTTTGATGGCCGAAACCAAATAAAGAGTAGAAGCTAGCGCGTGTTAAGAGAAATGGCCGAAAAAGAAGATCCGGCAATGATGACGGCGACGATGCGTGAGGAGATTCCGGTGATGAGATTCGTGGGTTATGACGCCAGAGAAGAGGGAAACACGGTGATGTAGAAGTATTTTTAATCCAACACTGGAAAGATCGTCAACACGCCTTTAACAGCCACGGAAATTAGGGTTAGTGTTTGTGTTTGAGTAAATTAGGGTTAGGGTTTAGATTGTCTAGGGCTCTGATACCATGTAAACAAAGAGAGAAAAAAATATATTTTCTGATATGTTTCTTATTCATTTGTTTTTACATACATAGAGATTTATATACAAAGATCTAGTGATTGTTAGTATACCTAACCTATCACTATATTAATTATATTATATAGAAAACATAAATACTAATATATACAACATATAACTTAACACTAAGGTTTGATGGGACAGCCTGTGCAAACCTTTGGACTTAGTGGGTCTTGCTATTTGCAGGCTTGTTTCTTGGAACACTGCAGCTGAAATTTAACATATTTTGCACCTTCTTAAAGAAGGTGAGGGTGACGTTTGGGTTAATTGGATTAAGTCCCAATTTCTTAAGGGAAAAAGCTTTTGGAATGTGAAGACTTCCTCCCAATGTTCTTGGTCTTGGGAAGGCTCCTCAAAATTCACTTCTGTCCAATAATAGGTGTGTGATGGACTATCCATCGCCTTATGGTAAGATTTTTGGCTCCCAATGGTCCCACCATGTATGCCTTAGTGCCTGGCAAATTTCTAGTGCAGGTCTTCCTCAACATACTTGCCTAAGCTCTATTATGGATAATGCACGATGGTCTCTCCCAAGTGGCTCTTTATGGGACAACATCTTTATTTATCCTTCTTTCAATCCTAATCCTTCCTTGCCTGACAAACTCCTTTGAACTAATTTATACATAGGTGAGTTCTTTTTATTAAAAGTGATTACCATATGCTCATACCCCATGGAGCCAATATCAACTGGCATAAAGTAGTGGTGTAAGCAGTCTATTCCACATCATGCCTTCATATTGTGGCTTGCTTGGTTGCAAAAGGTTGACACTCTTGATAAACTCCTCCTCGGGGTATTGCCTCATCTGCCTCTTGTTATGTTTCTCCTCAAGGCCAAGAAGACCACGGTCACTTATTTTTCTCCTGTGCCTATTCAGCCAAAGTTTGGACAGCGGCTACAGGTTGACTTGGCAGCCCACCTTCTTATCAGACTTGGCCAGGGTTAGTTTCTGGTCTTCTCGCACCAGCTTCCTGTAAGAACTCCCGAGTGCTTTCATGGCATGTTGGCTTGGGCTTAGCTGTCTATTGCATTTGGAGAACTCTGAAATTCTTCCAGACTTGAAAATTAAGCTACTCCTCTGCCCTGTCTAGCTAAGCAGATTGTTTCTTTATGGGACTACATTTGTATAGAGTTTGCTGTATTTCTCCCTGCATATGCAGTTGTAATTATTTTCTGTTAATATAACACTATTTATTTACCAAAAAAGATTAAAAAAAAAAATTGATTAAGTACCCAATTGCACCACCTTTTCCATTCAACTTGATAATTGGAATCAGGTTGTGGTTCATTAGTGGAATGGATTGGGAGGATGATGTAAAAATGGACTAATAGCTTCTGTGTGACGAAGGAAGAGTACAAATTATAAAATCGTTGCCATTATTGATGCAAGATTTTGTTGATGCAGGAAGAGTACAACTTACAATTATGCTCTCGCAATGCATTATACCTGGATTAGTGAAGGCTTTAATTTAGCCAAGTATACAGTCTTGGATGATTGATAATGTGTCTGGATGGTGTGAACTGCATTTGTGGGTTAAGTAACCAAAAAATTAAATTTTTGGGTGCCTTTTCTGGCAAGCATCGTGAAATTACCAATATTTTGCCGCAGTCCAGGAGCTAAGTGCTTGTAGATTATCTCAATTACTAACCTAATAAATGTTGTTACATCAAACTAGAATTAATAATATTTTATTACAGTTTATTATGAGGGCATTGGTTATTTGTAAAATAGCATGCTCTTTTTCCATCTTTCTTTGTGCTTAATGTGGGGTGAAAACCCTTTGAAGGAATTTCTAAACCATAGCATATGAACTGAGGTTTCTCCCACCAACCACCCCCCCACAACAAAACCTACCCCCCCCCAAAGCCAACCCAAAAAAAAAAAATAAAAATAATAATAATAATGTTTCTATTCCATTAAGTCCCTTGAAATGCAAATAATCTTGCAATTGTTATTGCAGAAAATTGGGGAGGCTGAGAGTGAGAAGGACAAAGACGTTGACTACCTCTCTTCTATAGAGGTTTCCTTTTTTAGTTGTTATTCCTTATGCTATTTTCTCATTGACTCATTCTATATTACTGATAATCTATTTATAAACCAGATTCTGATTGTTGATCATGCAGATGTCATTGCTATGCAGGTATGCTGTTCAGCTTTATTTGCTTGTTATGTATCTATAGTTATAAATGAATTAACAATTGTGTAACCGGTGATGTTAAGGGTTTTCTTTTTTTGGTAATCTCAACTAACCACATTCCTGTTCACTGAAAAAAACCCAGAATTGGTCTCATGTGAATACTGTAGTCGAGCAGCTGAACTGTGTGTCATCAAACCTGAATCTGGGCCGAACTGATATTAGGCGCATAAGAGAGTGGTATTCTTTATTTGATATTGTTTGTGCTGTTTTCAACTTACTTTTTTGTTTTCTTATTTTGTCTATTGTTGTGGGGACATGTGACTGAATTCTCTCTCTCTCTCTCTTTGGGTTGCAATTCGGTATTTTCTTTGAAAGGGAAGATATTTACATTCTACAAGATGGAATAGCTATAGTTATCATGTGCTGCAAAGGATATCCTTGCATAGTTTGATGCCTTTACAAGAATAGTTTATAATAGTTCAAAACAGCACCACTCAACAAGCTAAATTCTGCACTCAAACAAACAACTAGACTAATTTGGTTGGATACACATAGTAGAAGGTCCTTTTAACTAAGACATTGGATGGGATTGGTTGGGTTTCCCTGCATATGTCATTGCTTTCTGTTACACAATTCAGTCATGAGATATCTCCATTCAAATATGTCTATAAACGTTAGAAGAAGACGTGAAGCTATTGTGTTGTCTTTTATGTATTGTTGTAGGGTCTGTTTGGATTGTCTGTTTTTTATCTGTATTTGTATCTTTTTTAAAATGATATGTGTAATATATATCCGATTTGCATCTAAATTTTCTCTATATTTGTTCTATTTGTTCTTTTGATGAGAACTGTCAACTTTTTTTTATCTATATCTATTTCTTGATAAATAATTTGTTAGAAAAAAGTTTAAAAAAGTGTCTGTATCTGTCGGAAAAAAGCTAAAACAAACAGACCCTATATCTTTTATATGTTTTACGGATCGTTTGTTGGGGTTTAATTCTGTTGTGTCTGTAGGAAGTGTTGTGTGTTAATAAGCCATGTGGCGTATAGATCAGTTGGGGTTATTTGTGTCATTATTTGTGTGTCCAATTGTAATAATACGAGAAAAAGGCAGTTAAGTAACTGCCAATGTATTATTGTATTTAAGGATTGAATAAAAGAAAGGAGAGGCGGTCTGTGTTTTCCCCAAATTATTTGTCTTGTTTTCATGAGATTGTTGTGTTCTATCTAATGAGCCCAAACTACAATTGCAAAATAGGTAGAAAAGGAAGAAGAACTAACCTATCCTGTAACACTTTCCCTCCAGAGATAGTAAATTGTGGCAGTAAACACCAATTTTGACTGTAAATCCCAGCAATGGAGTCATTCTCCAATTGATGGGCACCCAATATTGGTTTTGACCTAGCGTCGGATTTCGTTCAAAAAGTCACAAATTGCACTATATTTTACCATTTCAGGGTATGGCACCACTACCAGTTCATTCCCATCCCAAATTTGGGGTAGCAGTTCAAACTAGTCAATGCCAATCTCTGGTTGAGGGTGAGAGAAATTTTCAGGCTCCTAGAAGCTGGATTTTATGTGGATTAGTTCTAAATAGGTGGTTTCCTTGTTGTTGGGTGACCTGCCTCTACATTTTCAGCAGCTTTCTCCATTTTGTGGAAAGTGGATTTGCTAGGGAAGTCAGACCTATTCTCAATCAATCTCTGAACCATACTAGTTCTATGTAGGTAAGAATTTCTGTTTGAAAGTCTTTTCTTGCTGCAAGCCATCTAAGATTTCAACAGCAAGGAAAGCGGAGACAATGTTGGGTCCCATTGTATAGGTGATGCATTAATACTGGTTTATTTATTTATTTTCTTGTGGGGTGGGGGGTGGGGGTTGTTTGTTGTTATAAAAGCTCATCTTGGGATTTGCAAAATCCTTGGGAATCCTTGTTGTACAGAAGCTTTACTTGGAATAATACATCCTTTTTTACCTTCCTAGACTAAAGAGATAAAATGAGCTGGGGGACTTCCTCAACCAGGTTTTGAGAATTACATCTGGGAGCGGGTGGGAGCTACTTGAGGTGGTTTTTGGGTTTTGAGAGATGAAGATTTCGAAGAAGAGTGGATTGCTTGTATATTATTTATTTTGGTTTTTTCTAAGTCTGGAATAGTGGTGGCAAAAAGACATGGTTATAACTAGGAGGTAGATAATAGAAGAAAGAATGAAAGGGGATGAGTGAGGTGACAGGGGGCAGAAAGAGAATGAGAAGGTGATAGGGAGGGGAGGAGAAATAGCAGACAGCATATCTACCTTTGAAAAATTAGCACCTTCAAACACCAGGCAACAGAGAAGCTTGAAAGTTTTGGGGTTCTCTAAATGAAGTGGTCTCTTAAACTGTGAGTTTAGAGATGAGAGAGGATCTTTCACTATTGTTATGACATGTTTTGCGTTTTTAGAATACAATACTCTGGACAAATTTTGTCATGCATAATCTGCAAGATTTCTTCTTTTTGGTTGCGAGTTCAGGAAAGAGAGAGGATCTTTCACAATTGTTATGAAATCTTTTGCATTTTTGAGACATTACTCACTCTATACATTTTTTTGTCTAGCATAATTTGCAAGATTTCTTCTTTTATAATCGAATTATCTCTGCGTGAGAAAATTACATATGATGGCAATGACAGCCAGCTTGACCCAAATATTTTGGAGTTGTCATGAATGAAATCACATCTATTTTCTTCTTTCAGAATGAATGCTTGTGAATTCTTACTTGGTTTATTGTTGTCTTTTCAAAATATTGACTAGTCACTATTTTAATTTATTGTAGGTGTCTGAATGGATGATACGCTAAGTTTTATCGCCAATCAATAATTTTGAGCTATTATTCAAACCCAGGTGTAGTGTCTCAAATGATTCATGTTTACTTAGCTTTTAATGGAAAGAACTAAATGGGAGACTCCTTTACTTGAGCATAGTATATGTGCGCATGATGTCTAGAGGAGTCATTGATCTACAACACAACATTAACCCAAATTTGACTATCATATCCCGAGGCTATTTCAACAGGCTTTTTTGACAGGCCTCTTTTGCATAAAATTGATGATTCATTTTGGTCATTATAACAAACTCTTGTCCTTAAATTTACTCTTAGTTTTATATAAACATGTAATGCTAAACTTGGATATGATGAAGTCAGCATAGTATATGTGTGCATGATGTCTAGAGGAGTCATTGAGGTCTACAACACAACATTAACCCAAATTTGACTATCATATCCCGAGGCTATTTCAACAGGCTTTTTTGACAGGCCTCTTTTGCATAAAAGCGATGGTTCATTTTGGTCATTATAACAAACTCTTGTCCTTAAATTTACTCTTAGTTTTATATAAACATGTAATGCTAAACTTGGATATGATGAAGTGAAACAATTTATACTGTATTTGAAGATGTCTCCATTTAAGTATAGAATAATGTTGGATGGCATGCTTAATGAATTTTGGATAATTTGGCGTATTGTAGTTTGGGTGTTATGATAAAATTTTCTTTGAAAGCTTGCATTGTAGGCAATGTTATTATCTCTTCTATAGCTTTATGTGTCAAACTCAAAGAAATTTAATCGATCATTTTTTATGGTGCTAATATGTTAGAATTCTCTTCCCATTAACACATCGTCAAATTACGTCATGTCTTGTTTGTGGACATGGGGTTATTCATAATTTTGACCATGTTATTGTGTCATGGTTACACCTTTACACTTGGTCATTTAAATTTGTTCTAAATTTTGAAACTATCCCCTTTGTGATGCTTTTATCTCATCAAAATATGGAACTCCATGCATAGGATGCATGAAGATCTTAGACTTGAAGATTGCTGTTTGGATGGTCTGTTTTTCATCCGTACCTGTATCTGTATCGAAACGATATGTGTAAATGTATCTAATTTGTATTTATATTTTATTTATATTTGATCTTTTCATGAGAACTGCTAACTTTTTTTATCCGTATTTATTTTTTGATAAACAATTTGCTAGAAAAAAAGTTTGAAAAAAATATGTGTATTTGTTTAAAAAAGCTATCCAAACAGGCCCATATCATCTTATACTAAATAGGAAAGACCAATGATGCATTTACACGTGGTATCCTCTTTCTTGTTGTCCACTCTCATGTACTTCTCACAAGCATGACTTGGATATCTTCTTTACCCTAAAAAAGGACTTGGATTTCTTTTAAGCAATCAAATGAGAGTGGCTTAGATTTTAGGTGTTGTCTTATGTTTCTTTGTCCTCTGGATACTTAACTAATGAAAACAGATCAAAGATAATTCAAGTTTTAGGAATTTTACTAATGGCAATGTTGTCATTGTTTAGAGTGCGCCCATATTCAGAACTCTGTTGCCTACAATTCTAACAAATGATCACACTAGGGAACTAAGCTTCTGTTGTTTAAGTAAATCTCACAAACATATTGGAGGAGCCCTAGCACATCATGCATACTCTATGACTATATTAATTACTATACAATAAGTGATTTTGTCCCCACCCCCCTGCTCATTATAATTTTAATAATCATGCCTTCTTTATCTTACTCACCTATGCTACACTTTCAGTTGATAATGTTCTCATGCATGAAGAAAGGGTGTGCTCAATAGTCCTTGTTTTCACTCCTTGCTCATTTTACATCCTTTATAAAATAATTAGATGTAATATATGTGCACAATGCTGTGAGGAGTTACTCATCTTTTTCTAAATATTGCAGATATCAATGCCTTATTTAATCATCATTTCGTGAACTATAAAGGAAAGGTATGCTGTTTTTTTACTCAATTTATGTCTATTCAGTAAGATCCTAGCATGCATTTCTCTCTATCTTAATCATCAAGAGAAAAAAAGGGCATTTCCTTTTCAGTTGGGCTAATTTACTTTTATTGGTAGTAGTAGTAAGATGAATATGCTATGGAGAATTGGGTGTGCCTACTTGTGAAAATGCCACCACTTTTTGTATGACTGCAGTAAGCCTAGTATCTGCACTCCAGAGTTAGCTTCAATGGTTTAATGCTGATTCTATTTGACACCTCATTTGGGTATTTTCATAGAGTTGTATTCATGGTATATAAATTATAATTATCATTTTCTATAAAACTATGGTAAGTATGTAAGGATGAGAAAGCAGATTTTGACTTGAAGTTGCCCAGCTCATAGAAATTTTAGTAATTTACAGGAAAGGTGAGTGAAATTCAAAGAGTTTGAGAAGTATAAATCTTAGTTCAGTTGGCATAAATCTTCTGGTTGAAGAAGAGTATTTGCCCTTTTTTTTTTTTTTTTTTTGCAGGAAAGCTTTTTGTATGGGTTGAACCCGGCTACCCAGATTTGCACTTTGCACTTCATGTTTCTCAGTACACTCTACAGTTCGTAATTACTCATATTATATCAGAAAAGGACCATTTTGCAGGAAAAGTTTTTTGTGAAAGTAATCGAGAGCTCTTGTCCGTGTAGATAGCTTCTGTAGCTAAATTTTATGAGATCTATAGGGAGACATTATATATTATATATTAATCAACTTAATTCATTACCATATGATTTAATTTCCTTCACAAGCAATCAACCAACATGACTAATTGCTAGATAGTCTTATTCTGTTGTCCAATACGATGAGTTTTATTGGATAGTGGAAGGTACCTTGTAGAATACTTTCCTAATGTTAAAAATTTCTTTCAATATACATAACTTGTTTAGCAGGCAACTCTTCTTGTTGCTTTCATGCTCTACACAAAGTTCACTTTCATTATTTTCTTATTTATTCCCTTTTCTATAGAGGTCTAAAGCAATTTACTACTGCTTGTCTGCTAGTGATGCCAAATTAGGTTCTGTCATAGATGTTGATTGTGTTTGAATAATTTAATGCCCTCTCTTTTCAACAATTATAAGTGTAAATGGTGTAGTGTCTTCTATGTGTGATGATGTAGGGCTGAAGAGTTCTTTTTGTTTATTTTAATATATGCATGTCAAATATGAAGCTTAAATAGCATTTCAATGTAATTACTAAGATTATGCTGTGCAGGTGAAGCTGGTTTGTGAATACAATGGTGTTCTGCCAAAAGTGCTACTTCAAGTTCGACAAGTAAATTGCCACTGATTGCCCTTAATATTGCTACATTATGTTGCTTTTTAGATGTTGTTATCCTTTTTTCCCCGAAGGCATAACTCATCTTGTTATCTTCTATGATAGAATGATTTCTGAAGAATGAAAAATATGTTTTGACTGATTTTTGGCACTGGCATGTGTAGTTATAAACATGTGATGTTGAAATGCTAGTGTCCATAAGGGTCGTATCTCACATACACATAATCACACATATATCCTATGTACCCACAATATGCGGAAGAATTAATGTGTGTATGTCCACACACACACGCACACACACAATGATTGTGCCTAACCTGTCGATAACTGTCTATCTAATATTGGATATATGAGTTAGATTTTTTGCTGATTGCTTTCGAGCATCTTACTAGTTGTCCTATATATATACATCATTTAATATAGAACAAACTATTTCTGCCAACTGTGTGATCAATATTCAGGTGCTGATGGACTTATGCCCAAATTATGTTAGGACTTGTTCTCCTCTCCCAAATATGTTAGGATTGCTCTGCTAGTTTGATGTTCTCAAGTAGTAGTTGGCCTTCAACCAAGAAATCGTACAACAATTTTCTATAGAAATTTATCTGATTTGTGACCTTGGCATTACTTTTTACATAAAAAAAACGAATCTTTCTTTTGCAATAAGTAGTTTTGTTCATTGCAGATCTATGAACGGTTTGATGCGGAGTCAATAGAAGAAGCAGATGATGCTCGCTTTGAATACTTCACAAAGAAAGTATGGCTGGTGACATCACATTGTTACGTTATATATGTGTGTTATCTTTTTTTTTCTTTTTGTTGCTCCCATTATAATATTACAAGGTTGTACATAATACCCTTCATCCTCCATCTCATTTCAAACTTATAATCACTTTTTCTCTAGGACAAAAAAATTTTTCTTTTGGGGGGTGGGGGCTTCAAATGTGTTTGAGCTAAAAATTGAAAGAATTGGAATCAAATGCTTTCTATTTGCCTAAGTGCATATTTACAATCAATGGCATTTACTTGCACATGCAAAAAGAATGTCCTAAAAATCAATCTATTCAATTTGATTATATTTGTGTATTGTTTATCTTGATTAAATTCAGGCATGTTGTTGTACCTTTCTTCTATTTACATTTTGTACTTGCATCATCTACTAACTTGATCATAGATTTGTCGGTGAATATTTACAGTAAGACACATGTTATTATTTGATGCACATGTTAGCTATAAGGTTCATCATAATAAAGGTTTGGATTCAATGGGCATGGATTGCTTGGTAGGTTAATTGGGATATGATGTGGCAAATTTACAAACATATTTAATTGTTTGACTAAGTAAGTAAGGTGAACTGATTCTTTTTGTTTGTGGTGAGCACAATTTTTTGTTCTATGATATTATAAATCTTCACAAGATATGATTCTCTTTTCTTCATATGGAGTTCATCAGCTACAGAATTTCTTTTTGTATGCTGTTATGAAATTTCCTGTTTACTTTAGTCTTCTTTAGTGAATAGCTGTGGCTTTCCTTTGACACAATACACATATAGATAATAATGTTAGTATGTTTAATACAAATTGTAGTCCATGGTCCAATATGATGTAGCTTATATTAAGGGGATGGAGTCAGTATATTTCACATTTGGGGCCGCGATCTTCGTAGGAGCATCGTTGTGTAGTTTTAGCCCAAGTTATATCGTATTATGTTGTGTAATTACTTGATCTTCAATAAAAGTTAGTGTTGGATTCCTCTAGTTTCTATCAAAATTTCCCCTGTTTTCATATGTCCAGAGCTTGTTCAATATTCAATAAAAGTAGTGGTTTTGGAATGGTTTTTAACCATGGATGAAAGACCGTGATAGATCTATGAGCTTAAACTTCTAAATCAATTAGTTTTGGTATTAAAATCAGCATGGTGTTAGAGTAGGAGGTTAAGAGTTCGAATATATGCACAATCATAATCAACTGGTGGGTTTTAATTAGTCTTATAGTGGTTGAGGAGCATTAAAAGAAAACATAAATACCACACCAGAATTACTGTTTGTTCAATTTACTATAATAGTAATTCCATTACAGGAGGAATAGAACTCTATCTTCTGTAGTAATGCTGCTTTATGTTTTTAGAATTGATCAGTAAATTTTCCATTTCAACTTGATGCAAGCTTTTGAGTCTATTTTATCAACGTCTCATATTCTTTTTGAGTAATTAGGCTTGCTCTGATTCCTTTTATACTTGATCTAGAGCTTTCCATTTTCATTTCATGTTAACAGTCAATGCTTATTGACATATTTCATTGCTTTCACATTTTCTTTTGGTGAGCTCATCTTTTTATTTTATTTTATTTTATAATTATTATTTTTTTAATGCAGGTCTTTCCAAAATTGAAAGATTCAATACAGGTAATTGTCATTGAACTGAACTATTTAGCTCTGAATTTTATGGTCCAGTATAGTTTGCTAAAAGATCCAAATTAGTAAAGTGGGATTACAATAGGTTGTCTTTAAACCAAATCTTGCAAGTTTAAGCACTTCCTGCTGCATTTGACTGAACATCACTCAAATATTTCTGATAAGAGCCTTCCACACAACAACTGTGGACTGAACCTTCTTATATTTGTGATATCCTTTCCCTTTAAAAGATGTGGCTTTACCCTCCTATCATAACACCCATTGTAGGTAGCCTTATTTCGTCTGAAAGTTTATGCAGACAATGATTACTAGTTTGCGTCTTGTGTTTTAATTGCTTCAAATCATACTTGCTATTCTTATCTGAGTAAATTTCATCCAGGGTGGAATCATGCTGTTCATAAGTTCTTACTTTGAGTTTGTCCGAGTTCGTAATTTTCTGAAGTCACAAAATGCATCTTTCTGTCTTATTGGGGAGTAAGTTCTGGTCTTGCCTTATATCATGAGATTCTGTGTGATATAAAGTTGCTCATCCTTCTATATATTTTGTTATCAGGTACACAAAACAAAGTGATATATCTCGTTCACGGGTTTGGTTCTTTGAAGGAAAGAGGAAGATTATGCTTTACACAGAGAGAGCACATTTTTACCACCGATATAAGGTTATCCATCTTTATTATTTTAGTACACTATGGTACACATAGTGCCTAGTACATTGTCATGCACACTACGCATTTTGTTAGATATTCATTGGTTACTTTGCAATGCACTTTAGAAGTGTTAATACAAAAAAATACATGTGTTCATACTGATATGCAAGCTTAAATTTTTAGATCAATTGCTTGTGAAGCTCAATTCTGGGATAACCTATTTCAGGATATCCTAATCTACTTGGTGGTCTTCATGCTATCTTGATTGCTTCTTTGCTTCTGTGTCCGTTATATAGATAAGGAAATGATCCTGACCAAAAAGGAAAAAATTGACTGAAAAGGGATATTTTTTGTTTCATCCTGGAAAAATGGTATGGGACAAGCTAGAGATACTTTGTCCGGCTGCATTTTGTCAAGGGTTTCTGTTGATAGAGAATTTGACCTAACCATTTTAAAGGATTGACTCCTCAGTAAAATGATAGTGTGGGGCTCAAAAACTTGGCTGCTCTAATCCAGCCAGCAAGCAGTAATTGAAAAAGAATGTCTCCTTTTCTTCCATAAAGTTTAAAATTTAAATCTCGTTACCAAATAAATAAATAAGTGAACAAAAAAGAAACTTTCTTTGGTCCTACCAGTTACTTGAATTTCGTTAAAGTGGTCAATGGTTTGGTAGTTTCAGGTGGCAGTGATATTATGAATGATGTCCCTTGTAAATAATTATGGCATGGATTGCTATGCCCTGGTACTATTTAATGATATCTTATGTTTTACTTGCTGACGTGGCATGCTCTTGCCACGTGGTCGACTTGCACACTACCATGTGTCATGCGTGGGGAAAAAGGAATAAAAGGCATGCAATGCAATTCCAAGACTTGAACCTCTGACCTCTTCCGTGTTTTTGTAATGCTTTTCCATCAAATCATTGGTTTGTACCTCGATATATCATGCAAATAAAATTGTGTTAAGGTTTTAGTTTTAGGCTCAATTAAATAGGCCAGCCCATTATGGTTCATTTAATTGGGCTTAGACAGTAAATAGTTTCATAGTGAATACTGTTTGTATAAATTTTGCAAAAATGAAAAGAAAAAGCAATTGAAGTAGTTTCCAACATTAATTTTGTGCAGTTAATAGTTGGGATATGCTCCTGTTGAAAAATTAGAATAAGTGAAGCAATATCTAGACCTTATCCCTTGGCAAATAAGTTATTGTTGGTGCCAGGGAAAGAGAGGAGTGTTCAAAGGGCTGATATGATGAAAAATGCTCATTGTGATTACAATTAACTTTGTGATCCCAGGGAGTCACACAGAGTGAAAAGGACTTCTGATAGAGCAAGCAAGCCCTTGGAGATTCTGTTCATTGTTTGACCATATTGTAATGTAGAAGGTGCAATGTGTGAAATTCCTAATATACCAAGATTAGCACTCTTACCAGGAGGATTCACTTAGTTAATTATTTGCATAAGTTTATTTCTACTGCTTTAATATTGATGATGATTGATGCATTTGCTATTCTTGTTGCATTTTGCAGATTCGTGGAATGCAAAACCTTATTATATATTCTCTTCCTGAGAGGAAGGAGTTTTACCCTGAGGTAGTGTGTTTCCCTTTTAACTCTTTTAAGCTTGAAAACTTTTCTTCAATAAGGAGTATAGCATTTGCAGCTTGTTTGGTTAAGTAATACAACTATGTTGAAAGGAAGCTGAGATGACCTTGCTGTCTCATTCTGCTTCTTGCTCTTTATATTATTAGAACACCTTCAAGAAAAGTAAGTAGATTCTTGTGTTGGTGAAGTTGTGAATCCTATAGAACTTGTGCTACAGACAGTTCTTTTTTGTATTTTTGTAATTTTGTATGCTCGTCTTTATGGTTCTTAGCATTTATTCTAGAGCATCTTAGAGCATTATGACCATTTTATTGAACTAGGTATCTTTTTGTTTCCAGGTACTTAGTTTAATATTTTATGTTTATAGCGTACCCTCTTGGTCTTGTGCATTATTCTTTCTAAATGAAAGATAAAATATTCCACCTTACCATAAAAGGAAAAGGAAAAGGAAAAAAACAAAAAAAGAATCCAGCTGATGTAAAGGCAAATCCAGATTTGCTGTAAGGGATAAAATTACTCCGATCGAATTCATCTTAGCACCCATGGCAAAGATTTCTTCATAATCTATTCCACATCTATTTGAGACCTTTAGCAACCAACCGAGCCCTGTATTGCTAACAGTACCATTTGACCTGTATTTGGTATTAATTGTTAAAGACCCATTTGTTTCCTATTGGCTTCTTTTTTTGGTTTAATTGCCTATTGGCTTCTTTCCTGCAAGAAAATCTACACACTCATGTGTATTATTTTGATACATAGCTCTCTCTCATCTTCTCTAACACAACTTCCACTTGGGTTTTCCTATAGCTTTTTATATATTCATTGGATTTTTCTTCTTATATACACGTCTAAAATTGATTTTTGAATCCTACACACACTTCTTTTCATTATTATTGGGTGTACATATATTGTGAATAGATGTGCATATATCACTTTTCTAAATAAGCTAACGATAATAGGTTGAGAGATTTTGTGTCTGTTCTTTAGTAGATAAGACTTGTCCATACATTTTTCTTGTTGGGTTTTCATGGCATTTGCATCCCTCCTGATAATCTATTAGACTTAACTTATTGTCTTAAGAATAACAATTTCTGTTTTGTCTGGCAGATTGTCAATATGCTAGAAGGGTCCACTGACATGGCATGCAGTGTTCTTTTTTCTCGCTTTGACCTATTACGGGTAACTTCTGTTGCTTTCATTTTATTATTAGAAAAGAAGGGATGTTAGTTGGAATGTCAATATCAATATAAGCATATAGGGAAGAGCAAACTCATGATTATGGTAGTATAACTCATTGTATTCTTGCGGGGAATGAAGTAAATACATATATATTTAAATATACCATGATTTGCAAAGGTTATTGTGAATTAATTATGGACATGTAATATAAAGTTAAATAAGATATTGATTTTTTGTATATCCATTTAAACGCTTTTACTAGGATGATAATCAGCTATAAATGTTCTTAAAGAAGAATTGTGGTAATAGCAAAATAAATGTCTTACATTTGAGATAAGCCTCGTGAAATTGAGAACTTTGTTTCTTGAAAATTATGTTTTGTTTTATGGTTTTGTCTAAACCATAGCAGTAGCAGCGGAGTTCAAAATAAATGCTAAATTGCTATGATCAAACTGTAAGCTCTGTATGGCATTAACACAGCTTAAAGCTCATGAAGTATTAACCAAATCTAGATATTTTTCTAGGTCTGCACTTTGCTTTTCCTTTGTATTGTTTGTGTTCAAAATAAGTGTCTTTTTCAGGTTTGTAAATTTTTGAAATGATGTTGGTGAATTAACATATGCATTTTGTGTGATCATTTCAGCTGGAAAGAATTGTGGGTACCCGTTCAGCAAAGAAGATGATTACATCAGATAAAAACGTCTTTGTTTTTTGTTGAGGGCCTATTGCTCATGTGTAGATTACCTATGAAGGTTTAATTCAAATATTATACAAGGCATGAAGAGGACATTGAAGATATTGGGAAATTAAAAAAAAAAAAAATACTGGAAGATTTGCTGGAGTAGTTATACTGGAACAGATGAAAGTTGCCAAAAGTTGTGATACTAAAAACTTGCTTTCTCACTTTTTGTAATAGATTAATTTTCATTTTTTTTTCCTCTCCATTTTATATGTTTGGAATTAGAGAATGTATGCTAAATCCTAATTGGTCTTTGGTAATTAATTTAGAAAAAGAAATATATATGAACAAAGATGATTGTGGACCTGACACCAGGCCCTTTGTAATGAACATGCCACCTCTTATTTTAACCTTGTTGCTTTAAAGATGATGCGATTGTTGTGCTCTTACCTTTGCCTAGGATTTTAAATCATTGGTTTTCGAACTATGATACCTCATCTATAATGCTTTTCCATAATGTTGAAGAGCAGTGGGGAATTGGGGATGTTAGCTCTTCCCAATGACATGATGCATATTAAAACTTAGTTGATTTTTTGTGTCTTTTTTGTAATCCTGGGTTTATTTTATAAATTTTTTTATGTTTTTATTTTTGCTTACGGGATGAAAAAATCTAAAGAAATCTTTAATGTAATGTTAGAGACCAATGAGGAAATCAAGATGGTTTGTAATTGGATAATAAATTAATATTATGTACCATTTGCAAAATTATTATAAACGCTGAAGAATCAATAATCCAATCGATGTGTATGCCATAATCTAATTTAGAATAACAACACAAAGTAGAATAAAGAGGGATTGGAACGTGTTATATTCAGCGAAAACTAATAATGCTGACAGGAGAGAGCCACTAAGCTTAGACTAATGACGAAATTAATGGCATGTGTCCATAACTTCTCAGACAGACGGTGCTAATATATATATCTATATATAACGGTGTTAGTTGATATTGAATCTGTATTACTTGTGCAAATAATATAATTAGAAGAAAAATTAAAAGTGAAACAAAATTTCATTGCTATATTTGACTTTGTTTTGTCTTTTAATTATTTCAATTGATGGATGTACAACATTATTTTATGCATCCTATTTCAAAAAGGTTACTTTCTAATGATAATAATAATAATAATAATAAAGATTAATATAGACAATATACGGCATATAAATAAATCAAATCTCATATACAATAATGAATATATAGATTATTGAACATGAAGTTCGAATATTGAAATCTTATCAATCATTTATAGCTAGGGATGCAATCGGATGTGTTATTATAAGATACTCGACTTGCTAAAACTTTATAGAGTCAAAACCCTGTAGAGTTTATGGTTAGATATGGGGAATTTTTTTGCGATCGTATAGGGCTTAGGATTGGGTGGAGGTTCATAGTAATGACTTGACCGGAAATTCAACCTACCAAAATATAATAAAATTTTAAATGAAAATTCAATTCAAATTCAAAAAAACCCTAGGAGAATTAGAATTTTTGTAACTTTCTCTACCGACTCATTAATTTTGACATGATGTTTTCATCTCCATTCATAATTTTGTGTTTATCTAAGTAGATTAATATTCATATGTATTCTAAATTATTTTTTTGTTAAAGAAAGATATATGTATGGGAAATATAATGCTCACCTCAAAACTAGCCAATAGCTAAACTAATAGGTTACAAATGGGTGTTTTCAACCGGCTAGCCTAACTAATATTTACAAACCATTACTTATTCTTTTCCATAGTTTATGTGAGAGTTTACTCTTATAAGGTACACATTACATTATACACAACGTACTTATTACTATGAGATCTTACAATTGAGTTTAATTCTTTCCTCTTTTTATAAGGCAAGCTAATCTTTCAAACCAATGGTTAGAACATATATGACTTCATTAATGAAATATCACATGAAAATTAGAAATTAGTTGATGATCAGTTACATTACATTGCTAGTGCCGTTCATAGCCACACCCTCTAATTGAAAAAAAAAAAAAAAAGTAAAAATATAGCCACAAAGAGCGAAACTAGTAACCACACCCTCTTTATAATGGTGGACGCCCCTTTAACGTGTACGATACGAATATATTTTCCTTTATTCCATGATGGTGGTTTGGCATCCTTTTCTTCTTCGCTCTTCATCTTCATAATGGCAAAATTATACGTCTGGGGTTTTGTAGTTTGGTACGACCTCCAAACTACCACTACTATTCCTCGATGAGCTTAGTAATCAAATGCAAGTTTGGTTCGAAGAGTCTCGACGAAGCTAAACTTTTATTTAGTTAAATGATTGATTCGAAACCCTTGCTACGAGCCTCTAATTTTACCTTATTGTTGGGAGTCATTGTCCAGATGGAACATTATAGCTAAGCCATTAATGGCTTGTTCACTTTGCTGCATGGAATAAGTGAGGAATCGAATTCTAATTCAAAGTGAATATAATAGGGTTGTTGGCTATTACAATTTTGCTTGGTGTTAAAAGTAAAACAAATAATTATTAGAATAAAAGATAAAATATCTATAATGCCTCATGTATTTATTATAAAAAAAAGATAATTGTATAGGTGTTATTTTTAAGACAAGTGTATTTATGAGAAAATTAAAAAATAGAGCATTGAATGACAATTCATGGGTTGAGAACATGAATTGCGATTCATCATTTTACGTAATAGCAATTCATTATGAATTGTCATTCTTTTGAAGTGAATACCGTAATATTAGCTTCACATGAAACGAGGAAGGAATGAATAGCTATTCATATCAAGTGAACAGATCTTAAGTTCATTGTGCCCATGCATGGGCTGGGGCTTACTTTGGATGTCTATATGCCGAGCATCCTAGTAAATTAATTCCATGATGTCCAGAAGCTCTAAAGATCTCTATTTATTTTTCTTTTTGTGTTTTGTAGTCGTTGTATGTCGATTCCTCGAAGTCCTCATTAAATTCCCATGGTTAGAAAAATTGACAGTTTTTGGAAAAGGAGGCTACAAAAGAATGTCCTAAAAATCAATTCATTTAACTCGATTATATATGTAAACTGTTTTTCTTGATTAAATTTAGGCATGTTCATGAACCTTTCCTATATTTATGTTTTATGCTTCCACCATCTACCGAGTATAAAAGGCATTTGATGTTTAGGACCTTTCATGATGATTTGTATGTGGATATTGAAGTATCTTAAAAAGAAAGGAAATAAATCCCTGAAATAAATCCTTATTATAATGCTAATTAAATCTCTGCAAATCATGCTAATTTATAATATATTTTTTAATCTTGATTTTCCTTAAATTTACAAGATTTGCTTAACACGATGTCTACTTTTCTTAACAATCATGATAAAAGCGTGAAGTTAACAGGCATTGATACAAAACGAGTATAAAATGGTGTGGTGAATTACCCATTTTACAAAACCTAATCAATTGTCTGACTAAGCAAAGTGCACTTGATTCTTCTTTGTTTCTGTTTAACTCAATTTTTCATCCTTTTATAATATAAATATTTACAAGATATTTACATGATAACCAAGGAAGGAGATACACATAAGTATATAAAGGGTTAAAAATATAAATGCAAACACACAAAATAATAAATTATGAAATAATCTTCTATTGTTACTTGTTTTTATTTGGCAATATAATCTTCCATTTAATTTATTTAGAAAAAGGAAAAACAACCAAAGAAAGAAATAAATTAAAAGCATAGATGATTTCATAGAATCATCACCGAAACTGGATAATGCTTTAGAAACCATGGTGATGACCAGCTACTACTACTCTACAAACTCGCATTTCCATTGTTCATGTTTGTCTCGTCGTAGGCTTGTTAATGGGCCATGAATGAGGCTAAAAGTTTGAATAAGTTTAGACATTGATTTTAGATTTTTAAAACCGGAAGACCCTGCCGAGTTGCCCAAGTTGCGGTTGGACCGTCTGGGTTGATCGGTTTGTGCTGATTCTTTAATAATTTGGTTTTTTTAGGAAGGATTGACCTGTTTTTGTTGTTGGTATTGATTGAACCGATCAGGCTGATTCGGATTTAACTATGTTGGTATTCAAATATTATGATTTCAAATGTCAAATATTGAATTAGGAGGCCCCGTTAATAATTCCGTAAAATAACCCGTATATGCTTGAGATAAGCTTATGCTTGCAAGAACAAGAATTATGGTTGGAAATCATAATAGGCTTTTCTAAGCTCGTTTAAAATCGATTCCAAACGGTAAGGTCTGATTTGTGACACCATCATCTTCTAGGTTAAATCTTTTATGAGCCAAAACTTGTTGAGAGATAACTCAATAGGCATACCACTTTTTGAACATGCCGAAAGGCGAATACCCCACATCAGAATTCACATGGTACGAGAATAGACAAGATTTGTTTGAATCAGAATTAGAGTTGAAACCTAACTGTTCTCCAGTTGCTGCCTTAGAATTACAAATGCTTAGTTAAACTTGAAAACTAACCTAAATGGGTAGATGTGAAATTTGGCAATTGAACTCTACACCAAAATTCAATTTGATACTTGCACTTTGAAATAGTTAATTTAATACAAAATCAAACTCCTTGTGGTTATTTTTACTACTTACTTAATATTGTTTGTTTTGTTTATTTACGTAGAAGAGACAGTTTATTATTGAACTTTTACTACTTCTCTTAATACCATCTAACACTAATAGGATGTGTTTTTCACACTAGCAAATGAAACAATATTAGGTGAGGTGGTAAAACTAGAGATGAAAAGACTAATTAGGTATTAAATCGATCACTTCCAAGTTTTAATACCAAATTGGATTTTCATATAAAATTCAATTACCAAATTTGATATTTTTCCAAATCTAAACAAACTCGATTGTGAACAAATGACTCTTAGAAGCAACCCATCTTGACAACTTATTTAAATATGTACTATTTTGAACCATGGATTGAAATAAGTGTATAACCTTGCTATATGGGATACTTATATACTGCTCGATCAGATAATATTTTGAATAGGTAGTGAGAATCACATGATAGATTTTGATTATAGATTTTTAGGAACCTACATAGGGCATGAGTTTAAGATTCTCATACCCTATAACAACCTTAAAACTTGCATACTAATATATACAAGATAGAGGACTAATTTCAAGATACCCCTACCCTATAAGAAAAAATGTTAAATAACATTAATAGATAAAATATTATTAATAATATTATAAATTTTTCAACCAATAAATGTTTTTTTCTTTTAAAAAAGAAAGATCCCAAGCTAATAAGCTGAAAACCTTAAAAAGCTAAATCTGAAGTGCCTCTCACTTTCTGGTTTTGTGTGTATATATATATATACTTGTGATACTAAAGTCTACTATGTAGATATCTTTCTATAACTGTTTAACTAAAGGTTTTAATCTTTATTTATATATTACATTTCTAATATTACATAACTAAGTTTTACATACGAAAGAACTTGTGATATTAAAAATTTACTTTTTTAATTTCTTTCACATATGGTTTACTATAAGTTTTATGTGTGTATATATATTACTTTTAACAGAGCATGTAAATTTAATATTAATCAAAAGATGAGGAATTTTTTATAGGTTTTATGAGATATCTTATATCTTGTAGGTTTTGGAAGGTACATGATAATTTTTAGGGTGAGCTAAGATAGGTTTTGTTTCAAAATTTTAAAAACTAATCCTTAAATTGAGGTACAAGTAAAATCATATACTCTTTCCGTCTTATATCCTTATATTTGCTTATTCTAGAGAAGTAGCCTTGACTATGCTTAGAAGTGTGTGTGTGTGTGCATGCACGCGTGCATGCCCAACTAGATTTTTCATTCCCTTAAACACTACTCTATTTAACGTCATTAAATTGTTGTTCGACACGTGTCCATTACTGAAAGAAAGAATGAAAGAAGAGTGTTAAGTGAGGTAGTGTTTAATGGTATGAAAAGTTCAATTGAGTATAAAATTGAATTTTTTAAAGTTTATGTACCTAATTGACCTTTTCATCCAAATTCATGTACAAAATTAGGCATTTTCCTTGTACATAACGCAATCAACTCCTAGATATGTGCTTATGCTTGCACGATTTGTATCTTTTTAAGTATGCACTCCCATTAAACTAGTATAAAAATAATATCCAATAAGAAAATGATGTGCCGAATGGTTATTTTAGTATTTTAAATCTAGATGAATGGTATAAAGATACAATGAAGATTGAATAAATTAAAATAAATTGGGATAGCAAAATTCTAAAAATGTTAAGATTGCATAAAATAACAATTGCTTAAATATATAATTCTCATTTTTAAATTCTCTTCTCAATAATTTGAAAATTTTCTCTTGCAAAACTTTTTTGTATTTTTTCCTCACTTCCTCCTCTCTCTTTCTCCCTCACCATGCCTTCAGCATTGTAGAAGCTCAATGTTTTTTGCATACTGTATAATAACAGCTAACACATTATTTTATGACTAACTCTTTGTTCTATTACTTCATTAGTTTTCACATTGAAAGCCTAATGACAGAGAATGAGTTAAAATATTTTATTACTTCAATTATTACTTTTAAATGATGAAACTCTTTCTCATATTATGATGAGATGATAGCATGATGGTATCAATTGTTCAAAGTGTGTAAGTGCTCTAGATTCATGTGGGGAAGTTAACTTGGAGTTGATTTGTATCAATTGAAGATAACTTTGTGTCTAAAATGCCTTAGGCAATCTAAGCTGACTATTTTATTGTGTATATTTTCACTAGTTTGTCAATTAGAAATTTTTTATTAGGTTTGTGCAGTAAGGAAATGAGCTCTCATACCACTTCTTAAAAGTGTGTAGCCCCTTGATTTATGTGAGGGAGTTAATGTGAAATTGGTCTGCATTAGTTGATATCAGCTTTATATCTAAAATGCATAAGACAATCTAGACTTGTTATCTCATTGCTTATTTTGGTTTGTTTGATCCCAGCTCTTTGATGTGAGACTATTATATTTTTCATTTTCAAACATAAACAAAGTCTAAGAAAACTCTTTCCTATTAGTTTTAAGGGCAGTAATGTTTTTGGGTAAATTATATTAAAAAGTATTAACGTTTATAGATAAATTCATTCAAACATTTAACTTTTATTAATTTTCTTAATTTTATCTCGTTTTACTTAATTTATTAATTGCTCTACTCTTTTTTTCTTTAACTACTTAAAATGTTGAATTTACTTATAAATATTGATACATTTTATTATGATTCTACCCAAATGTCTTTATTGGATCTAAATGCCAGAAATTTAATGCAGGTATTATTAAAAAGAGAGAAGATAATATCTCATCAGATATAAAAACCACATCAGCTAACTAATTTTTTTTTTTTTTCACTCATATTTATATAACTTAAATTTTTAGTAGTTTTTTTGTATCTGACCGTTCAATGTTGGACGGGTTCCATGTCCTCAGGCCTAATTGCTTTATGCCATAATTGGAATAGTCTTTGCATGCGCAGCAAAATCTGTAAATATTGTAATGATATGTAAAGCGTTTTTGGCTGTTATACTTGCTTCTCTTTCTCTTTCAGTCTTGTCGTTCAAGAGGAGGGTAAAATTCGTCGATAGAACAAAACCATGGGAGTACAAGAAAGGAGGTAAAAAATATATATATATATATATATACAGATATTTGTATATTTATCAATTTGCGTGTTTGTATGAATATCATATATTTAATGTGTGATATTCAATTTCTGTGAATATCGCATGTTTAACATACTGTAATAAAATTTTTATAAATATAACATTTATTATACATGATATAGCAATGTAAGATGATTTTCTTGTTAAAATAAGTATTTCATCTTTTATATGTGAGTTTTTATTCGTATTTAAATAATTAAAATCATGTAGTTTGTAGCGAAAGGGTTTCAAATAATAGACTCTACCTCAGATATGCTAGTCGTAAAGGTAATAAAAAAAAACTTATGTATTATTTATTATTCATTATAAACTTTATGAAAAGGTAAGAATATAAAGGGAATTTTTTTTATTTTGTATTTAATTATTATATTGAAAGCATCCACTAATTTTGTTTATTTTTAAGCATGGCCGATTACGCAAGACCCACTTGACAAAGGAAATTATGAAAAACACTTCACTGCCTTCAGCTTTTGTTTTTTATGTTGTCCTATTTGATATTTCCCTTTGATTATCTATTCTTTAACCTGACAAGAAATGATGTATTATTTCAAGGGAAGCATGTGTTTTATTTTTAAAATCCTTTAAAGTATTATTCAAGAGTCTGTTTTTCTGCAATTTCGTTGTTTCTGTTGTCTCTTATCGTCCTTTTTTGTCCTTGCACATATAAATCCAAAATTTTGGTGAAGATATATATGCTTTTGAATATGGCATGATTGACATTAATAAGATATAATTATATATCCTTGTGAATTTGGCTTTTACCTTCCAGCTAGAATAGGGATGTTAATGCCAAAAAAAAAAAAAAAAAAAATGGTTAGGGATGATTGAAAAAAAAAAAAAAACCATGTTGAACTTTTAAGTGTGAATTTATTTCGTGAATTTACCTCATAAACTTTCAAATTGCAGTTTTTGGTTTCTTAAACTTTTAATGTGATACTTCTCAAATGTTAGATGGTGAAACTCTAATCATACCCCTCAAATGTAAGATGTTGGAACTCTAATCATATAACTTGGAGTTTATTAGAACTCTAAAGTTAAGTATGCTCGAGGAGCGCGTTCCTAGGATGAATAACCTTCCAGAAATCAGTTGGCACCAATGACAAAACCATACGACATCTTGCCAAAGCGGATAATACCTCAATGGACGGAGTTTCGGGTCTTTACATGTAGTATTAGAGCAACTCACTGACTGAAAGTGGGGGAGCTAAGTTTTGTACAGGGCAAAGTGCCTCAAAGTGGGGGTACCTCTTGAGCTTGTATTGAGTACCTTAGTGTCCTCCTTATCTGGTATGATTTTAGCTTGTGTAAGGAAATTGACGAGGACGTCCGTTCTATAAGTTTAGGGAGAGAGGGAGGGGGTAGATATTGTGATACTCTTAATAAAAGGTGCGATGGAATTCTAATAATTAAAGCATCTTTTGGTGTAATAACTTAGAGTTTATTAGAACTTTAAAGTTAAGTATGCTCAGGAAAGAGCAGTCCTAGAATGTATGATCTATTGAGAAGTAGTTGATATCAAGGACAAAACTATGGAGCATATTGTCAAAAAAGATAATACCTTAACATGTGGAGTTTCGAGTCATTACATTCAACATTTGGCATAATTTTGAGAGTAAATCTGCACATAAATGAAAATCCAAGGAGTAAATCGCATGTAGATAAAAGTTTGAGGGTTAATATGCAATTTCTCCCATTTTATTTGGCAGAAAAGAATAGCTGCTTTTAACATTGCCGATTTTTTAAAATTTAAATAGTCCAAGTATGCACTTTAAAAGTTTAGACGTGAATCAATACCTGCTCCAAATTCAATAGGATAATTTGCAACCCAAAAGTATATTTCTTCGACCACTACAAAATGTTGCTAGAGCATTTGAAAATGGTAAAATTCATTGATATTTCGTATTAGTTTTGGAATTGGAATCGACATTACATGTTATATAGCCTAAGTTAATTTCGTCATCGTGTGTAGTTGGGAAAGTTTGTCAAAGGAAGAGAATTTACGGCTTTTGAATTTAAATTGAAATTCATGTTCTTCGGCATTTCCTTAAATCTATCAAATCAGGAAGCATTTGAAAATTTTAATTTAAATTGTAATTAAAAATAGATTCATTTTTCCTTTAATTTAATTGAATATATATCACGGTCTCCAAAATGTATAATCCATCGACAAACTTTATTAGAAAGTTTGTACTTGTGGATTTTGATAGTTTATTTGATCAATTTTTCAACTTATGTATAAGCTAGGTAGATCAAAATATGTCAAAAAGACTGGTTTATAATCTAAGAGAAACATCCACCAATCTCCTTCCTTGTTATTTATCTTATAGGTCGCTTTTATAGACTATAGAATTTTTAAATTAGAAAAGCATAAAATTTTTAAAAAAAATTTTGCTGTTTCAACCATCGTGTCTACATGGAGTGATAGTAACGGTTTGTTTTATTTTAGCTGTGACAGGGTGAAGACAACATTCCTAAGACGACAAATATTTTCCCTCTTTCTTATATACCATTTTTTGGGATCATTGGGGGTGAGCTAGAAATAGATAGATGAAATTACTATGGAAAAGAGTAACTTGATTCACTTTACGCGGTTAACCTAAGATTTTTAACAGATGAACAAGGCTTAATCAGTCCGGCCATGCCCCAGAATGGTTTATCAACACTTATAATTTATACGTATTATTTTTGTGATCGACAGCGGAAAATCCAAATTCTATGATATGATCCTTATATGACCAATAATACTAACCAATGTATTCACAACAGATAGAACTCAAGTTTGGATAGCGGCCTTCAATGAATTGCCTTTATGTTATACGTATGGATTTTCCTCCTTGGTTTCGATAGGTTCAAAATCAACAGAGAAAAATGCCAAAGTCGCAAAATGACAACGCATGTTACTCACATGCATATCCCTAGATTTTGATCGCTTTTGGCGTGTGTGTATATATATAATTTAGGGTTAATTATAAAAATAAAATTTATATTTTGATTAATTTACAAACACATGATCTTTATTAATTTTTTAAAAATAAATATGTGACTTGAATTTCATATAAAAGTGTCATTATAATTAATTACTATTAAATGTATATGTATTCGAGTGTAATTGGTCTAAAAAAATTAATTTAATAAAAAATATTACTAAATAAAAATAAACAAATAAAATATAAAAAAATAAAATGGAAAAATTGAAAAAAAATAAAAAATTAATTTTTATGACCAATAATACGTTAACATGTGTTATTCTAAAATTGTTAAATAATATTGATACTTTTTTATGAAATTTCAATAATCTATTTGTCAAAAAAATAACACAAATCATATGTGTGCAAATTAGTTAAAATATAAGACATATTTTTATAATTAATCCTATAATTTATTATATTAGAGGAAACGACAGCACATATAGATCGATCATAAACACATGGCAGTTTTCAAATATATATATATATATATATATATATCTCCCTCGATACGTGGACATATCTGGATTATATCTTCATCTTTCCAACTAGACCAATCAGTTATAGTAATGGAATTATCATGATATGACAAGAAATGCCGTTATCGCCAAATATATTCTGACCAGGTCATATGCCTTTTATTGGCCCTATATTATCTTTAATGTTGGATTCATACGTATTATCTCTAATATTTAGAGAGAGAGAGAATATTTTACGAAGAAAACAAATATTCAAAGTTAAAAAAGGGGAACAACAAAAACATATAACTTTATCACTGACTTGAAATTTTGAGTTGGTATATATAGGTATCGAAGTTTAGATTTTAAGATGCCTCCTTAAGTATATATATTAGGTTGAAGCCTATTCGAAGTAATACTGAATTTTATGCATATACTAATCACTAATATTGTGTTTGGGTCATACATACATATATATATATATATATATATATGAAAATGATTTTTAGATTAGGACACTTATGAAAATTAGTTACTTATTTAAGGTTGATATGAAATAATTACTAATATACAGTGGTTAAATCGCGACTTAAAAACATGATATACTAAATTTACAATACTGTACCTATATCGTGAAAGAAATGAAAGATATACGTATTAAATACATAGATCGAGATGGTAATCACGATATACATGCTGTATTGCGATTCTTTTAGCGATATACATACATCGTTTTTTACACACATGATATAGCGACCGTAGTGAAACATTATGTTGTATGTGTATATTGCGATTTACATATAAAAAAACATGTCCCGTTTATCAAATGCGATTAACATATCTCGTTTATCAAATGCGATTTTGGTATGGTATATCGGTAATTAATTTGATCTAACTTGTATATTGGTAATTATTTTATATAAGAGCAGCATACACGTTATGACCTTTATATATATGCAATACCTCTTAAATATAGATTATGGAACTCTCTAATCATAAAAATATTTGTTTGGAGTTTATCAGAACTCTAAAGTTAAGCGTGCTTTGAGTAATGCAATCCTAGAACAGATGACCTCCTAGAAAACGCTGGCATCAAAGAATAAAATTATGCGGTATGTGACTAAAATGAATAATACTTCGGTACGTGAAGTTTCAAAGCATTACTATATATACATTTGAAAATTATAAAAGCAAATAAATACAAGCTTTGATGACCTGAAAACTTATTAGCATACAATAATTAATACTAACAGGTTTTATGATTCTTTTGTCATTAGATTGTGGGACATGTAAATTTATCATAATAACTAATTAAAAATGAATGTTTTACGGATGCACCCTTTGGTCAAAGGAATGATCACAGACCTATATTTTTATATTTCACAATCATCCAACTATTTGTCCATTTTTAACCGTGATGATGAACTTTTTAATGGAATTTCTGTGTTAGGGTAAGTCATGTCAGTAGATAAAACACGTCGCCACTAAATCCAAGAATAAGCATCGGCACTATCTTGTCTTGTAGCGTTGTCATTAGACTACATATAATGATGTTTTCCATTCAAAAAGAGAGATGGAATTTTAAAAAAGTATGCATAAACAGAAATACACTAAACATATATGCTTAAGCCCCCAAGAACCATATGAACCATGGAAAGAACCTAAGCTTTCAAAATAACATCTTTACACCACTTAACAATTGTTGATATTTCAATGTTTTTCTTTGAATATAGTAAGATATCTATCCTTTGTATAAGAGGAAAAAAAAGAAAAAAAGTTTTTTTTTAGACCAATTCATTGATTGAATTGGATGTTTTCTCTCGAAATTAGGTGTTTTAATAATAAATCAATAATAGATTATCAACCCGTTTAAATAAAAAATTTACATATTGATATAAAATCTTGATTTGATAAGATTGAAGGAGGAGCTTTACGATGTTTACATTTTATATTTTGAAAATATTGATACCTCAACTATTTTAACAGTCTTAAAAAGATGTCCAAGTGGTAAATATAGAAGAGTTTGAAATAAGTGTGACACTTGACCGAAATAATTTTGATATGTTATCATGTGACAAGAAAATTACATGTACCATGTACTTAAATTTTTTTTTTTTCATAAAATAAAATTATAAAAGAAAAATTACAAAAGTAGTGTTGATGTATAGCATTTTGGTGGTGCGATACAGATTTTTTAAAAATTGTAAGTGTACCGTATATTGGTTGTGTGATACATTTACATGTGTATCGCATGACCAACAAGTGATACGCATATAAATATACATGTATCGCTCGTTGATTATGCGATACAGGGTCAGACGAGTATCGCATAACCAACATGCGATACTCGAGCACCTAATTTTTTTTTACCTAAGTTGCTATTTTTCTATCCAAAGATGCGATATAAGAACACTATTTTGTTAATTTTTTTTATAATTTATATTTGTGTATTTTTTTAAAAATCAATCCTAAATATGTGTTTAACCCATCATGTGATTATAACCCTGAATTATAATACAAAAATGATAAGAAAGTAGGCTCCACCTCTACTTAAAGTATATTTTGTCTACTATTCCAATGGTAGACGTGATTAATGTGAAAAAAACAATCATGGACGTCTTATGGATAATCATTAAGGACTTAAATAACAATTTTTTTGATCTTTTTACTACCATGCCCTTATTTTTTTTATTATAAAATTCCTTAACTAGTGCTGTGAAATACCAGTCAACTTGAGCTCAATTAATGTTATTTTTATAATGTTGGAGGGAACTATAAAGCCAAGCGTAATCAAGTGCGTATATATATGGCCAAACGGAAAAGTTCATCCACGTGTTTTCAGAAGGTCTGGTTTATAAAGCGAGCAGGAAAAGAATCCACATACAATTTAGGTTATTGTATACCCATGGCAAGTAACTATAAATAAGTGGTTGATTGGTTATGTGGCCGTACTCAACAGGGGCAAGGGCGATGGTGTGGTAAACCATTTATTGATTAAGTGAAAGTGAAGGGAAAAACTCGGCCTAAGTCGCCACATGTTGTCTTAAATTTAGGATGCGATTTCTGATCATTAGATGGGCATGATTAGATTTTGGCAGTCGGATTCTGGTAAATAATATTTATACTTTATTTTCTATCTCGTAATTTTATTGTATTCTGATAGTTTCAGTCATATTGTAGTATTTCGTAAGATTGTTCTATTATAGTAGAATAATCATATTCTAGTAAGTAACTTTTGCACTTTATCTTCTATTTTGTAATTTTATTGTATTATGATAGCCTTAGTCTTTTTTTTGATATGTCGTAAGATTATTCTAGTATGGTAGAATAGTCATATTCTAGTAAGTAACTTTTCTACGATATCTTCTATATCTCCTAATTTTGTTGTATTTTGTTAGTTTAGGTCATATTCTAGTATGTCGTAATATTGTTCTACTCTGGTAGAGTAGTCGTATTCTGGTAAGTAACTTGCACACGATATCTTCTATCTCATAATTTTATTGTATTTTGCTAGTTTTGGAATCATATTCTGATAAGTAACTTTTCCACGATATCTTCTATCTCGTAATTTTATTATATTCTGGTAGTTTTGGTCTTTTTTCTAGTATGTCCTGGCCTTATTCTATTGTGATAACTTTATCGTATTTTGGTAGGTTTTCCGTCTGAATTTGGTACTATATGGACATGACCGGTTGACCAGATCATGTCTTATTTAAGGTCACAGGTACGTGACTTAAGCCAAGTCCATCCTGAAAGTGAAAAATACGAGAGTTTTTATGGTCCTGTTACCAAGACCATCTTACTTTTCATGTTGCAGTTCATGACATTTTGTATTTATATATTACCGTAACAGATTTGTTATTATATAATTTTAGTGAGTGGATTAGACTTTATAATAGCTTGTAAGTTTAGCATAAATAGAGGGTGTGTCTTCTTTATCAACAATTTATTTCACTTTTGTCTTGTAATGCTACTTTCATTCATAATATGTTGTAGGATATTATATATGAGATAAATTTTGTACTTCTACTTTTCTAAACTCGTGGAGATTGTAACTTTACACGATTTGAATGAAGACGATATATTGTGAAAAAATTAACATGTTCTAGTTATCAAAATTTTATATTAAAATTTATAATAGAAAAATTTGCAAATTTCATAATTAGCTATATTGGAATCTTTTGGCCCTTGACTTAGCCAAAATTTTTCCTCATTGAATTACTTTTTGGGCTAGTGACAGTGTCTAAGGAGTCAGACCCATTTAATAGGGATGCACTAGGGATATTTAGCTTGATTGACTTAAAAATAAAGATCGCTGGACTGATTCATCCACTTTCAATCTTTCTCAATAAGCTTATAAGAATAAAACATATTATAATGGGTCGGGATCACAAGAAGCCATTAAATAACTTCATATCCATTAAAGTCCCCAAAAAGAATGAATTATATTAATATATGAATACATCTTGTTCGTTGATCTTCGAAATGATCCAACAGACATTATCAAGGGCTCATCTTATTTGTTGGTCTCTAAAGTCATTTGACCAAAGAGAATATACTCTAAAATTTATATATTGATGTTTTTTTCTTTTCATTTGGATAAGAACAAAACTTCAGAAGAAAACCGTTGTTCTACAAAATTCATACTCTAGAAAATTAAAGCATTGAACTTACTATTACACATACAAATTGAGAGCTACTGAGAATTGTTTGTTCTTCCTCTCATACCCCTTTCCAATCATAGCTCTCCACATGTCACTAAATTAGGTCTTTTCCAAGGTCAATTGAAGTGTAAAATCACATAATACACACATGACTAGCATTAAACCCCTTCAAAATCCTATACCTCATAGGTTTTACAGGATACAAGGTTATGATCAATTTTTAGGTGTCATAGAATAGGTTTTGACTCCAAAATTTAGAAACTTGTGGATTGTAAGGTCTTGTACTTTAACTTATCTTATTTTGGTTATCCTTATCTTTGTTTTTTTTTTTTTTAAACTTTTATAGAAATAAGACTTTTTGTTGAATTTTTCATCTTTCTACATACATCTTATCTTATGGTTAGGACATATTAATCAGTTTAATTGGATAATAGTGTTACATCTATTTAATTATGTAATATAAGACTATTAGGAGTAAAAATTGACCTTAGATGTATTTGTCATACTCCAATAAATTTAACTATTAATATAACCTACAATGTGTTATGAAAAAAATATAATTGATTTTAAAACTAATAATTGTTGACCAAAATATATAAATATTAAAAATAAATAAAAGGATGCATATATGGTAATTTGAAAATACACCCTCTTATCTTGTTTTATATATACTTGGCTCTCTTATTTTTACAATCACACTTAGACTTTCAAATCCTCCAAAAATATGCATTTTCACTACTTTATTGGTCTAAATGGACATTTTAAAAGATTCTTGGTCCACATGCACGGTTTTAAAGATAAGGAAACGAAACACTTATTGAGCAAATTCAAGGGAGAATTTTTGCATTTTATAGAAAATTTTAATATTATAAAAATGTGGTTGACAATTTTATTAATTCTACATGATATGATATATAATAAAATTTAATAAGGTTTTAGAATGATTATAAAGTTTGATAAAATAGATTTTTTCTCTAAGATTTAGGAATATATACTACGAGATAGGATATGCATTAGATCTCATACCTTGCTCTTTTTGTACTCATTTATTTCTACTTTTTATATTTTATAAATATGGTTGTACGTGAAATAATAGTGATATATACTTTTTCACTCTTAGACTTTGGAAGAAATAGAAAAAAAAAATGAATATGGAAGGAAATAAAATGAGAGGAAGAAATCATGAGAATGTTGGATTCCTTTCAATTATTTGATTAAAGGAAGGAAGGAAAATGAAATGAAAAGTAATCATTACTAATGAATAAATGATGAATAAACTAAAATTATTAATATACCCCTAAAAAAACAATTATAAAAAGGAAAAAAGAAGCAATAGATAAGTAACTATGGGTTAGTTTGGTTAGTTTTTTTTGGCAGATATATGCATTTTTTTTCAAATTTTTTTTATATAAAATTATTTATCAAGAAATAGATACAGATAAAAAAATTTAATAGTTCTCATGAAAAGATCAAATAGATAAAATATAGATGCGGATTGAACATATTTACACCTATTTTTTCCTCCTTTCATCTTCTTTTATCTCCATTTCGGAAGGAAAACAAATATTTTTTTTCATCCTTTCAATTTTCCTTCCTCTATTGTTTTTCTTTTTGAACAAAATAATAAAATTTAAGGAAAAATATCATGAATAGTACATGAACTTTAACAAAATATATAGTTAGGTATTTAAATTTTGAAATCGATCAATTTAATGTTTTAATTTTAAAATTGATTAATTTAGTACTTAAAAAAATTTAACAGATGTATTATTGACATATATGAAAATTTTTTTCATCTAATAAATTAATCAATTTTAAAATTCGGATATATTTAGTTAAAAATTAGATACTATTCGAAACATTAACTCAAAATTAAAATATTTTCTTTATAGTTCTTTCCCTTGCCATGCTTTCCTTTCTATTTCTTTCATTCCAACGGCAGTGTTGGTGTGTTGTTGTAGGAAATGATTTTTTTTTTTTACCGCAGTGTTTGTGGCTTAACAGTTAAAAACTGTCCTATTTGTTTTGTGATTTCATGGCAATTAAAGGTTGATCGTAATATTGAAAATTATCCATATATGGTAAAAGTTCTTTTTGAGAAAAAGTAGGGAATCGATATTCCACTCTAGCTGCTATCATTAGACATAAGAAATTTCAGCCTGGTGGACTCAAATATAGACAAGAAGTGGGTTTCTTCTAGAAAGTACACCATGCATAATCATTACTCTTATATGGGAACGACAAGTGCCACGTTAATCTGTCATGCTCATGTCGTGTCATTCACAAAATATATTCGTCCGTGAAATACAAGAGAAGAGCTAAATTTGATAAGATTATAATAAAATTGTTAGATACTAAGTAGCATTTAAGTTCTTAAGGATTTTAGCTATAATTTAGGAAAAAAGAAAATATGGGTTTATTGTTTAGTTTATGTGATTGATTAAGGAAATTTATAATCTCGTTATTATCTAACTGTTCATACTATATTCAATCATAATCGAATCATTAAAATAGTTATTATTTCAATTATTATATTTATTTTAATAGTTATATTATTGATTTGGAGGTTCTATTGATGGGACGGTAAGAACTCCTGAATTAATTAATACAAAATGTGGATAGTATTATTTTATTGTTAGGTTCATACAAATATCATATAAAAAAATAAAAAATATTGAAATTCACTTCTTTCATTTAATATGTCGATTCAAAACATATAAATATGTGTGTGTGAGCACGCACGCTACTAATATTGATATTATAATTGATTCAAAAATTTTTTTGTACTGTAATTATTTATTAATTAATTGTTATTTACTGTTAATGAATTACTTTTCAAATATAATATAGAAGCTTCTTTTTGATAAAATTTTTATTAATGATTACATCAATTAATAAGTACTTATTTTATTAATATTAATAGATTTTTTTTGACTACCTATGTATAATTATCGCACTATTTATTATTTGTGTAATTATCACCAGTAATCATTAATTACGTAATCATTATAATAATTTGTTTAATTATTATCAATTATTTTATTATTTTTTAATGCACAATATTGAAAATTTCATAATTTATTATTCACTAATTATTGATAATTAATTATTAATTCTATTTTGCTTTCACTAAATAAATCCTAATTTAAAAATTATCAATTGCTTGGTGGAGTTATGCTAGATAGGATAGCCTAGAACAATCAAGATAATCCTGAGATGATATGACATAGCACAAACTCAAAGGGCACATCTTCTTTAGCCACTCTATTTCTCTTTGTTTATTTATTTATTTTTCTATCTTTAATGTGGCCAATTATTTGGTTTAATCTCCACCATGCTGATTCGATAGAATTCAAGCCTTTTGTTTTAAAAAGAATGGTTTCATTTGGTTTTTTCTTCACAAGATTGGCATTCCAAGCTTGCTTATTATTTGCAGCAAAAATAAGGTACTGTCAGGTGATCTTTTTTAAACCATTACAGTGAGGAAATATGGATTAGAATTGGTACATCCCATTCGAAAAATTGATAGTAATATCATTTTCTAAATTGAGGTTTGCATTAATTGATATGAATATGGTTTTAAGAATAACATAATTTTTTTTTTTTTTTTATTTCAAGATCCAACATCTAATTGTTGTACATGGAGTTAGAGCTTCATTGCCATAAACTGAAACTTTTGTGATTGCTATACTTCTAAATATTTTCCTTGATATTATGATTAAATCCATAAATACAATAAGGTTTAATATGTTTTTTGATATTAACATTACTAAAACGCAAGAAATAAGGAAATAAAACAACATAGAAAGATTAAAAAAACTAGGGGTAGGGGCAAAGAGAAGTAATAAATTGGCTTTTGCGGCTGCAAGAAATTAAATTAAAAAATCACTTTGGTCGAATGGACATAAACTGAAGCTCTAAATTTCTAATTTCTAGGAAATATCCATTTTTACATTTTCAAAAGGATAAAAAAAAAAAAAAAAAAAGAAGATAAACTAAGAGAATCAATTTCCGCTAAAGCACAAAATATTGGCAGAAAAAGAAGCAATCAAACTTCTCTGCTAATCCTTATTTTGTTTCCGTCAACATGCGACAAAGTTTTAATTACTTTTGCATATTTTGGATCTTTCATGTAGATGTAGAATAAATTTTTTGATTAGACAATTGCAATGATAAAAGAAAGCATTTTGGTCCTTCATCATGGAGGGATTAAAAAATTATCATGTTTGTCTCGTTCTGTCTATATGATGGGAATATGCTCAGCCGTGCTTCAACATTTAGGAGCAAAAAACGAATCAGGGAATCAAAAGCAATTGCTGATTAGGAATAATCCAACATCTTAAACACAAGATAAGTGCTTTGACAATTGTTATAAGATTGAAAACATAGTGACATTAAACATGGACCGACCAAAAAAAGTAAATGTCCAAAGTAGCATGTCATATTCATATTCACTTATTAAAATTTACTATACTGTTGAAAATACTATGTTTACTATCTCAATTACAAATATGTTTTTCTTTTTATTTCATACATAAAGTTTAAATTTGTTAAATATCGTATCCGTTGAATATTTACTTATCAAATTTTATAACTACTGTTTAGAATTACTAAATATCGTGCTTAATCAAACATTTTAACTTATATATTTACTTCTTCCATCATATTGATAAAGATGACATGGCAAATACCTATTGGAATATGTGTAACAATTACAAACGATGCACAATTAGGTATTGATTCTAATGATTTAAAATTTTGAGTTAGAAATTGGAAAAAAAACTCAAAATTGATGTAGTGATTTTGAAATAATCCTATAAAATTTACAATATTCAATTAAAAATCACTATATGATGATTCCATTATTGATAAATAAATAAATAAAAAAGACCAGGATCGACATTTATAATAAAAATCTAGAGAGATCGATCTCTTCCTAGAAGCAACGCTATTGACAGGGGTCATGTATTCTGCCAAAAACATTGGCGAGAGTCATTGAGATAATCTAAATTTATAAATATATATTTTTATAATTTTTATTAATTTACCTTCTTCCAATACTGTTAGTATAATCAATAACTGAAATTATAAATAAAAAAAATGATATTATAATAATGTATATAAGATGGTTAAAATTTTTGATAATTTTAATCTTTAATCCAATACTAATGGAACTTAAAAAAATAAATATTAAGAGATCCACTTTTTCAAAAAGTTGCTTTATAATTACACAAGTTGGACTGCCCTTACCATTGCTAAGCATTGAAACTTATCTCTATAGCGCTCATAAGTTAAGTTTTAATTTCAATTTGAATTGTTGGATGAAGGAGATGTGAATGGAGATTTATAAAAGAAAATAATTGAAGAACATTATCATGCTATATATCATATGTTATAATCCGACTATTGGTATTGGGTATTTAAGCCCTTATTTCTCTCTCTTCGTCACTTATAACAAAGCTAAGTTTCTAACCCTAACTCTCCTCTCTTCCTTTCCTCTTTCACGTTTAGGGTTTGTAACCTAATTACTTTATTCGTGTTTGCAGGTAACAAGATAGTAACTATGGCTATTTGAGGAAGCCACCAACTCCATTACAATACTTTCTGGAAGATGGGATAAAACCTCTTTTTCATTCATCAACTGTATTTATACATGCACAGTAGTTAAAACTACTTCAGTTATGACAGCTGTTACAATAGATTCAGGTGTGTACAAATTCGTATTTTATAAAGTGTACATGTATTTTTATACTGTGTAATCTTTAAGCCACTTATGCTGTCCCCTAAATCTGATATGTCCAGATGTAGATGCTTGCTGTCCTGATGTAGATTTGAGTTATTCTTGTTTGGATTTGAACTGTCCAGGTGTAGATTCTTGCTGTTCTTTTGTAGATCCGAACTGTTCATTTATTGTTGGATTTAGTTGTTTGGATCTAAGTTGTTCAGTTGTAACAACTTTCTCCCCTTCTGGAAAAACGACCTTGTCCTCAAGGTCAAAATGTGAATAGATCCGTTTAAAATTTGAAAAATCCTCCCAAGTAGCATCCTCTAATGGTAACCCATCCCATTGAACTAGTATCTGAGCCACCTTTGATCCGTGTTGTAAAATTATTCGTGTCCAAAATACACAGAGGTTGGATTAGAGGATGATCATCATAGAATCCTAATGGTAAAGGTAGAGTAGCATCAGTTGAACCCTGAGCTAAACGTAAGCAAGATACATGAAAAACATCACGTATTCTAGCACCTTGAGGTAGTTCCAGTTGATAAGCAGTGAGTCCTATTTGTTCAACAATACAAAATGGACCATAAAACCTTTGTGATAGCTTGTGATGAATAGTACCCAACACTGTAGTCTGCTTATAGGGTTTTAATTTCACATATACCCAATCCCCTACAGCAAAAGTGACTTCAGTACGATGCTTATTTGCAAAATGCTTCATTTGATGTTGAGCAGCTTTAAGATTGGTCTGTAAGATAGATAGAATCTGATCTCTAGTAGACAGCTCCATATCAATTGCTTCCAAAGAAGAAGTTCCTCTAACATACATAGGAATAGTAGGAGGTTTTTGTCCATAGACTGCTCCAAAAGGAGTTGTAGAAGCTCCTTTATGTTTAGATGTATTGTAAGAGAACTTAATAAGAATTTATACCAATGGGAAGGAACATCCATAACAAAGCATCTCAAATATTGTTGGATTGTTCCTTTTTAAAACTTTAGTGTGCCCATTGGATTGAGGGTGATAGCTAAACTATAAGACAACTTAGAACCACTAAAACAAAATAAATCCTTCCAAAAATTGCTCATGAATACAAGATCCCTATCCGAAACAATGGATCTTGGGAAGCCATGCAACTTAACCACCAGTTATATAAACAACTGAGCCACCTTAGTAGTTGAAAAATTAGAATCCAATCCCAAATAACAATATTTGGATAACCTGTCCACCACCACAAAATTAACAGAAAACCCATTGGACTTAGGAAGACAAGTGATAAAGTCCATAGAAATATCCTCCCAAATTTGCTCGGGTGTTGGCAATGGTTGCAATAGCCCAGCTGGTTTTTGGGTAGAGTACTTGGTTTATTGACAGACCGCACAATCTCGAACAAACAATACTACATCATGTTTCATACTAGGCTAGTAAAATTGAGCTGCTATCCTTTTATAAGTCTTGAGTATGCCAAAATGGCTTGCTACTGGAGTCGAATGGAATCCCTGTAAAATAATAGGAATCAACCAAGAAGTAGGAACCAAAAACAGTCTGCCCTTGCTATACAATAAACCATGATGCCATCTCAATGGCCACTTCAGGTGTTGACCCTCATCCAACTGCTGGATCACATCAATAAATGCTGGAAGTTGGGTATATTCTTACTTAATAGTATTCGAAATGTGCAATAAGGGTATGGAAGTAGCCAATTGCATAAGAATACCATCATATTGACGAGACAAAGTATAAGCTACAATATTATCTTGTATAGATTTGTATGTAATGGTATAATCATACCCTGAAAGCTTAGTTAAGTATTTGTTCTGTTCAGGAGTAGAAATAACCTGAGTGAGAAGCTCTTTTAGACTTCGATGATTTGTCCTTATAACAAAATGGGCTCCAAGTAAGTACTGTCGCCATTTCTTAACTGCTTCCACCACTCCAAACAATGCTCAAACATAAGCTGATGCTTTAGTCATATGGAGTAGCAATTTCTTATTGAAATGAGAAATGTGTTTATTAACCTGCAATAATACTGCTCCAATGCCTGACCCTGAGGCACCTGTCTCTACAACAAACTGTTTAGAAAAATCTAGTAAACTAAGTATAGGAGCTGTGACTAAAGCATCTTTGAGAGACTCAAAGGCAGATTGAGCCTCTAAAGACCATTGAAAAGCATCTTTCTTTAATAAATCCATCAAAGGGCTAGCAATTGAAGCATAAGCTTTGATGAATCTTCTATAATAGCCCAAAAGCCCCAAAAAAGCTCTTAACTGTTTCAAAGATATAGGAATTGGCCAATCTTGGACTGTTGCCACCTTTGTTGGATCCGGTTGTACCCCATGGCTAGATATAATGTGTCCCAAATATTCAATAGTAATTTGCCCAAATGCACGCTTAGATTATTTAAGATAAAGAGTGGTAGCTTGTAAAGTAGCAAACACTGTTTCTAAGTGTGCAAGATGTTCTATCAAAGACCTACTGTAGATAAGAATATCATATAAAAAAAGACAATTAGAAATTTTCCTAAGAAAGTTTTAAAAATGGAATTCATAATGGCTTGAAACATGGCCGGAGCATTGCTAAGGCTAAAAGGCATCACAAGGAACTCATAGTGTCCTTCATGAGTGCGAAAAGCAGTCTTTGAAATATTAGATGGAGCCATCCGAATCTGATGGTAACTAGATCTTGAGTCTAATTTCAAAAAAATCTCAACCCCATATAATTCATCAAGAAGTTCATCAATTGTGCGAATAGGAAATTCATCTTTAATAGTAGCCTGATTAAGCGCCCTATAATCCACACAGAAACGCCAAGATCCGTCTTTTTTCTTAACTAATAAGATTGGAGAAGAAAAAGGACTATGATTACATTGAATAATGCCTTGCTCAATCGTGTCCAGGACTTGTTTCTCAATTTCCTCCTTTTGAAAATGGGGATATCGATAAGGCTTTACATTCACTGCTTCAACCCCATTTACTAAATGAATATGATGTTGAATGGATCTTAATGGAGGCAATGATGATGGTGGCTCAAATATTGATGAAAATCTACCCAATAGTTCTTCAATGGAACTATTGTTGGTGGTATTCACTGAAATAGTATCCATCTGAGCCATAAGTGTATAGCAAGAAGCTACAGCTTAAACCTTAAAGACTCGCCTTAATTGATTATGTGAAATCAATTGTGCTAGAACAGATGGATCACCCACTAGGGTAATCTGAGATCCCAAATGAGAAAAGGTCATGATGAGACCATTGTAACCAATTGTGATAGGCCCTAAACCCTGGAGCCACTAAACTCGAGAACCACTTTTGCTCCTTGAATATCCAAAATATAAAAAGTATCTTGAAAATTAAAGTCCTGAATATTTATTGGAACAAATTTACATTGCCCTTGACATTTAAGTTTTTGACCATTGCCTAACATGACATGAAATTGTGATGTTGAAACTAAGACCTAAATGATTGGCAACTCTACTATGCATAAAATTGTGAGTACTACCAGAATCAACAAGTACAAAAATCTTATGAGAATTAATAGTACCTTTAAATCTAAGTGTTCTAAGAAACATGTCCCCATTCAAAGCATGGTAATTGATAGTGCAATGCATATCACTCTCCTCATCTAATTCTGAATTATTTTGTACCTCATCCTCTTCTTTAATATCCGACAGAAGCAAAAGAAATTTTGCTTTACATTTGTGAAATTTATGAAATTTCTCATCACAGTTATAGCATAGTCCCTTGTTCGTCTAGCTTGCATTTCTGCAGGAGTCAGTCATTTAATAGGTAAGGAAGTAGAAGCAGAACCTACTGGGGATGATGTGTTTAGAATTGATGGTTTTGAAAATTGCAATGGTGCGAAAGTGTATGTGGAAAAATTGGGTTTAAAGGGTTTAAAAGTTCGAAAACCTTTTGACTGCTCCTTAAGTTTGTCTTCATGCATTCTGGTTAACAGATTGCATCCATTAAATCCCTAGGTCTAGAAATTTGAACTTCTCGTCTCAAGGCTGGAGTTAATCCTGAAATAAAAAACAACTAATAAGGAATGACTCAGACAATCCTAAGGTACAGTTGGAAAGTTCCTCACACTGTGACTGATAATGTGAGACAGAGGATGTTTGGGTTAGTTTAGCAAGCATGCCCTGAACATCCTCATACCCAGATGGACCGAATCTTTTTTGAAGGGCTTTTGTAAACTTAGGCCAAGAACTAAGTTGTTTATTGAGGAACATCCACTTATACCAATTTAAAGCATCTCCCTCCAAAGCAAAAGAGGCAATGGTAATCCTTTGTTTGTCAGGAATTTGATCGAAAACGAAAAAAATTGATTGACCTTAAAAAGTCACCCTAAAACATCCTCGCCCGAAAATTTTCAAACCTTCAGTTTGATTCCTTTTAATAAATTCCAATACTGGCTATTATGGTCTGAAAATGATGAATCTTGATCAAGAGGACTACCATGATTGGCTCCAGAAAGATTCTGATTTACTTATAATTTCTCTATTTTGTCATTCATTTTACTTAAGCTATTTTGAATGGTAATCAGTGTCTGCTTCATTCATCAATTGTATTTATACATGCACAGTAGTTAAAACTACTTTAGTTATGACAACTGTTACAATAGATTCAAATGTGTACAAATTCGTATTTTGTAAAGTGTACATGTATTTTTATGTTGTGTAATCTTTAAGCCACTTAGACTTTCCCCTAAATCTGGTATGTCCAGATGTAGATGCTTGCTGTCCTGATGTAGATTTGAGCTGTTATTATTTGGATCTGAACTGTCCAGGTGTAGATTCTTGCTTTTTTGTTGTAGACCTGAACTGTTCATTTGTTGTTGGATTTAGTTGTTCGGATCTAAGATGTTCGGTTGTAACATCATACCTCAAGCTAACAACCATTCGCTTCATGTTAGAAATGAACAAAGGAATCGAATTGTAATACAGTAAAAATATAATGGTAGCATAAAAGCTATTAGACACCTTACACATCATATAATTAATTAAAAATTAATAAAGAAATTGTTAGAATGAAAATAAGACATCTATTAAAGGATGCATAATGGATGCGTTTAACACGATTTCCCATGTAAATAACCTACCTTTTAAAGTTTTTCATCATTGTAACAAAGTTTTTTAAGACGTATGCTCTAAGCCTTGGATAGGAATCATGAGTTGCATGGATTGATAATTTAAACTGGAGCTAAGGGCTTGTTGAACTTGGCTAAAATGATCCTTGTGAAAGACCTAAACGATAATGAATTGGACTATAAAGTTTGGAATATGATCTAATTTGATGTGCTTAAGCATTGAAAATTTACTATTAAAGGAGATCAAGCCTGTAATCCAGACCATGATGGGAATTGCGCTCGTGATCAAAGGTGTTATCACGTCATCATCAAAAGAGTTGGAGATCAGAGGAGATAACGGGTGTCATTATGCCTGTGACATGTTAAAAATAATATACAAGGAATACTTAAGAGGGGGAGGGGAGGTGAATTAAGTATTACAAATCTTTTTGTTTTATCAAACCAGATTAATTAACTAAGATTAGACAAGAGAAAACTTAAACAAACAGATGTAACATAATAAAAAAATTAAAACTAATTAACAAATAAGCAGAGATAAAGAAGTACAGAGAGAGAAAAAGAGAAGCAACATAAGGATTTAACGTGGAGTTCGACCTACTGACTACTCTCACGATGCAAATACCTCAAAGAGGACTTTTACCACTATATTGATTATTCCAAAATCAATACACCTCTTATACGAGGAATTAGAACAATGCCTATCACAATAGGACTTTTATAATTGCCTTTCACAAAGGACTTCCACTTGATAAATCAAGTGTTGTGTTAGTAACACATGACCACATTTCAAAAATCTCCCACCGAGGACTTCCTGCCTAATCGCAATTAGGACGATGCTGGTAACTCCAGACCAGACTTCAAATGCCTCCCACTGAGGACTTCTCTTTGCTTTTACGAGGACTTTTCTCAATGCCTCACATGAGGACTTCTTTTACAAATGTCTCATTTGAGGACTTTTTACAAACATCTCATATATGAGTAGATTTATAAAGTGAAAGGTTCTTAAGGAAATATACAAATTTCCTTTATAAAGAAATGCTCCTATTTGAGCATATTTACAACAGAAAATACTTTAGGAATTTTACAAATTCCTTTTACAAACTGAGCTCCTTAAATGAGTAGATAATCAACTTTTGTAAATCTTAAACAGTGTTAAAAAACTCTTGTTTAGAGTGTATCAGCAAATTTAGAAACATAGCACTACTTGATCTCTTTAAAAAATTTAAATTAACGAGAGCGAGAACAAAAACATAAGTAAAAAAAAAATTTTACAGAACGTTATTTTTTTTTACTGTGCTTTTTAAAAATTTGGAATTTTTTTTTCAAAGAGAGAAGGAAAATTCTATTTATAGCTCTTGATAAAAATTTGCCAGTTATCAAAAAGTTTCTAACAGCTCATACTTGTGTTTAATGAACTTAACATTTTAAAAACGTGTAAAATTCAAAAGTAGAGAAAGAGCATTAAATGTGTCTGACACATGCATTAAATGCATTCCAACAGCTCTTTTCTTTCTAAAAGCGACGGCAAAATTTCTGAAGTCAAGGTCTGAGGTCGAAGCCTAAGCTTCAGCCCTTGACCTCATAAATTTTGCCCAAAACTCCAGGCCTTGACTTCACGATTTTGCTCAAAACTTTAGTCCTTGACTTCATAATTTTACCTAAAACTCCAGCCTTTAACCTCACGATTTTGCCCAAAACTTCAGCCTTTGACTTCATAAATTTGCCCAAAACTTTAGCCCTTGACTTCATAGTTTTTGTAACGCCCTAAATCAAAGGCGTCTACAACCCGCCATGTGTTCTCTCTTCAAAGGCACACACTAAGGCTATTACTAAACCACAATAGATAGAACATCATCAAAACTCTCTAAAATAAACATCTTCCATTTCATAAAAGTTGTTCCACTACATAATCCGATAACTAAAGATATCTAAAAACACAAGAACATAAAAAGACTTTATAAATAAAACTTCCAATGAAACTAATCCATCAAAATAAAAGTCTCTACTAAAATAAAAGTACTCATAAAAGTCTCCATCCTAATCCCTAATGATCAGCTGGATGGTCATCTGTACTATTGTGCTCCCCGTCATCAACATATACATCATATCTCGACAAATCATATATAATAGGATCATCACTTGCACCTGTAAAAATAAAGAATTGAGCACAAAGGTCCAATACATCCATACCACAAGCACATGCACATGATCATACATAACACAATATCACATACAACTTATAATTTTTAATGCAACAAGCACAAATTTATTTATCTTTTCATTAGCCTACAACTAACATAGTTTAGGAAAACTCATGATGTAAATCCAAACTCGGAATAACTCAGATCGCGAAACACATATTATAATATATACATATATACAGTTTGCATGCCCAACCAAAGCTCGAAAGCACGACTCCTAATCTACCAGAATCATCTCCAAGCACGAGTCCACTCGGGACAACCTCACATAAGGATCATCAGGTTGTTTCACTAGAGATCACCCTCTACTATGGCCTCGCCATGAGTTCTACTCTAGTCTAAACCCCTCACAACCAATACTCAATTTCAATTAAGGTTGTATATTCGTTAATCATGTTATAAATTCTAAACCTATCATACACAAGCAGCAAACAAGGTAAGGACGAACCTGGATTTGCTTCCAATCCAAATCTACTCAATAGAAACTTTAATTGAAATGAAACCCTAATCTCACAATACTCCTGTATATCAATATATGTCGCAATTAAAATTCAATTGTAATCATGATGTCAAAACCTAACCCTAGTACCATAACCCTAACCAAATCTTAACTCACCTGTTAATTTTGTTTTTACTTCATAGAAACCCTAACATCAATTTCTCTTCAAATATTCCTTGATCTCCACAATCCTTCACAATATACATATATATATAATCTTCTATGAATAGATCCCTTATAAAAGTTTATAACTTTGAATCTATAGAGATAGGGAAAATTCATACATACCTATAATTTGCAGAACTTGATTGAAATCAGAAACCCTAATTCTTTAAATCTTTCTCCTATCACAATTAATACCATCATCATGAAATGTTTCCTAATAATCTATGAATTACAAAGATTAGGTTAGAGATCTTACCTTCAATTGGATTTGAATCTTATATTCTCCAAAACCACTCTAGTGTTTCGCTTATAGATTTTGAATCTCCTTCAATCGATATATAAAATTGGAATTAGACTATCTACCTAAAGGAAAGGAATTGAAAAAGAGAGAGACTTTAGACCCACATACCTTAATTTTGGCTGAGAAGAAATGTGGGAAAACTTATGGGGTGTAAGGCCTATTTATAGAGAAAGATGGCTTAGGAAAAACACAACCTTACGTCATAAATTAATGAAGATGGCTTAGGAAAAACGCAACCCTACGTCATAAATTAATAAAGATTTACTATTGTTGGCTATCATTAATGAAAACATAACCCTACGTCATAAATTAATGAAGATTTACTATTTTTTTTTTTTTACCATCATTAATGTGAGAGATGATTATTATATCTCATTTATTACGGTTGGCCAAATAACTCTCTTCTTTAATAAATCATATATTACCATTTTACCCTTCATTATGATTTATTTATTTGTATATTACAGTTTTGCTCAAAACTCAGTCTTTTGTCTTTATCTGATGAATAGTGCCTCCACCTTTCTTCTACTGGGCTTGATAGCTTTGTCCTGATTTTTTTTCAACTTTTTGTTTTGTTAAAAACTTAAATAATAGCAGAACAAATACAAAACACACACACATATATATATATATATATATAAATATACATATTTTAATTATTTAAATAATTAATTATGAAATAATTATTTTCATCAAAATCATTTGTGAACATAAAATTCAACATGACATTGGTTGTAACTAAGCAAAACATGGCTATGATGAGTTGATTGTGAAGGAGAATTTTTGGTTTGAGGGGATTACGGCCGTGATCAATAGGGTGATACCTACCCTTGTTTTTGCACTGTTTAAAGTCTTTGTTTCCTATTTTATTTGTTTGCCTTGTAGTTTTTTTCATATTTGCTCTTACTCGACTTGTGGGGACATAAAGGGGTTATTAGTGATATGTTTAGCAACTTTATGCTTGTTTTTGCCCTCATGAACATTGTATTAACCTTTGAGACGAATTGACTTTTTGAATAAGATTGAGTTTTCTTTTTAAGATTGTTCGTTGTTATTTCTTTTCATCGTGTGTAATATCGATTGATTAGATCTGCAAATTGCTCCGATTCTCTAATCCATACCAGGCTCGTTTTAAAGTTCTCAAGTACCATGTTGGCCTTGGACTTCTTTCCCTAAAAGATTGCTCTAAATTATCCAAAAGGTCCTTTATTTAGAGTTCTTAGGTAACATATCAACTAATTCTTTATTTATTATAATGCTTTAATAGTTTTTTATTTATTTCATTTTGACATTTATCAAAAATTTTAAAAGTAAAAAAAAAAATTTTTTTTGAGTCCACTATAAAGGACTCTTGATTTTGTAGGATCAATCTATAATAGTGTAGAACTTCAAAGTGCAAGTTTTTGTATAGAGGATGCTATCAAATACATACATGCTCTTATAAAATCTAGGGTTCTTCATGAGGGACCCAAAAAGTTGGTTCAATTTCTTCTTTTTCTTTTCATTTTTTTTTAAAGAAATGACATAATAAACTAATATGATATTTCTTCAAAAAATAAGAAAAAAGAATAAGTTGGCATGGCATCTATGAACCATAAATGCAAACCTTTAGATAATATAAAGAGGTTTTTAATAGAGAGAGGCACTAAAAAAGCCAATGTATTACATAAGGATTTAAATGAGCTTTTTACCATTGTACATGACCTTATACTCCATTGTATTAGTTAAAGATAGAGGATGTGATGTGTGTCTGGCATGTCAATGTGAAATTCCTAGACTCTAAGACTTGACAAGTAGACCATGACCTTACGGAATATCTTGGCTAAAACTAAGAGAACTTTTATGGTCTCATTGACGGGATCATCCAGGCAGCCATTTAACTGTTAATAGTGGTTCGATCATGATTGAGTATGGTATAAGTCATTGGATAGTTAACAAGATAAATTCTGTTAAAGTTAATGATGAAACCATAAAATTTCCCTTAAATTGAAGGTATATTAAACTTGACTCTAAGGTCGAGAATCTCATAAGTTTGTGGTATGGTTGAATGGATATTTTGAACCATTATCAAAAATCTTAGTATAAGTGAAGTGAACCCATAAGAATTGATGATTCTAAATAAATTCAATAGAAAAATGAGATAACTCATCGCTCCAAAGAATTCAATAATTAACTCTATTAATTTCAATAATTTCTCTTACATAGAAAATATTAAGCCTATCAGTAAGCCCCGTTCTTACACTAGAATAGGAAAGTAAATGCTTAAGATGATAAGACTAAGTAGGAAATGTACTAACTAAGAAAAATTACAATGACTCATGTGAAAATTGATTGACAAATCGCCTTCTGAAAATGATACTAACACTTAAAAAATAGAAAGATTGGACAAACTCACATGCATCAGAAAAATTTGGGAATCATGCGCGAACGAAAATGGAAGGTCATGAATTGGGTCAATCGATGTCGATCAGTCACGGCACCCGCAGCTCACCATTACTAGTTAATTGGCCCTAGGTGGACAATTTGGTTGATTGGTTTGGGTGACTCGTCTTTTCTAAGTTGGATTGGGGTGCGCCAATCTTCGAGGTGGCCTTCTGTACTGTAACTCTTCCGAGCTCCTGTTTTGAAACACGAACTAACCTGCATCTTGATTGGCAATGAAACCTTTCAACTTTAGCTTGATGCTCACGTGTCATTCCCATATCCCCCCCTCCTGAACACACTTCTTTTACTTGCCTTTTGTCGTTGATCTTTTTTATGGATGTGCACCCCAAAGTGTTCAATCTCTAGCACCTTTGAATCACTCAACACTAGTGATTTATATGCAATTTTCAACCTTAATTGATCCTCTTAACCTGTTTATGCACATATAGGATTCAAAGAGTATTTAAACTTTGGAGACTATATAGCTTTTAGATGTAGAGTTACTTGTAAATTCATACTTTTCTTAAGTTCCTATGAAACAAAATTAGTACAGCTATCTCCATTAATTACCAAATCATATGTTTTGCTTATACTGACCAAAAGTATGAAATAAATTTTCCTATTTCCCGGGTCTTCTTTAATTTGTTAAGTTGAATCTTTTTTGTGTAATTAATGCAAAAATATTTATTTTTTCCTCTCCACAACTCCTACTTCTACAGATTTCATAACCTCCACTTCTGTCTCTTGTTTTTCTTTCCACACCAACACCTTCCATTTTCTCCTCATCATCAATAACCTTTCACTTCACAAATTAGGAAACTTGCATAGGCGGCGTATTCTCCTTCCTCATGGACTTTAACATCATGTGGATACACTTTAACTTCACTATCATCTATACTATCATAGCTTCTAATTCATCTACTATTGCTTCCTTACCATTGTTCTTTCTTTTGAATGGATTTGAATCCTGATGCGGATTAAACAACTAAATGACATAATATAAAGATATCAACTACTTTGATTAGGGTTTAGATGCACCTCACTCAAATTGATTTGGTTTGTTGTGAGTCATAGAAGCCTTACTCTGATACCAATATGATGCATGCTTGGCATGCGAAAGGGGAATTCTTAGACCCTAATAACCAATAAGAAGACCTTGACATGATGAACTATTAAACTTAGTCCTAGAATTATATAGGGTTCACTACAAAAATATGACCTGTGTTTTGAAGAATTTGTAAATACATGAGCTGTGTTAATTTTTTTGACAAATAGATGATCTGAGTTTTATGCAAAAGTATCAATATTATTTGATAATTTTTAAAAAAACACATGTCAATATTTTATTATTCGTAAAATTCAGTTTTACATATTTTTTAATTTTCTTATTTTAAAAAATAATTTTTAATATTTTATTTTATTTAGTAATATTTTTTATTAAATTAATTTTTTTAATCCAATAAGAGACTAACACATATCATTCTAATAGTAATTAATTATATCGATACTTTTATATGAAATTTGATCACCTATTTATAAAAAAAAATTAACATAGGTTATGTGTTTGTAAATTAGTCAAAACACAGGATATGTTTTTATAGTTAACCCAATTTTATATTAAACTTGACTTAAAGATTGAGAATCTCACCAACTTTGTTATAATTATGAAATGGAAATCTCAATGTGCTGACTATTTTTGAGGTGAAAAAAAAAAATCCTAAACTAGAAATACACCAACTAAGAAAAATTACAACAACTCAAATGTGGTAATTGATTGACAAATCACATTCCAAAAATAATAAAAACACACACACACACGCAAAAAGAAAAGAGCAAAATTGGAGAAATTCATGCACTTCACAAAAGTTTGGAAATCACATAACAAAAAATGGATGATCACAAGCACACAATGTTGACGGGTCAAACTGCCCTTGGCTGTAATCCCTAATCGACAATCTTATGTCGATTAGTCTTTAGCCAATTTGAATGGGCCATCAACTTTAATTCAAGTTGGGGTCGTTTCTATCTCTGGGTCGGTCTTTTCTAATGTAATTTTTGCTGAATTCCTATTTTGAATTACAAATTGACCTTCATCTTGATTATAAATTAGTATTTCAACATTAGCCTTAAGCACACAGGTCAGGATAGTATAATGGTGGTTTCTCTAGGATAGACATATTTATGATTTAGCATGACATTCACCTTGGAATAGTATAGTGGTGGTGTCTCTAAGTTAGACAAATTCATGGTTAGAGACATATTCATGAGAACATGATGGATAAACAATTGAATAGTAATTTAAAAGGGTTTGGATATAAATAACTATTTATTATTTTTGGCAACAACAATTTAGAGAGAATTATTGTTTGATTTTAAAAATATAGCTAAATATTGTAATTATAATTTTATACAGAATGAGTAAAGAATTGAATAGCTATTCTCTAGTAAACATATAGTAAGGGAAGGAAAAGATATAAATAGCAACGGCTAAACTTTAGAAAGCGGAAGGATATTATAGATTAAAAACTCATGAAAGAAAGTCGATCAAACATAATTATTAAAAAAGAAAAAAAGTCAATCAAGGGAAAAAACCATGGGTGGACACAAGATCACATATAAAGGGTACCTAAATCTAGATACCATGTAATGAATTCATAATTCCTAGGCTCATAGCTAGCCAACCGAAAGATCGAATAGAATTAAATTGTTTACATTTGATCACGATATGTGAATTGTGGATCGAATATCGACAGACAATAATTGATATTTTGGCCATAAGACAATAATTGATATATATTTATATATATTGTGATATCATGATAGTTAATATGCACTCTACATGTTTCCAGCTACTCCGACCCTTTATAGGGCATATTTTAATTCTTCGCAGTACTTGAAGACGGCTTATCCATATAAAGCCTTTTATCTTTTGACGCACAAAAAGATTGATATCAGTCTAGGTTGTGCTAAGGATTTGGTCACATTTATAATTATGTCTGAAAAATTATATTTTAATTTTAAATCTAAATTTCACTCGAATATTTATATTTCTTGTTTGATCGAGTTTAGAATTTTAAGTTTGAGCTTGATGAGGTAGCAAGATGCAATGAATTTAAACCGGACTTGGTGAAACTTGTTTAAAATTAATTTATTTAAAAGTTATTTTATTATGATTAAAATAATATGAATATTCAAATTCCGTTTCAACTCGACTAATGTTTAGACTTGATTAGACTTGCGAATAGTATATGTACAATAATGGTAAGAACACATTTGGAATTTCTATATATCATGTCAATTGCCCAAAGACCATTCTCCTTTAAAAACCTCTTTTAACTCATCACAAGGACTGCCATAAAAGTTCCTTAGCAACGTTACATGCTTTTTGTGCATTTTGATCTATTACTACTCTTAAAATAATAGGATTTTTAAGTTTTTGATCTATTCAGACATTTGTTAGAGATTTAAAAGAAAATAACATGAAAATTTACAACTTTTTGGGATTTTGTAATTACCATCTATAATTGTGAACAACCCTAAAAGGTGCATTTTTAACAGAACGAATGATATTAGACACTCCCATTATTAATAGCAAGCAAATACGAAGCAAACTTAACGTGTTAAAAAAAGAAAATCAAAATCGTAAATCAGTTTTACTTTTAAGCAAACTACACTCTCTAAAATTATTGATAATGTATGGATAAACATCTATATGTTGGGATTTAATCAAATCTAAATCCTTCATCTTAAATCAATAGGTTCAATATATATGAAAATTATGGTATCAAATAAAGTAGAAGTGTACCTTATTTTGTTGATTCACAATAATTCGAAAGTGGGTAGATGATCTTCTAGTTGCTTAATGCACAAACTCTTTTCTATGGATTGGATGATGGAAGAACTCTATAGAATGAGAGAGTGAGAGAGAATAAAAGTATATATTTTTGAAAGCTCTCACAATATCCTTTTATATAATGCACATGCAGCCAAAGACCATAACCCTAGTGTGAAACTTATAGATCAAGCTACTGGAAGAGCCCATTTATTTCAGTAATAGTTTTAGGATACCTACACATATAATATATATATATATATATATATCATAACTCCACACTAATAAAAGATAACAAGATATGTTACAATATTTTTAATTGATTACTAATATAAGTGCAAAATAATTTAATTTATTTGTAATAAACATACAAAAACTTTTTATGCAATTGTATGCACATCTATATATATGCCTATATGCATTAAACCCACAAGTGCAAGTGAATTTAGTCCAAATTCTAATCCTATATGCTCTCAAAGTTTATCTTTGTCTCCATAACTTTTGATAATGTGCACACGCATTCAAAAGAGGCACTAAAACCTTAAAATAATTGCTATTTATTATTGTTTTAGAGATCATTTTTGGGTTCCTATAACGAATTAAAGGTTGTTTTGCAAATTTCTAAAAAATTATGAATAGATAAAGTTCTTCTTTGAATGCTCAGGGAGTCCATCCCAACTTAGCTGCTAGTGTATGGTATATATTTACGTTTCCCAACTTAGTTCTTAAAGATATTGCAGGAAAATAAAATAAATGAAAAAAACATGAAAAGTATTTGATCAGAGTGAAAGCAAATTGAGATTTAAAATTCTCTAATATTTTAATAAAGATTTAAAACTATTGAAGAGGCGCAAAGTTATTGCTTAATAATTCTTAAAAAAATTCCTATGCTAATTTTGTGTTGCATGAACTTTTTAAAATGGGTTTAGGAGACTGTTAGGTTTTTCTTACGGTCTTCGAACTTTTAGAAAACTCATGGTAGATAGCTTTCTACGGTATAATATTAATTAATTGATTGATTAATATAGAAGTAATGTCCAATCTGGTACTTGAACTTTGACGAAAGGTCAATTACATATCTAAACTTAAAAAAAAATCTAATTTTATACTCAGTTGAACTTTCTATGCTCCTAAATACTACCATACTCTTTCATTGTCTTTTTAAGTAATGAACACATGGGTTAGTGTTTAGAGGTATAAAAAGCTCAATTGGATATGAAATTTGATTTTTCAAAGTTTAAGTACCTATGACTTTTTTGTCAAAATCCAGGTACCAAATTCCCAATGATATAATATCACCCTTTACCTAAATTGATTTTTTTTTTTTTTTTTGCACATTCTGGCTTATGTTATCATTACATATTTATTTATGTATATTTAAAATTGATTTTCGCTAGGGATATATTAAGGGTGAGCAGGTATAGGGTAAATAGGGTATGAAGCACTATTCGTTTCCTATCTTATAAGATATAAGATATTGAATTTCGTACTCGGAACCTACCTTGTTGCATTTCATACTCACTAATGTATCCTGTACCTATAAATCCTATAGGATACATGATACCCTATAGAACCTGTAATTTTTTTTCTTAACAAAATCTATATTTTTTCTTTTTTTTAAAATTTTAAGTTTATAGTTTTTGATATAGCTTCATGTAATATGTAATATTATCTTATTTTCATATATTCAATATAAATAATATGTGGAAAGAAATTTAAAAATAATTTGTTAATACCACAAATTCACAATATATAGAATCAATTCATGTGTGAAAATCGAAACATGCAACAAAAACCTATGGAACCTATTTATGTGATATTAAAGAAAATTATAAAACTTGCACCAAATTTCAAAATTAAAAACTTCAGAGCAACTTCTATATTAATTGATATTATAATATAAACAACTATATGTAATTTGAGGGTTCAAGTACGTATATACAGCTGTAGTTCTTCTCTAATAAAAATGACAAGTCATTTCAAAATAAAATAATATAAATTCTTCTATAATAAAACTTTCTAGAATTAGTCTAGAAATAATAATTTTGAATATAAGTAGTTGCAAAATAGAATAGAATATTATTATTTATTATATATGTAGAGGGCTAAAATCAAGTATATAAAATATATGGATTTGACACTTGGGCTAAGTGACAGGGTCTGAAGAGTTACATCCATACTTTGGGATGGCTTGGGGAGATTTGGCATGGTAGGCTCGGAATAGGGATTGTTGGACTAGTCCATCCAACTTTTCTCATATAGGCTGTGCACATAGAAGATGACTACTGACCTTAGCCGATGAAGGGATCATTCAGGATAATCATGAATTGAGCTTACCTCATCTCATTCGTTAATCACTAAGATGATCTGACGGACGCTATCTATGCCAAGTGCCTATAAATACTCAGTCACTTCTCCTAATTTCCAACTTTTGGAGAAAGAAGACAAAACAATTTATAAAGGAGGCTTTGTTCAAAAAGATCAAAAGACAACTCAAGTGATTTCTACTTCTAACTACTCAAGCACTGTAAGGTTAACAAGCAAGGCCTACTCAAGCTACCTTACTTGTCACTTGTGCATTTGAGATACTGAGACTGCCTGTTCCTCTTCTCCTATCATTCTCTCAAGGCCATCCCATCATCAAGCGTATTTCCTCAGCAGCACTCGAAGTCATGTGTTAGACACGAGATCAAGTGACGTGTGCGTGACCACTATCATAAGGACCCTACATCTACAATATATTAATTTTGTTATACAATATTTAATAAGATGAATACATGATGTTTTGAAATCTGTACCCTTTAAAGTATATTACAAGTTCCAGAGTGAGTACAGGGTATAAAGAGCTAATGCCTATACCTTATTCTGTAAGAGAAGGTTTTAAAAAAATTATACCCATACCCTACCTTGTGACCCTTAATACTCATCCAAACTCTATTCAGTTGAGTGAAATCTAAGTGGGTATCCTATGATAGGATTACCGGCTCATCCTAGGATATATAGAGCATTATTTACCTCAAATAATTGGTGCTGCAAAGAATAATGCATATTGGCCCGACCTCTTCACGTTTATGCCACGTGAAACTCATATGCAAGCATGCAATAAATAATACTACGAATGGCTTTTGTGTGTTCTCATAAGAAAATGTCGTCCCTCTTGGTAATCATCACTTTCTCCATGAGAGAACAAATGAAAAAAGATGTTATTCTTCCAAGTGGGTTAAAGTAGAGGCCCTACAAAAGATGATGTTTCACAAGTCAATAAGCTAAGGTCATGTGATCCGGAGTTTTCCCAAAAAATTAGTAGGTTTTTTTATTTTTATTTTTAACAAACAAGGCTGTTTTTTTACCCCCATTAAATAAGCAACGAAATTTTCATGCATATTAGTTAATTGTCCTCCGGTTGCTTTGCTGATCGATGAAATATCACCAGTTAAAAGCAAAATATCATTGTATTGTAGCCCTAGATTTTAATATATTGTAATTTTGTGAAGAACCCCATGTCAGTTAATTAATTGTATATTTGACGATATATTTGTTTGAAAAAAGTAGTTCATCCGGTTAGATAAGAGCGATCATTCTAAATGTGTAAAAACCTAAGATGTCTTATTTCACTTATTATGATAGTGAAATTTAAAAAAAAAGAAAAAAGAAAAAGAAGACATAAGGCTTATGAAAATAGCTAATCTGGATGGCAAGGGTTTTCTTTTATTCGAGTCTCACATTCCATCGTGTGAAAGAATAGAGAATAGTTGCTGTTATAGGTTGCTATTAAGGGTTCAAAGATCATATGCTTTTTTTTTTTTTTTTTAAATACCAAATTGTGATTGCACTATTAATATAGATAATATCTATCAATTATTATATTGACTATCTAGACAGTGCTGATGATAGTACTATAAAAGTTTTCCTACTTTTTATAATAAATATATACTATATTATGTTTATATAAAATTAATTTTAAACACCGTTTTCAATATATATTTACCAAACACTATCAAACACATAAAAATATATCATTTTTATAAAATATTTTCAATAAAAAATATTTTCTATTGGTAAGAAATTTTTTTTAAAAGAAAAAAAAAATGAAGTGATGGATTAAAGTTTTCTTGCTTAAACCAGCATCGTCTTTTCTTGTTACTACTGTCACTTTCATTTTGCCTAGGTTCGTCCCTATCTTCTCCATTGGACTTTCCTTCCATCATTCTTGTCTTGTTTCTTTCCCTTCTTCCTTTTCTCTTTCTTTCTTTCTTTCTTCCTTTTCCTTTGTCGTCTTCTTTTTTTTTTATTATTTCAAAATATTAAGGTGCTTCTTTTTAGTGTATATTTGAGCACAAATAAATAACTAATTGAAGGTATGTTTGTATTCTTTGGTATATATAAATATGTTTTTTTTCTTTGTGAATTCGTTTGAAGTTTAAAAATGTTCATTGGTATGTAATTTAGTTAATATATATATTTATGTTTGCACATACTAAATTATATTTTCTAGCAGAAAATATGTAAAATAAAATAAAATAATTTATAAAGAAGGGCAATGAGATGTTATATGTTATTTTATGAGAGGGTAAAATACTCTTTCACTATGAAGAAATATAGTGATATTTCCCATATCTAAACTACATGCCTTTTCATCTATAGAAGTAACACTCTATCCTTAAGCTTTAGAACCCCCTCATGCTAGAACCTCCATTGAAAGACCAACAAGAGGTTAAGAGATCAAGGTAAGTCGTTTTCTTTCCTATTCTTTATCAAACCTAGGAGGTTTTGCTCCCTAGTCCATGCTTTTCGGTGTTTAGGTGTTTGCATTTAGGAGAAAAACCCTAATTTGTTGTTTGTGGCCATTGTTGTGTGCAAAAAGAAGAAGAAAAATTGTTTGATTCCAGTTAACATGATTATAAAAATGTTTATGTGATGATGAGTGTTTTTATTTAAGTTTTGTTTGGTTTAAAATCAATAAAAGAGATGTTTTTGGAGTTTTTCGTGTTTTAGAGCAACGAGGGGTGCAATCAGGGGTTACAGTCGGAACACGGGTCTTGATCTCCTCTAGAGTTGTGAGCTTTAGCTAATCACAACAGTGACAAAAGCCATGATGGCTGTCACTCCCCCCATCATAGCTGTAACAAGGGCGTTTCTTGTTTTCTTTTTCTCTTGGGCATATCATGTCCTTCATCACAGGCGTGATAGACAAAGGGGTGTTGTAACCTTTTCTTTATCCTTGTTTTTACTTTCCTAAACACCTAAACTTATGACTTAATATCTAGTACACCTAAACCTAAGTAGGAAGATATATCAAGACGTAAAGTAGTAATAGTTCTTGATAGCTTAGAAATTTACATAACCTTAAATGTATGTTTTCTTTCTAAATTCAAGTTATGAATTAGTATTGTTATATGTAATTAGGTGATTTTGATTTTGTTGAATTAGCTGTTTCAAGCCTCCTATCAGGTATATTCTTGCCTTGGTTGTTACTTGTGAGTGTAGACCTAGAAGCTATAAACAAACTTAACAATATCTGGCTTTAAATGGTTTATTGTTTGCTCTTAGTTGGACTTAGTGGACTAGGAGTACCGGTGTTACTAAGATTGCACCCTGATGATTGTTCCAAGTGGAGTTGCATAAAAAGGGAGGATTCTGGTAATTTAGGAGTGGTATGAGTATGATACCTAGGGTGTTAAAGATTACCCAACACCTATATATGTATATCAGTATCTATATATGTATATACGCATTTGCTTGTCATGGAGTCATGAGTTACTCTAGGCTTAGGGCTAGTTGCAAATGGTTCTAAATTGTGTTAGTTGCCTTATTAATAAAAATATAATAATTTGTGACTGCTACATATATTATCTTGTTGCATGTGAATATGTATGTTTTTTATTCATGCACATGAGGTTGTGATTGGTGTACTGGGCCTTAAGGTCATTCCCTTTTACTTTTTCAAGAACAGATAATGATCTAGTGATTTTTTATTTAACTAGGTATGACATTTATATGGACTATAGGGAAAATGATAGCGGAGTTGACTTTCTAGTCGACTACTAGATGAACAAAAATTTAGATAACTAGAGTTGTAGACTCCTAAAGTTGAAAAATTTTATTTGATGATTCTTTTATGTTATTGTAACACCCCATTGATTCAAGGCGTGTACAATCATCATGTATAATACCTACGTGCACAGGCTTTCCTAAAAAAGGATGTTTATATCGAACATTACTAGCCGATTTTAAATTTTGAAACCGTTTAGTTAAATTCTGGAGATGATTGGATTTATAATAGGAAAACAAACTTTATAAAAACATTTAAAAACCTTTGTAGTTTCCACTCATACGAGTAGATAACTTTTAGAAAAAAAAAAAAACCAAGCCATTAGGTATCTTCCATACCTTTCATGATGGTAAAACAAACCTTTATAACTCATTACAAAACATATGGACTTCTCAACTAAGCCTTAAAGAAAAACAACTTTAGAAAAGATAAATCGAATTCTTTGAACCAAATAAAAACAAATACAAATAATCTAATGGCCCTGCTTCACTTCACTTCTCCTTCAAAACTTTCAGAATGGCCTATACCTAAATCAAACATCATCATCATCCAAACCATCATCATCAAATCATTAATAGCATCATCATCACCCAATCAACACTTAGAAAAAGAGAATGATGAGCCGAAGCCTAGTACACAGTAACATAAGCACACACAAGATGGTAGACATGCTTAAACTAATGCAATGCAATAAACAACAAATTATTATCTTTAAATTAAAATGAAATAAACAACATTGGAGCACTCACACTTCGATTATAATCCTTAGGATTTGGGAGTCATGAGCAAAAGCAGTTGCTCAGGAAGTTAATATAGGCAGCTTGAATATCTATATCTCCTATATCTAATTGACAAAGAAAATATCGTCATCTAGGATTCATAGCCATTACACATATTTACTCCTTTTAATCCATAACATCATTTAGTTCAATCGGTCTCATAAATATGAATTAAATTATGTTACTTCACCTTAAGCCTAAGTAGACTTTATTTCGATATTGTTTGCCCCATCAGCGATCCACCGAGCCACTTATGAATTGTCATTGCATCATAGTAAGAGGTGGCCTAAGCGCCTAACTACCGTGCCTGGCTTCAGATAAGGTTATCGCTTCCTGAACTGGATTAGACGACACAAGCACAAGCAACACCCATTAATTAGGCCATCTTTAAGTTTTAGTTCATTTAGGAATGCCTATCCTAACAAACATTAAGCACGTTATTGTGTACCTTCCATATTTAAAATCCAAACAGAGATAGAGGATAGGTCAAAGGCTATCTTAGAGGATAAATCAGAGGCAAATATCTATTCATGAGATTAAAGTCATATAAGTATTTGACTAATTATCTATTCACATCAAACTTATTTTATACCCTTATTTGATTAGACACTAAGTAGGAACCATGTCATTTCTATGAAGATTGCCCTGCCAAAATATGGACAATTCTCCATTATCTGTCAATTTTTTTCCTTTTTGTTTATAGTCTTTTATTATAAAAGCATCATCAAAATATTCATTTTCAAAATACTCATATTTCTAACGAAAAGTCATTTAAAACAACATATTCCCCATATTATTCATGGTTTATCCTAACATATTAGTCTAAACCAATTATTAGCTATTAAGTCTATTTTAACTTAATTCTAGCTATATTAATTAGAATTAATCATTTAGTTCAATTAATAAGTAAAAAATTAAAATTAATCGATCTAATTTATTTGAATTCATTAAAGTCTATTTAGTCAAGTTAAACTTAAGATTATTAACTAAGTTCATTTTATACTTAAAACTATATTTAATCTAATTAGTTATTAATCATAAATTCTCTTAACTTATTCCTAATAATATAAATTAACCAACATATCATATTAACTATCATTTATCTATTTCATTTTATTTTATTTCTATTTTATTTTAATTTTTATGAAGAACAAGGTAGATAGCAAGCCGTGTTTCACGTCATGTATCAGTATATGAAGAAGCATAATAAAAAACAATAAGCAGTGTTTCCATGTGTTTCGCTTGATTTGAAAACCATAGAAGAAGCACGACGAGATATAATGAGCCGTATTCCTACCATGTTTCACTTGATAATTTAGCATTCAAGAATGAGAGATAAACATGGTAACATACAACGTACCGTGTTCTAGTTGTGTCGTGTTCTAGTTGTGTTTCTCTTTAAATTGAAAACAAATAAAAAACACAACCAAAAACAAATCATGATAAAAAAGAAGTATGGTAAGATACATTGAGTTGTGTTCTTACCGTGTTTCTCTTAAAACATTACATATACATGAGAAACATAAAGAAACACGTGGAGATAAGGGTGCCGTGTTTCAACTGCATAGTTTTGAAAATGCATACATAAAAAGAAATAGAGGGAAGCATGGTTGGATATGTTGCCGTGTTCTAGCCATGTTTCTTCTAGTGTGTTAAAATTTTATTTGTTTTGAAAATCCAAGAAGGAGTATGACCAAATACAACTTCCCATGTTTCCCCTGTGCTCTTTGCTCTATTTTATGTTTCGAAAACTCATCCTATTTTACTACTTGTTTTACATCATTTTTTCATCATCTAATATCTAATAATCAACATATAAACATAGAATCATCATTTGTAACATCTATATGCATATTTTACTTCATAGATCATCTCAATCGTAGTTCTAATATACATGATCTTACCTAAATTTTAGCCTATAAATTCATATATGTCAAGATTACAAGTTTTATGTCAATTGCTACTTATAACTAGCATCAATTCATCATATGCCTACATATACAACCATCAAAACACATAAAAACAACTTACTTGTTTGGCAAATCTTAATTACTTAAGCTTCTTTTCCACCACCACCTTTTAGATGCTGAAGTTTCTTTTAATATGATTTCCATTTCCTATCTTTTCTAGATTTAATTTATTTTGTTCCTCTTGAAATTGAGATTTGAAGTGAAGAATTGAAAGAAAGAGAAGAGAAAATGAAGGAAAAGAAGAGAAAGAAAAGAAAACCGTAAAGGAAAGGAAAAGGAAAAGAAAAGCAGAGGAAAAGAGAAGGAAGAGGAAATGATAAGAATTTTTAGGATATTTTAGGGTAAGGACATTGGGTTTAAATCTTTCAGATCAATATCTTTAGTTTTAAAAGTGTTTATAAAATAATTTGAGAATCTATAGGTTAGAAACGAATAACTTGGAATAGGGGTACTTGGAATAGGGGTTTAGTTTAGGAATTTGGTTTATATTAAATTGATATTTAACTTGAGTTTAGGCTCAAGAAATGATATTATTAAATAGGTAGATGATTTCAAAATTAATAGAGGTTAAGGATATAAAGTTTTTGGTTAAAGCTTAGGGATTTAGGAATTTAGGAATTCACTAAACATTTAAATAGCATGTTTAGATGTTTAGGAATTAAAAATCTCAAATTTTAACTTAATTTATTACTACTTTGCTTAATTTATTTAATCTATCTAATTTTTAATTCTAACTTAGGTGAGAATTTAGGATATTTCAGCTATGATGTTTCTAAATTGGATTTAAGTTATGTTTGGTTTATATCAACTAAGTTTTAAGATGCTTTCATTAATGATATTAATGGACATGATGAAACCTAAATTAATATAAGATATTGGAGTTATCTTTGTTTTATAGTCCTTAAACAGGATTTGAGCCTTGCAGATTGATAATGTACTAAGTTTATGGCATTACAAAATATATTTTATAACTTTTTTGGTTGGATTTTTAATTTACATGTAATTCTATACCTAGAGGTTTAAAATTATTGGTGATGATTGTATTATTAGGGCGTTTTTTTAATGAAATAACTATAATTGTTTCAAATCTTTCTACGTGTATATTATTCCATCAATTTTTTGTCCGATAGTTTTATATAAAAATATGTTATATTTTCTTAATCTTTATTTTTAGTAAGTTGTATAAATGAATACATACTAAGATTATGAAAATAACCTCCAAGCGTAAATATTATTTTGTTGAGCTTTGATTCCTAACTTTCTACCCCAAATGATCCAATCTGCCCTTTCAAAAGTCCCTTATACCTTAAAAATTTAAATACCAAATGGTGAGGAATGAAATCCAATACTATACACAAACAGCTACTTATAATATTTAGGATATTTTGGATTGTTATTTTCATTGTATTTTATCTGTATTTGTATCTTATCTAAATCTAATATGTATCTAGTCTGTTTGATCTATTTATGAGTAAAAATGTTTGATTTTCATAGTATCTATTTCTTATTGAATATCTTATTTAAAAATGATAAAAATAAGATATCAAAATAATGAAAATAAAATGAATTAAAGGTCATATTAACTAATAAACATATAACAATGGATCCGAAACATAACCGAGAAAAAAAAAAAATCCAAAGATTCTAAGTCTTAAATGTAACGATGAATTCTTAAATTCCAAAACTTCAATATAACAATGAATCTTAATACCAAGACCTCAAATAATGCTAAATTCAAAGATTTCAAAATCTCTATTTAACAATGGATCAACATGTTCCAGTATCTCTTTAGTTATTATTTCACAAGTTCAGATCACTAAAAGTAACAAACACGAAACATAAAGCAACTATATTAAAATTTTTAACGTAAAAAACATGAAACATAAAAGCAACTATATAAAAATTTTAAACTACACACAATTAAACAACATAGTATCCTGCGTATTAATCTCTATGAATTCTAGAATTCTCTTTGTTTATTTTCAAAAATCCAATTGAAGGCATAAGATGGGGGTCTACTACAGGTTATGACGATCTCAAGTGGCTTGTCTTTCGATGCTCGGTCGACGGAGCTTAAGATTAAGTTGATTCAGTCTGACCTTAATTTGAGATTTGGGTTCCTTTTATGTCAAGATTTTCCAAAATTTTCTCTTGAAATTAAATCCTAAATTGTGTTGCCAACTTCTAATCATGATAAACACTTATTCAAACATAAAACTCCAGTTCAATATGCTTTTGATTTCTTAATCGATAGCCAAGATCAACTTCTGAAGTATCGATCATAAATGGATTACAAGTTATCGAAGTTGGGTTTTAGTAGGTTTCTTTTGGGTACAAAAATCTAGAAAATATCTTCCTTTGGTTTGAAGAATCCCCATAAATCCTTGCACTAAGTGGAATCCTAGAACAATCTCCTTTTAGATTCCCCGTTAATAAGATAAGGTGTCAGAAATCTTAGGTCATGCCTGAAGACAACGTAAGAGGACCGTCCTTTCCTCTTTCATCTTTTTGTCTCTTAATCCATTCTCGTGATAATCATGACCCTCAAACTAAAAGATGATTTGATCAAATTCAAGTGTTACTTGAGTAATGAGTAAGGAGAGCGAACGAATTTCGATAAGAGAAGTTACTAATTTACCTCATCAATAACTAAAGGAATTAGGTTTAGGATAATTGTGTGTGTCATAGATTATAGAAGAGGAAGGGTAGTGCCTCTACGATTGGAGAGGGAAAGCTTGGGGATTCTCTCTGAATTTCTACAATTAAGTTTACGGTTTAATGTATGAAAAGGAAAGGAATACTTGGAAGCTTTTAAGTTTCTATAAAAGCAATGAAGCTTCGGGTCAAGAGAACTAGTTACTTTAGGCAATTTATCATTTTGCCTTCAGTTTTATTTATTTTTCTAGAGCATTTCATAATATGAATAAATTTCTCTTTATGCAATATTTTAAATAATGAATTTTTGTTTACTTTTTTTACGACGTTTTTAACAATATGAATTTATAATATATTTTTGCCTTCTTGAAATTATAAAATTGAAAATTTACAGATCGATAATGATGTTGGATTGAAAAAATATGGCCGATAATGATGTTGGATTGAAAAAATATTGCCAATGTAACAAAAATTCCATGATGATTTCAAAGCTTTAACCAAAATCATTGGTTAACAAGGTAGGAAGCTTCTATGGTCTTATTGATGGGATCGTCCAGTCAACTATATCTAACCGTTAAAATAAATACAATAATTGAAATATTAACTACTTTGGTGGTTTGACCATGGTTGGGTGTTAAAATAAATACAATAATCGGAATATTAACTACTTTAGTGGTTTGATCATCATTGGGTATGGTTTGAGCTGTTAGATTGTCAACGGTACTAATTCCGTCAAAACTAATAATGAAACCATAAAATTTTTCAATAAGAAAAGCCAATTTAAAGCATTGCACCTCTTTTTATGAGTCTATTCCTCTTTATTTCTCCATATCTTGACCAAGATACGATTGAGATAGTTGAATCGTATTCATTATGAGATTAATAGGGTGGATTGATCAGGATTAAAGACAATTGCCTAGTAGCATCAAGCCTTCTATAAGTACTTACTAATACCAATTAATAACAATGCTATGTGAATTTTCTTCATTCTAAAAACACGTGTATGTTTATTTGGTATTTTATGGAGAATTAGATACAAAATCCAATATTCTTTGGATTTAATAAAATCAAAATTTATTTCTCATTTAAGGATATTGATAGGAAGTGGTATTATATAGTTATATTATTAATATGTACAATATCATATATATAATATATATATATTTAATTTGAGATAGAAGAAATTGGGGAAGTTTCTTGCATAAACAATATATTCTATAAATCAGGTATTTTGCAATCTTTAATATATGTATTGTCCATTGTAGTTTTTTAGGTTCCATATATGGAAGTAATTAAAAGGAAGCGTGCATGTAGATTAAGAAGGTCTAATTTTATTGTTAGTTTATCTATTCGTACAATAAACTTATAATATTTTACGTGGTTTGGAACTTCGCTTTCCCCTAAATGTCTAAAGGAGCTGCTAAATAGTTTAGAATGTTCATTTTCTAGATCTATTGGTTCTTCATTACCTATTCCTATAAGATTTCTTGATTCCAGCCACAATAATTTTGAATTTAATGGCATTGGGACACTTGGTGTGATGTGAAACATGTTAGGGAATGATTAGACATGATATTTATTAAATGTGATATGGTGTTTTCAACTGAAACCACAATAAAAATAGAGACAGCAAAAAGAAAATAAAAAGCGTCTTGTATTTTTCATGTCAATGAATATTTTAAAAAAAATTAACTAAATATAAAAAGCTAGCTAGATATAAGGGGGTGGAGATTTTATCTTAAATCATGTAAAACAAAACCTGTTGGAGAACCCTTTGAGACACCTCAAAATTGTTGCATCAAGAAGTGGTGGATGAACCCCACTAGGGTTATTGTAGGACAAAGAGAAGCATAAATATAACCACAAAACACCAAAAGAAACTTTACTACACTTTACAACTTTCATGGAATAAAATGACCAAATATACAAGCGAAAAGTAAGGCACCACTAGAACTTTGGGAATAAAAAATTAAACTTACTTTTACTTTTTATCTTCTATGATTGATATATTTTTATATATTTTTCATGTAAAGACAATGCCATCTACATTTACCGAAACATGTATTGTTTGTCTTTTATTTTGAAAAAAAAAAAAGAAAAAATTTATGATAAAAAACCTATAACACCCGTTTTAAGTAACATAGAGACCAAGGGTTTTGAAGATAAGTTACTTAGTTTTGAAAAGGCAAGTGGAAAGGGCAATTTGGACACATATGAGTGATGGTGGGTATTTGGGTCAGTATAAAGGAATGTTGATACAGATGTTTTTCTACTTATGGACAAGACAAGGGCACATGGAGAGAGAGTGCAGGAGGGGTCTTTATGCTTCTATAGAATTTGGACCCTTGGGCATATATACACACATATATTCATATATATATTTCTATATTTATATGTATATGTATTTATATTATTTAACATTCTATTTTTCAGGTAACTTAATCAATAAAAAAAATGATAAGTTATAAAAGTAGTTCATATATTTAATGAGAAAATTAATATGTCATAATGTTTATATATTAGATAAACTACAAAATTCATTTATGTTTGCTTCATGTGAAAAACTTTTTTTTTTTTTGGAAAAAAATTTAATAAGTAGTGTGCATTATGTGTATTATATGTGGTGTTAATTATTAATTATCTTTTAATACAATGAATAAGATAGTAGTTAGTTTTTAAAGTAATTAACTTTTTTCTTTGGCATAGGTTTAGGATGGAAATTTGCTATCCTTTAAATGCTGTTTATCGTATATCGACAAATAAATGATTGCCACGTTTTTATAAAACGATAATGATTTTTTTTATTTGTGATTTTTTATTTATTAAATTTATTTAACACGTGACAAATGCTTCTTTTCTAGGATAAGATGAAGACACTATGCCTGAGACAATAAATGACTTTTAAATATTATAAGATATATATCTTTATTTTGATGGTTAGCCATTGGTTTTGAGTGGTTGGAGGGGTTTAAATCTTTTCCTTCATTAATTTTATTAGATGGTTTGTAGAGGACAATATGGTCCTTTTCCTTTCATTGTTTTTTCCGTAGTCTAATAGATACCTCATTCTCCTCTCATTTATTTTGTCCTTTTCCTAAAATTTACTATGCCCTTGAAATATTTTGCACTCAAACCTCAGATTTAAGCCTCGGCCTAAAAACAAAAACCCTCAGATCCAAGCACTGCCACTCACTCACTCTCTCTCTTTCTAACCAACACAACACAACACACCCACACCACCATACTTTGTCACCTTCCCACACATCCACCTCTATATAAAGCTTAGTTATTTAGTACAGCATACTATCTCTCTTTCAAAAACAAACACACACACACACATTCTCATAAATCCTATGTTTTTTTGGTAAATCCAAGTACAAACCGCTGGTCTTTTCCTATAACTTATAAGCTGTTCCTCAGCTTATAATCTCAAATTCCAACACACCCTTTTCTTAAAATCCTCTATTTCTTCTATTTCTACTCATCTTTATTATATTTATTCATTTGATCTATTTATTATCAATATGCCTTCGAGGATATCCGATGCTTTTAGGGCACACCCCGTGTATGTCCACCAAAAACACTTGGACTTTGATTCAATAAAGGAGTTGCCTGAATCATATGCATGGTCAAAACATGATGATCATCATAACTCCAGCCTCACATCATCATCATCATCATTAAATAGTCATGAATCCGTGCCTATTATTGATCTTAATCATCCAAATGCAATCGCACTCATAGGCCATGCATGCAAAACATGGGGTGTATTCCAAGTCATCAACCATGGCATACCAATAAACCTCCTTAATCAAGTTGAATCGGCTGGTAGAAGTCTTTTCTCCCTACCGGTCCAACAAAAACTCAAGGCGGCACGGCCACCGGACGGGGTTTCGGGTTATGGTGTAGCTCGAATTGCTTCATTTTTTCCTAAGTTAATGTGGTCCGAAGGTTTCACTATAGTTGGTTCTCCACAAGAACATGCTCGCCAACTTTGGCCCCAAGAGTACAACAAATTCTGGTACTTGATTACATTAAACATGCACGTGCAATAGGCTTATTAAATTAATCGATTGCTTTGGTTTTTCTTCCTTGGTGGTCATAATGTTATTTTTTTTTGTTTTGTCATGTCATTGGTGACACGTTGAAAAGTTGACGATGAAACGATCTTCCTGTGTTTTTCAATTATAAAAGTAGCCAAATATCTCATGGAATTCATGGCCCACAAAAAGGGATTCAAATCTTACAGATGTGGAATTTCAAAAATTTGTACATGCAATTAAGTTATAAATTTTACATATTTTTTCTTAGTCATTTGTTATTAAATAAAGCCATTTATGGTTTTCCTTTTGTGCCCATATTGTATTTGATTAATGTAATTTTGTTTTTGTTTTGGTTTAGTGATGTCATTGAAGAGTACAAGAAAGAGATGAAACAGCTTGCGGGGAAATTAATGTGGCTAATGTTGGGGTCGTTAGAAATAAACAAAGGAGACATCAAATGGGCTGGGCCTAAAGGGGATTTTTGGGGGGCTTGTGATGCTTTACAATTGAATTCATATCCGGCATGCCCCGACCCGGATCGTGCTATGGGCCTTGCAGCCCACACCGACTCTACACTCCTCACTATCCTCTACCAAAACAACACAAGTGGATTGCAAGTCATAAAAGAAGGAAGTGGGTGGGTCACGGTTCCTCCAATACCCGGTGCACTTGTAATCAATGTGGGCGATTTGCTCCACATACTATCCAATGGCCTATATCCTAGTGTACTCCACCGTGCCGTGGTTAACCGGACCCTCCATCGGTTATCCGTCGCATACCTCTACGGGCCTCCAAGTAATGTGAAAATCTCACCTCTACCGAAATTAATTGACCCGACCCATCCGCCGCTTTATCGGCCCATCACATGGAGCGAGTACCTTGGAACCAAGGCAAAACATTTTGATAAGGCATTATCTTCGGTTAGGGTTTGTGCTCCTATCAATGGAGTGCAAGATGTAATTGATAAGATAGTAAAAGTAGGTTAAGAGTGGATCTGATTATAAATTATTGTATTATTATTTTCTATTATTATAACAAGAAAGGGATTCGAACCTAGTTTTTCTCATCAGTAAATTACTATATTATTATTTTCTTACTTTGTTTAATAGGAGAGAAACGTGGATTTATATATAATTTAAAGTAGTCTAATAACCTATGGAAAGAACATCGGGCAAATGAGGATAAAATAATATCATATCATTCTTGGAGATAAAAACAAGAAAGTCTCTATTGTGTATTTTGTTTTAGCATATGGAAAGATAGATACACAGAAAAAGAAAAACCCTAATAATTTAAGTACGCGACACATAAACCGACACCTTTTCTTTTGCCCCGGATATGAAGGAAGATCCCCCTTCCAGTGCTCCATCGAATAAGACAATGAACAAGTTAAAATATGGATAAATCCTTACATGAGGCTTTGGAGATTGATAGAGAGAGAGAGTCCAATCATTTCTCGTATATCAATGAAACATTTATCAACAACAAGAGGTCGCCATTGTTGTGCTCGGAACATAGAATATAATTTAACTGCCTAAGATTGTCGCTTTTCTTGTACATCATTCATTCATTGCCAACCCAATGAGTCCTGCCCATGGTTGTTTTGGGAGTATTCTCATGACAATGCATATACATCATCCAACAGCTCACAATGTATTTACATTTAATAAATAAAGGTAGCTTTAACATAACTTCAAAAGCATCATTTTCACTATTATTAAAATCTGGGAGCCAGTGATGTACTGGGCGACACTAGTTAAACGAAAGCGGTTAAGGAGTCGAACTAAATTAGGGCTAGATAAACAGTATTTAGTTTAAGCTTATCATGAAAATTTTAGGTCGATTTTAATATCCTATACACTTAAGATGAATAATTATTCATTTATTTCTTATTCTTCGTAAAGTTGATATTCGGTTAAGGAAAATGAAAATTTATAATAAATTATTATTATGTAAAACGACGAATAACGTAAAATGATGAATATCATTTTATATCCCATACCTATAAATTGCCACTTTATTAGTTTATTTTTTAGCTTTAACATAAATATCCCTTTTTGAAAATATCACATATACAATTATTCTCTTTTTATAATAAAGATAAGCATCATCATTGATATTTTGTCTTTTACTCTAATTATTAAACTCAAACTTAATTTCACCTACTTAGCTAGTATTTATCGTGTTTAAAGAGTCAACTAAAACTCAATATCAATAAATTCGATTAAGTTGCTTAATCAGTTACTTACTAAAATAGCTGATGCAACAAGTAGCGTAATAATCAAGATTAATCAATGATTAATCTTAAAAACTAAAACGAAGTTAAGGAAAATTTCACTCAAGGAATTTTGGAATATTAATATGTGATAAAAGTCATTCTATAACCAGAAGAAGATGATTATATACCTTCTCTAAAAAAAAAAAAAAAAACCCTAAATGTCCAAAATATAAAAATTAGAACTATAACTTCGAGGCTTATTTGGGGATATGAACAAAGGATTTGGACCTGAAAACTGCTATGTTATTGCAAGATTTGTAGATTTTTAAAAGAATTTCGCATGCATATAAAACAATAAAAAAACAAAATTGTGTGCTAAAAGTTATAACTTCTAGAAGATGAGCTATACTTTTATTTTTTCTTAGATATTTTGAATTTGTCTAATTTATCCAGGAACTAGCCTGCAATCTGCTCACCATCAATAACTCACCTTTGACGTCCGCTCGATCATTAGAATTAAAGTCCGAGCATATGTGCAGCCAAACTTGAGTATCTGTAGGCTTAATTTATTTTTACCCCTATGTCCAATTAGAGATATATAGCATTAGTGTCTCGAGAAACACGATCTAGAAATAAATATAAACGTGCATTAGGATTGTGGAGAATTCCAAAGAGTGGATGTCCTGTTACAAAGGACCGATCCTACGGGATAAGTTAAAAACATTAAAATAATTCGAAAATAAAATTACAAAAATATCATGAGGGTAAAAATAATTTTAAAAATAAATAAATTAAACTTATTTATTTTGAAGAAATGACTTTAAATTATAATGAACTTATCTCTTCAACGAGTTTAGTATATAAGTATAATAAACTTGTCTCTTAAATAGACGAGAGTTTGATATAATCTAAACTCATCATTTAAAGATACAAGTTCAATGGCTTAGTTTTGAAATTATTTTAGTCTTAATGATATTTCTGTAATTTTATTTCAAAATATTATTATCTTTTTCCTTTTCCCCAATCCTACATAGGCTTTATGTGAAGTACGTTTCAGTGTACATTTGGATTTAGGAATGAAATAAGTTGAAAATAAAATAAAACAACAACAACAACAACAACTACTACTACTACTACTTTTTGTGATTAATTTAAGATTCACACGTAGTACAAAAATTTGATGGAAAAAAAAAAAAAGAATAGCTATTCCTTTGGTATTATGATACAATATTTGGCATGAAAGGGTTGGAATCAGAATGAAATGAAATAAGAGATCGGCTGGCAAATCCTTTTTTGCATTTGGAAGGAAAATATATATATATATATATATATATGATACGTAAACTTTACTATTTTTGTAATTAAGTATCTAAACTTTAAAAGTATTAATTTATAATTACTTACAATTTTTTAAAAATAATTTATAACATAAATTAAGAAAGTAGTTTAAAAATGTACAAAATTTATGAGTTTAATAAAAAAAAGGTAAAAATTAAGTAGTTAATTATAAAAATAAGTAACATTCTGCATCAAATATAGTATTTACTCTATTTGGAAATATCAGTGGAATCGTTGATTCATTTTATATATTATAGTAGTATTTGTAGAAAATATCCTTAATTCATTGATAATAAAAATATATATTATATATTAAAATTTTTTTTTAATAAATTTCTATAATGGGATTACAGTGCAATTGATTCCATCTTATGAAGGCAAAATTGTATTCCCTTTTAAAGCCTAAATTGCAATTTCTTACTCATTAATTATAAGAAATCATGATTTCATTTCAGGTCATTCTTAAGCACCAAACATGGTAAAAATTATGAGAACAAGAACAGTTATTTTCTTAACGAATCATAAGAATAGATACGTGAAGTGTCATGAATAACTATTCTACCTACCTTTATGATACGAAGCCAATCAAAGATACTAATCCCATGAGCCAAAAATGGGGGCTAGAGTTTTTGTTCCTAAAAGTAATGGCAAAAACTAACCTTTTCCCCTGTGATGGAGATATCATGAACTAGTCAAATTGAGTGCCGCAGCAAGTGAATATGAAATTCCTATCAAGATCACGTCATGAACTTAGCTCAACGTATGCTCGGACTATAAGTTTCACTTAAATCATCTGCTTGCAGAGATGTAATTAAAAATTGCAAAAAAGAATAATTATATATATATATATATATATATATGCTGCATTTGGCGGGTCTAAAAGTAAGATGTTGAGTTTTGTGACTAAAGTCAAGTGGAATAAATGGTCCTTTAATTTTATTAAATTGAAAGTCTTTAACTAATTTTTTAACTATGTTTACTAATATGGTGTTAAATCATCATCATCATCTCTTTTGTACAATTCATGTAGAACTTACAATCATTGTTTCCCACTTTCACAATCATTTTCCATATCCAATTAGCTAGTGAACCATTCTTATATGCTTTACTTTACATAATTGTACTCACTGATCGAACCACCATTTCAAGTTGAGTTGCTGCTATTGGTCTATTGGTCCCACATGAGTTTGCTCTTGGGTTTTGTGTCTATTGATAAAATGTCACATATAATTACATTAGTTACTGTTTGTGAGGTCTCATCCTAATAATAGTTAATAATCAAACTAATTAACTTGATTAAACATTTCCAAAGATTGTTAGCACAATAATTACTTGTTCAGCTCTATTAATCACTATCTTTTCATTTTGATTTATAACCTATGTAAGAGTTACACTTAGCTTAAACCTCCATTACCTACTTCAATTATATATCAATTTTTCAATAGCTATATATTATATTGTATTAGTATTTTTAATTTATTGTAAATGTTAAATTTGGTACCAGAATTTTACGTGAAAATTTAATTTAGTGTATAAATTTTAAAATGGCCAATTTAATACCAATTAAACTTTTTTGCGATTATTTTTACTACCTCCTTAATAAATTTTTTCTTTATTTGTAGATATAAAAATAGAGCATATCATTAAATTTTTACCGAATGCTTCTAAAATCATCTACTATTTATAGGCTGCATTTTCTACGTCAGAAAACTAAGTAAACAGTGTTAATGAAATAAAACCTTGATTGAGTATTAAATTAACTATTTTACTATTCACATGCAAAATTTGACCTTTTGTCTTTTGTTTAAGTATGACATATGAATTTGGAACGAGAAAAGAAGCCAAAAGTGAGGAAAAAAATAAAAGAAGAAAGAAAGAAAGAAAGCCTCAGCCTCACTCCTAAGCCATGGAAGAACAAAAAGACAAAACACATCTGTTATTATCTCACACATCTCTATATCCTTTTTGTGGAACCAAGTAATGGCAGGTTTGGAAGTCCCAATTATTTTATAGCTCTTAGGGAAATATCATGATTGATAATAATAGAAAACCGATGGCTATAATGGTGCCGGAAAATAAGCTTATGGAAATTTGCAAGCTGCAAAAACAGAAATCATGTGGTAGCGAAACATATAGTATAGGGTAAAGTTCCAAAATCTGCCATGCCTGTGCTATTCAAAACGGTTGCTTTTGGAAATCATACACCAAAACGGGAAAGAGTTTGATGTTCTCATTAATGGAACAGGCACAATTTGTTCCCTCATCCTGATGGATTTCTAGGAATTTTCAAGGTTTGTTTCCTTAAAAGGGTATGTAAAAGATTTAGGTCCCATGATCTTTTATGGGGCTCAATTATTGATTTCCTTCACCTTTTGATGACAAAGTGATAAATAAGTATAGTGATGGAAAAAAAAAGAGGAAGTTTTTTGAAAATGTAATCGTAAATGAAGAAAAGTTTTTATAAATTTCGCATCGTAAAAAATATCATTGATAGGAATCTTATTGCGCTTTCTTTCGATTAGAGTAAAGTTTTCCATTCCTTTGCCATATAAATTAAATAAATCTTAAGTTATCAAAAGCAAAATATCAAACAGTGGAGTCAATATTTGGAGACAAATTCAAGTAGAGAACTGAAATTTTTAGTAGTTTAAATAGAGAATAATGTTTTAATAAGTGGTGAAAAAAAAAAATCCTGCTATGGTGCCATTATAATATTGTTAATTGAGTTGCCATGCCATGACAAATTTGCAAGATAATGTTGATACTTAATTTTCACTACTTGAGAATATGATCTTCTATTTTAACTGCTCAAGCCATTGTTGTACCATTTGAATATTGATCTCCTTTTGCATATATATATATATTTATATATATTTTTTTTTTTATTTTCAATTTGTTAACCGATATAGTAATTATGGGTCAACAAGTCCAAGGAAGTTGGATTAACAAGTTTAATATATAGGTAGTTAAATATATGAACCAAAATCAATCTTGTAATCTATAGATAAAGAGATTTTAATGAAATGTTGATGTGTATGAAGCGTGGGACTTCTACTTAATATAGCTTAGTATAAATATAAACCAATAGATCATTGTAATGTGTTTGATCTTATAGGGTTATAAGACGACTTTGTGTACTATTTCAAAACTCTATAGGATTTATGGTTAGGTTATGGATATATTGAAAATTCGATGGGAACATAACCCAATAAAATTCAAAACTTAAAATTATGAAATTTTCATTGAAAAATAATGATTTTCCATATTTGGCTCTTAGGTCCATCTACCGTTCTTTCAAGTTACTAGTAGTTGCAAGTGTGAAGGCCATCTTTCTTCTGATGTACACACCATGATCACTACACAAGTGCTACAGTTAAATAGTATCATTGGCCATCTATGTATATTTTGGGAATGCGTATAAAGAAAATATGTTTGTGTTGCAATAGATGGATTATTTTATTGATATTTCGTAGGTCACATATGCTCATGTAGATTTGTCCAATTGAAACTTCATAATTGCAATTATTTTTCAATTTAATAATTTTAGCACTAGATTATACACGTTCACTATAAGAAATTTTGGTTTTAGAGACATAAATTTCTATTTCTAAAAGTGAAAAATTTGTCTCAAAAGATTTTTAGAGATAAAATTTTCATTACAAAATTCTATCTTTAAAATCATTGTTGCTAATTCTTTTAGAGACATATTTATTATCCATTGTAATTTTGTAACAAAATTTCTATTGTAGAATTTATGCTTGATTTAAAATTAGTTATTATTATATACTCATTTAGAAAATAATAAGTAAAACTATTCCATCACAAATCTGTCTCTGATTTTAAGATGAATTATTTAAGATATTCCCATTTAAGATATTCCCATTTATCTCCTATACTTGGTGTTGTCCTTCCTAGGAGATCACCCATCTTAGAATACTATGCACTAAGTACAGTTAATAATGAAGTTTTGTCAAGCAATAAATTGATGACCCAATTCATATTTTCATGAACAATGTTCCACTATTGTTTATAATTAATTACTAACTTAATTTACTAATTCATACTTTATAATTACACTTTATCTATTTATGAAAGGTTTTTCATTAATATTTTATCCATATAATATATAATATGTATATATATTAAGTTTACATTGTATAATAATTATTTTATATTATAGATTTATTATTAATATTCAATATTTTTAATTAGTATATTATAATTTTTTTCACCAAATATGATATTATTATTAAAAAATATTATATAGTATGTAGATATAAATAGTATTATATATAAAATTATATATATATTTAATGATATATATAATAGTTATACTTTTTACACTACTTATTTTTTACTAAATTAGTAAATTTTATATTTTTAAGTAATATATTTATTTTTGTGTATTTGCTTGTTATTACACTTAAGAAATTACGTTGAAACATCTTAAACTGCTTATGCTTAATTAAATTGCATATGTGTATATATTGATTTATTGATGTAAGAAATTTGTTGTGAATATTTTTAGTTGATAAAATTGTATATGTGTTAGTGTAATTAGGAAGTTGTCCTCTAATTTTATTTTAGTAGAATCCCAATTTTTATGCCTTTGAAACCCAAGCCCACAAAAATAACATAAGCCCATGAAAAGCCTTTTCACTTTACTTAAGATGCCATAAAAGTCAAAGGAAGATTTTATGAGATAATTATCATGTCTAAAATTTACAAAATCAATTCCTAAGATAAGTCCTTAGTTGATGCCACTTTCAAGCAAAAATGCTCCTTCATTTTGATCTAATTTTCTTCCAAAACTCATCAAGATTTCATCTACAAGTCAAGGTCAATTAAGGTAAAGTTTTATATACCTTTTCTAATCATTTAATCACTTGTTTCTTCCATGTAAGACAACTCCTATATGTGTAAGGACCAACAAGGCTAGATATATAAAGCTAAGCATGTACAGTCTCTAGCCACATGTAATTCTGCAATATTACATGTACAACTATCTCTAAAGAAGGAGGTTGTAGAAAATATTTGTCTAAATATGTCATAAGACCCATTTCAAAAACTCATTAGAAGTAGCATAAACTTACTATTATAAAAGCTTTGTTGTCCTTTCAAAACATAATAGAAAACTTTATACATTTATATATATATATATATATTACATACCAAGGCTTGAGATCAGGCCTTAACAGAACATATACAAGTTGAAAAGACTTAATAATTACATTGCCCACTAGACTATTATAAAACAAACATCATCAAGATCAGGGTTCCTAGTCCTCCCACTCGTCTAGAAAGTCCTCAAAATCAGTCCTATAACTAAACTTAGAGTAAAACTCATCCTCATCGATACCTGAAATTGGAAATCATGAGCCAAAGGCTCGGTACGCAAGTAGCACAAGTAAATACAAAGTGACAAGCACACTTAGGCTAAATGCAATGCAACAACTAGTAATTTAATTTTCTTTAATTAAGTAAACTAATCAATATTGGAATGCTCAAACTCCGATTTCAATCCTAGAGAACCTAGGGGTTCTAAGTAATAGTAGCTGCTTAGAAGATTGCTATAGGCAGTCCGAATACCTATATCTCCTCCATCTAACTGAAAATGAATAGTACCGTCCTTTAGGGTTTATCGCTATTTCTTATCTTTATTTAACTTTATTCATAATATTACTTAGTTTCATTAGTCTCGTAAATATAAACTAAATCATATTATTTCCTCTTAAGAATAAGTAAATATTATACCAATACTATAATCCCTATCAACTACCTACCGAGCCACTCATAAATGTTATTGCATCATGACAAGGGTGGCCTAAGTGCTTAACTACCATGTTAACCTTGATAACAAGGTTGTCACTTCTCAGACCGGATTCAATGGCACATGCACTACTAATTCAAACATATTTAGGTCATCTTGGATATTAATTGATTCAAGAATGCCTAACCTAACAACCATCAATCAAGCTACTATGTACTTGGAATATCTGATATATTAGTCAAATGGTCAACAGGTGAATTCAAATTGATAGAAAAATCTATAAAATAAATAAATTCAATTCATATAACTCTCAATATTAATAATAGTCAAAACTAAGTTCTTCATTTACTATAAAGCTTAAATAAAAGTCATATTTAATTATTACTTAACATTTATACATATATCTGTATAACACGTTCCATTATTTTAAATTTTGAAACAAACTAAAGGCTAAGGGCAATTGTTCCATTGAAAAAATATATATAAAAGTAAAAGCGAATTCTTCCAGCAAGTATATTGGGTCAAATCAAGCAATATAATGATGAATAAAGTATCGATCCCACGGGGATTACTTAACTACTAAACTGATATTGGATTCTACTATTATTTAAGCAATCAAATTTAGAGAAATAACTAATCAACTACTGTTAAAACTAGATTGTAATTGTCATTAAGAGTAGAGAGAGTGTTTCATAAAGATATATTGATTGAGTGTGGGAAAAACAGAATCCATCTTAGCTTCACTAATTAGATTGCTATCATGTTATAATAACTATTAGCTATGTGGATATTCATATGAAATTATTTAAGACCTTAATCCCATTATAGGTTTTAAAATCTTTAAAACCACCAATTAATCCATTAGCTTCCGCTACTCAAATTAATTGTAGAATCTAATTCACAATCATGAATCTTCCAATTCTATGATTGACTAATGTCCTAAATCAATTTGTCCTAATCCCTTAGTAAGGAACTAATCCAAAAATTGCATGATTCTTTAAGGATAATTTTTAAAACAGATTAAATATTACTGCTTCCGTAATTGTTATTTAGCCTAAATTTAGGAATTCTTTATGAACCTTAATTTCCCTTGTGAGTTATCAAGAGTCCTATAAACCTAGCTTAAATAAGAAACATGATTTATAATAGGAATTACAACATGAATATTTCACAAATCTAACAATTCTATAACATAACTAAATCATCCTATTAATCTTAGGGTTTCATCATATTCCTAAAATGAAAACTTAGAACAACATAGATTGATTCAAATAATCACAAGTCAAAGTAATTGCAATAAGAGAATTCATCTTTAAAACCAAAATCACAAATTGAAATTGCGTAAAGATAATAGAATAGATGTCACCAATTTTAATTACAAGTTGTATCCTTGTTGCAAAACTTCAACAAAACTTGATCTTCAAAATGATTACAAGACTTCTCAATCGAAAAACTTGAATCTGGAACAACTCTCTCATAAATCTAATACAGGATCTATATTCTACTTTAGATCTGATGGATATCTAAAGGAAATTTCGTGTCTCTTTTATCAACATAGTAGGGAGTTTTATAAGTAAAAGCTGAAGAATTCCATAAGGATCAATGTATACCGAAAGTTATAGAATTTACGTCGGTGGCTTACATGGCAACGTAGGACATAAGTTGGCTGAAGGTAGCAGTGTAGAAGCTCGTACTAAAGATTTTGATTTTGTGGGTGTGGAACACTGGCTCAAGGCCTGCGGCATATAATTCCTAGTAGTCGACATTCCTTCAAAATATGAAAGGCAGCCTTTGCTCCTATGCTGGTGGTGTTGAATCTAACGTTTAAAAGTTTAGTTCTGTACATATGTAAGGCTAGCTAAAGGCTGGTAGCGTAGGATCAAGATTTGTCGCTGTATGTTGTCATTGTTGAAAGCTAGTGAAGTTTTTTATTGAATGTTGGCGGGTTTGTTTAGTTGATTAAAGACTGGCTTTACTCATGTTTCAATCTAGTGGCTTAATTCTTAATTTGATCCATCTTCTTTCTTTTCTTTGTTAAATTTCCGCAAAACTCCTCTATCTTGCATATAATTTCATTCTAAGTCCTCTGTGATATAAAATATCAAATTAAGAACACTTAGAATTCTATAAAATTAATAATAATTTATCATTAGTTGTTCAATAAAAAGTATATAAAATATGACTTTATCAGCAGTTTAGGAAGGGCCATGGAGAATATTGCTACAAGAAAACTATATCGCGCCTTTACAAACTGGGGGTCATGTGCTGCAAAAAACTCACAGCTTGTGTCTCAGGCACATCGAGGCTCAACATTAGGTCGTGATAGAAGCTTTTCTCCAATACGTAAACTTATTTTTAGGCCTAACATCTTTCATTGTTGACACTGGCATCAAAATTTACCCCTTGACACTTACACTAAGTTTACCATTGATTCACTCGAGAAAAAGTAGGCGGCATCAAACAAATAGAAACAGCCTCCAAAACGACCATCTCACTACAAACTCTTCTAAAACCATTACTAGCATCAAAATATGCACAAAGACAACCCAACACAATAACTTCTAGCAATTTTTTGATCCAGCATGAAACTTATCACCTCAAACCTATCTCTAGATCATCATAAGAGCAATATCAGAGCATAGTGAGAAGAACGATCAGATATGAATGGCCGTGTTTTACCTATGTTTCTTTTCAGTGGCACAACTATGAAGGCTCGATAAGAAACACAACTAAAACATACACCCTGTGTTCTCATTGTGTTTCTCCTTTGAAAATAGGATATATATATATATATATTTCGAAACTTAATCATCAAATTTTACTTCTAACATCTTACATCTAATCAACATATACACTTCATAATATTGAACACACATAAACTTCACACTCCCTTCATCAAACACTTCAATAGCACAACATCCCACAATTATTCCAATTCCCCTATCTTTCAAAATATTTATAAAACTTCCATACACTCCACTTCTACAACATCAAGAATCTATTTAATCCTATAAATCAACATAAATCATTAATACTTCATTCAATTCTTTATAAAGGCATTAAAATAAGGGTTTCGCATTCATGAGGAAAAGAAATGAAGAGATAATCATATATGCATGTAGAAATTTATCTCAAATGATCTTAACTCAAAAATGAAAAATTTATAGTGATTTTGATGAGGAAAGGGGACAAAAATTGGGTCAAATGAATAAGAAACTTGCCTTCTTCCTCTTTCTCAAGAAAATGAATTTTTAGGGTCTGTTTTAGGTTGATATTTGACAAAATAAACTTTGTAATTATCTAATATTTACTTCATTGACTTTTCAGGCAACTAATAATATTTGTTTTTGACTTGAGCTTGGGCTTGGTTTTGTTTTGTTTTTTTTTTTTAACAAAATCTATTTTGGGTTTGATTTATTTAAGGAAAAACATGGGTCGAAAATTTATACACAACAAACAATACAATACCAACTATAAATCATATTAACACATTACAACATTCAATATAACATAATTAATAAATCATGCCAACACATCATATTTTATTAACTAAATAGTTACTATTAATTTCATATTTCAAGCAAACAAATCATATACATGCAAATAAATTAAACACAGGGGTTTAAGATATTTCATTATGAATGAGTTTTAGTGAATTGAAGATAGCATTAGAAACTAAGTTGATCATTAAGTTTAAATGAGTCTTTTTAACGTAAAAGTAGATTAATGAAGTTTGTTTTAGTTATTTTGGTAAATAAATGAATTTGTTTGGTTCACATGTTGCACTAGAATTGAAAATGAATATGTGAGTGATATAGTAGTTAGATTGCTTGTATGTGCATATGAAGTGAGTGTATATGAATCTTTTAGAACTTAAAGGTAAGCTTATAAGTTGATTTTGAAGTGTTTTACTAAACGGAGATTATAATATAAAACTTATAAGGAGCAAAATTTCAAACTGAATCTAGTGCATCACATGCATGATGAAGGACATTATGCGTATTGAACAATCACGGGTTGACCATACTCACGATCGTCTTTGATCACACGTTTTTTATGATAATGGGTGTGATATGACCTACGATGGCCAATTATGGGTGTGATTGGGCTTATGGTAGAGACTGAGTAAAAAATTTAAAAGCAATTGGGGGCTCGATTTTTTTTTTTTTTTTTTTTTTACTGTGATCTTATCACAACCTAGATCACGGTTGTGATTGAGGGCACAATCTTCTTCTCATATTATTTCCCTCAATTATGGTGTGATGGTTTACGTAATGGCGGTAACGACCTTCATAAAGGCCGTGATGGATCCTCTTCTCCTATAAAAAAGAAAAAGAAAAGAAATTAAAAATAAAAGAATGTGTCATATAAATATATGTATAAATACTAAGTGGAGCATTGACATGAGTTTTATTTAAGTTTGATGAAAGATTGAGAATTTAATGTTTAATTGTGTCTTAAAAATGAAGTGTTATATGAAATAGCTTTCTTTTAATAGATTCCTCTACTTAGTTGTGTTTGTCTACTAATTCTTTGCTAGATATATCAGTTCATTCTAATACGTAGTGATTTGATTGTTGGCTATTAAGGTAGGCATATCTAAAACAACTATAAATAAAGATGGCTTAAAAAGTGATTGAATTTGTTGTGTTTATGTCGTTTAATCTAGTTCGTGGAGTGACAACTCTATTCGGAGCTGAGCATGGTAGTTAGGCCCTAGGCCACCTCCTTGTCATGATGTAACGAGAATTTATAAGTGCTTAATAGATGATCGATAGGGATAATGGAATTGGCATAATGTTTACTTACACTTAAAGGGAAGTAATATGATTTAGTTCATGTTTATGAAATTAGTTGAACTAGAAGATATTATAGATTAAGGTAAGTAAATATGAAAAATAACGGTGAGCCCTAGATAAAACCATTATCTTTATAGATATTCTTATATGTGATATAAGTATTCGGACTATTTATATCAACTCCCTAAGTAGCTGCTGTTACTTAGGACCCCAGTTTTCCAATGGTTTGTTATCGGAATTTGAATACTCTAATATTGATTTGATACACCTAAACATTGGATTATAACTAAATGGTTGTTGCATTGCATTAGATGAAGAGTGTTTGCCTCTTTGTATTTGTTTGTGTTACTGTGTATTGGGCTACAACTCTTTTTTTTTTGTTACATGTATTGATGAAGACGACTTTTATGATCAAATGGGTTATGGTATAGATTTTTTAAAATTTTCTTGATGAATAGAACGACTAGGAAACCTAGCCTAGTGATGTTTGTTTTTATAAAAGACCTAGTTAAGGCTTCGTTAAGTTTGATGTGATTTTCGTTAAAGGCTTAATCATAAGCCTATGGGTCATAACATGAAGCATTAAGTTTGTAATCCCCAGGTTTTGGCCATAGTATAAGTTAAAAGGTTTAAAAAGAATTAAAATTTAAATATTATTTCATCTCTTGAAAAATAATAAAAGTTTTGGCAATATTTTAATTAATATTTTTCAATTATATAATGTCTTGTTTTGCCTACATTAAAAGGGCTATGATTTTTCATATTTTATATTAAACCTATTCTAAAGTACTAGAAATTTATTGCAAACCGTCATAATGAGTTTTAAAGTAGGAGGATATTGTCATTTCTCTTAAATAAAGTTTCTTTCATTAAAAGTGGATATGATGATTCCCAATAAAACCATACTTATTTTCTTTTACGTAAAAGAAAAGTAATCATGATTTAAAAGTTTTCACGAACTGGGTGTTGTTGTTGTTGTTTTTAGAAAGTAAACATGATATTTTCGAACTATCTCCTCTTCCAAAATTAATTTGTTTTACCAGCACCAAAAAATCTTTTCTTTCCAAACTTTTGTATTCTTAATTTAAGAAACCCCAAGATCGTGTTTACAAGTTTTACAATCAGTGTTTCAGAAGAAGAAAGTGAAGTCATTTTCAAAAGCACAATAGGTAACTTCGTTTTATCCTATCTTTGTCAAATACAACAATGCATGTGCACATTTCACCATTCATGAGTGAAATATCGTTTTTAGCATGTATCACTTTTTAGAAAATTGAAAGATGAAACTTGGTTGCTAAGAAATGTAAAAAATAGATGAAAGCCTGTTTTATGAGTTGTTTAAGCCTAAAATGAATACTGTCTGTTAAATGTGTTTAAACAAAAGTTATTTAGGCCTCATTTTTTCCAAAAAGTTGTCAAAACTTGTTTTCTAAGCTTATCGATGCCTAAAGTTATATTAAGTCTATTGAAAGTTTACAAACAAAGCTAACTTAATTTATCTAAACTAAAGATGCAATATAACAATAGATTTACCCTATAAGCTCTTGTGTTAAATCTAAGTTAGGGTATAAAAGATAAAGTTCCTGTTAGATTAGTGTTGTTGTTGTGTTTTAGATTGTTTTTATGTGCTTTTTGATGCTGATCTATTCTAGAGAAGTTAGTGGTGTTTTAGAGTTGTTCTAGGTTGTTTTATATGTTTCAAGTCGATGCGGCTTAGTTTTCCATTGAGGTGGATCAAAGGTAGATTAGTGTAAGTGTCGAAGGGTAAGTTTTTGATGAATAGTATTTGTCGTGCCTAAAGTTGAGCACACAATTGCCTTCGATAGACATTGAAAGTTGTCACACCTAAAAATGTTTTAAGTATTGGAGCTTAGTATTGTTGCGACTTACTTTCAGCCCTGACGTACCTTGTGACAGTCATTGAGGGTTATCGAGGCCAAATTTAATCGAAATGTTTTGAGCACAACTCTAGTCAAGGCCTAATGTCAAGCCCTTGACTTGCCCTTAACACATGTTGTGAACATTTTTAACAACACTCGACCCTCAATTAATGAGACGTGACATGTTTCTTGTACCTATGTACCCCACGACCTTTCCTAAGTGACCCTTAACCCAACTTTAGTAGAAAGCAATGGCGATGAGCATAGGTTAAGAAGTTATAACGAGAATCTAGAATGCTTGAAGCTTTGATAAGAGTTATACCTTCTATGTTATGTATTAGTAATATATGCTTCTTGTTCTCTAGGAGCTTTCAACCAAGACCTTGAGTTTCTGGAAGATCACTATGATCTATAAGTAGGATGCATAGGTGAGTCACTTGAATTTTATCATGTTGTTGTGCTTGCTATTGCTTGTTGTTATGTTGATTGTATTTCTTGTTTGTTGAATGATTAGTTGTTGTAAGTACCATCATCTGCATAATTGCTAGAGTAAATGGATAATTTTAAATACTAGGCTAAATTAATTGGATATATTTGTTGCATGTGATTGAATCGTAATTGAAAGTATTTCAAAACATATCTCTAAAGGAACATGACTTGGAGTTTCTCAAGTCTCTCTTTCAGTCTTTTGAAATTGCTGAGTTTTACCAAAATAGTTTGTGAAATAAAATCGAGAACTTTCTGAATGATGTTTTGATAGTGGATTTTACTTGAATCAGGGTCCACTTCTCATTAGGTGATGGTAGATTTGCTTGAATCAGGGTCTACCTGTTAAAATCACCATAATTGAGTAGCGGTAGATGTTGCTTGAGTTAGTGTTTACCTTTTATGTTCTCTAACGTTGGGGAAGGATGAATGTTACCTGAGTATGGGTTTATCTTAAACAATTGAAGTGTAGACAACGTAAATCTACACCGTTTATTACTCCGGACACCCATAAATGTGTTCATTGCATTCATCATGTGTGCATTTTATATGGTTAAGTGTGGCATTGCATATGATTGTAATTAAAAACTTGTTCAGCTTCTATTTGAAGAGTGGTCTGATTCGGTTATGTCACTAAGCTTTGCTGTGCTCACACTCCTATAGATTTTATCCGCCTTCAGGATCTTTAAAGTGGCTCCAAGCTTATGGTGAGAAGACTTAGTAGATCTTGAAGGGAAAATCTAGGGCTTGAGTGGAAGCGAAGATAACTTCTTTTGAATAGAACAGTACATGCTGTTTCCTTTAAGTTATAAAGTTTTGCTATTTGTAAGATTTCATGCTGTAAAGAATTTATATTTATGTAAAATTTCTTATCTTAACAACTTTACGATCTTATTATAATTGTCTACGCCACAGGGCATGTTAGTCTTACAGTATTTATGTAACTTCCTGAAGGCCCTAGTTGGTTACATGACGTATTGTTACTACTACGTACCCTGTTGAGGGTGTGACAAAGTTTCTCTTATGCTTTAAAATAAAGGCCTTGTAATCTTTTGAAGTAGCAAATTGTTTGGTCCTATTGATGTAACATATATGATGTTGATCTACTCTTAATAACTAGCTTTTGAATTAATGTTTTTATGGTGTGTTTAAGCAAACATTCAATATAAATGTTGTTTTTAATGGATAGTCTTCCATGTAAAGCTGAGGTTTTGCATGTAATGGGCTAGACACGCCTGGACTTGAGTTTGGGGGGGGGGACATATGTAGAACTTATAAATATAAATTTTGTTGGAATTATATAATAAATATACTAAAAATAATATAAATATTGATTTTTTATTAATGTATTATTAAAATAATATATCATATCTATTTATATATATTTAGATATACTAACTTTACATTTTAAACTAATTATTTTATATTATATATTTTATCATTTAAATATACTATATTTTTAAGTAGTATATTATATATTTTTAGCATATTTGTAATTATATTTTAAATAATATATAGTGTGTAAATATAAATTGTGTAAGATATATATAAAAAAGTTTTTTTTTTTTATATATTGAATGACATATGAATATAAAATTATAATAAATATATGTAATGAAATCATAGCCACAAGTTAATGGAATCTTAGCCAGTTGAATTTAAATCCTTTTTATTCATATATAGTGTTGGAGATTTTACATACAAAGTAGAATCTGAAAAATTTACTTGGATAAGCTATAATTATGGTTTTAGTAGCAATTTCGAGCTTTGCATACTTTTAACTATGATATAGACATGCGGTAGAACTGTCGTGTCTTTGATATAGGGGCATAACATGTTCTTTAAGTTAGAACAATTACTGCAATAAGTGATATAAGAAAAGTATCAAATAGTGATGTCCTGATTTTATTTTATTACTCTATTTATAGCTTAACCCTGGCAAGTATGGTATATAAAATATTTTTTTTTACATATTACGGAATAAAACAAGAAAGTGAATCCACAAAATGGTATTTACTAAAATATTTTTTTAATTAAAAAAATATTATATATTGATTTGGAGCGATTTTTAAACCTTGCTTCATAAAATTTTTGTAACTAATAATCAACCGTTATAAATAGTGGTCTATTGCCCCATGTCGGCGATCTTAGTTGTCCCTTCGTAGCAAATTAAAATTTATATTTATCCAGGTTTAGGTTCTATTTGTTATTTATTTCCAAAGGTTTTCTTAGGTGTCACAAAATTACTCCTTTAAATGCTTCACAAGACATATTTGCAATTGCAATATTAAGTCTCTTTGCAAGCATCTCTTCTGTTCTAAAATAGAAAATATCTTGCGTGACGACAAGTTGTTGATCTTATACATTGATGATATTCACATTGCTTATGGTTAGGCTCAATGTTTTCTACGTAATCACATTTTGATAGCATTTGGTTATCATAGAAATGGAACATAAAGAGAGATCAAGATACTACATTAGATATGAGCATGAGTTGGGTTTGACCTATGACCTAATTCAGTCCAGTAACGACCGATATAGCACGTTGGTCTAGTCTAGCCATGCGGGCCATGATCAGTCCACTATCCTAGCCGGTTGCTAGATTATGGTTTGTTCAAGCCTTTAATCAGCTAACTTACCGAATTAAAAAATATAAAATAAAAAGAAAATAAAATAAATAATAAGAGAAGGTCCAAATTATTTTCCATGTGAATAGTAAAACGTGTTGCTATACCAACACAAGTAATAAATATGCTTATGATGAATTTAGAGATTTGCAAGTGGGTTAAATGGATTCACCGAGCTTGGCTTATAGGTTAAACGAGCCAAAATTTCTTGATTTTGACCAAACCCACTTTGGGCTGTGGGTTGAATGGGCTTGCCTCATTATCTAACTCTTATAACCTACTTGTATATCTTTGAGAGTTAAATAAAATCAAATCGATTTTTTGACCCATTTATACTAATCGAACAAGATATATATAATAAAAAAATTAAGTTCTATAGGGTTATATTATAATAATAATAATAATAATAATAATAACAACAATAATAATAATAATAATAATAATAATAATAATAATTAAGTTTAATACTATTTTAATTACTTATTATAAGACGAGGTTTTAAAAAATAATTTATTGGATATTATATTTTTTAAAAGTACATTTCTAACCGATTTTTTTTCTATTTATTCCTCAACCTTTACAAAAGTTAACAAACAAAGACTTTATTAACACCGTTAGTTTTTTTCTTCCGTTAATGTTTGACACTTAGCATCATTCTATTTACAATAAATTATTAACTTAAATAAATGAAATAAATAAATCAAGAGAAACTTAACCAAAAAATTAAAAATTACAAAAATTCATAAAATTAATTGAAAAATGAAAAAAAAAATCTTTTTCAATTCGATTTCCTAATAAAATTATTAATTAAAATAATGTATATCAATATACGTACATCACTGCAATCGGAACGTAGATACATCTATTTTATATTATCGAAATCAATTCTTGCATAAAATTATAATATATGTGTGTATAGTTAAGTTCGGCATTACATGTACATGGAATCATTAACGCTTCGCCATGTGGATGGTTTAAATGCTTTTGCTATGTGAGATTAAAAAAAAAAAAAAAACAAGAAATGATGAAATGAAAAGTGCCAAACAACAAAAGAATATCGGAATTAATTCAAGAAGTTTTTATGAAAGTTTGAATATTGTTTTATATGCATGTGTTGTCTAATTGGATGTATGCAGGATGTACTTTGGAATAAATTGATTCGATTAAAAGGATAAATAATTAATATATATGTAGGATATATATTAGATGAGTAGGTAATGTGTGCATATAATTTGATAAAAATTATGTATTATATATATGCCAAATATACTATATGTGTGTATAGTCTGGGTTAGCATCCGAATTGATTTTTTTTTCCATTTTTCAATTAATTTTATGAATTTTTGTTATTTTTAGTTGCTTTGTTATGTTTATCTTGACTAATTTATTTTATTTATTTAAGTTAATAATTTCTAGCAAATAAAGTGATGCCAATGTTGAACATTAATGGAAAAAACTAACCACGTTAAAAAGTCTTTATTTACAAACTTTTGTAAAAGTTGATGACTTAAATACAAAAAATTAGGTTTAGAACTCAGATAGAAAAATAGTCAAACATTGAGGACTAAAAACATATTTTTTTTTCATTATATTTCATTTAAGATAATAAATATAGATTTAAAAAATATCACAATGCATGTATGTCAATTTGTTATTCTCTATTACGATTGATACATAAGCTTAAACTCAAACATAAAAGTCTTTGGAATAATGCTACATTAATAGTCATTTTCTTTTTATATTTTTTACTTTTTTTTTTTTTATACAATGGGGTTAACAAGCTAGTTGGTTTTAATATGTTTTTAAAACAGTTTAAATGAAACGTCCACAAGTTAAAATCCATTTGCACAACTCTAAAAAAGATGTTCATTTGCATTTTTATAGACTTCTAACCAAAGTGATTTCTCATTTTGTAACCATGTGGGACACTAGTGGTTATGTAAACAAAAAAGGCAAATGTATTCACCTTAGTAGGACAAAATTTTGCCTTAAAGTTTTGCACAAAAGAAGTGACTAACTTAGGCCAAAAGAGACAAAAATTGCCAATTAATGAAACAAAAAAAGGTGATTTTCATCTCTTTGGATATATGAGGTGAGTTTTGCCTCTATAGCCTAATAAGAGGAGAAACTCGCCTCATTGTTTGACCTAGTACATCAGTATCCTAGTCAGAGATGAATGTCGCCTCTCATTGGTTGGAGAAACTACTTTAACCAATTAGAGGTGAAACTTACCTCTTTTTCTTGCCTAAAACTCTAAAGTTTTCGCTACTAGGACTCTTTTATCTTTGTGGGAATTGTTTATGTATTGATTGTTTTGTAGTCCCATATCACTAATTTCATAACTAAAAGTGGATATGCTTGTATATAAATAAATGCATACTTTAAACAATTCTTTGAACTAATAGGTTAAAGACTTTTGTTGTTAGGCCCAATTTTATATAAAGTTAAAATTTTCCTTTAGTTAATATTAAATTTATTTTGTATTTTTATCTTTATTTTATATTTTTGCAATTTCACATTTTATCTTTTCAAAAATTATTTTTGAAAAAAAAAAAGATAATCCTTGTAAGCTCTATAGGTAGGTATGTATCAAAGCGAGCCATTATATGGTTCTTGACCCGCCCAATCCGTTAAAAACCCTGCAGGGTTTTTGGTCGAGTGTGGATATATAGTAAAAGACCTATAAGGATATAGGATCGGGTTTGAGTCATATAAAAAATCCGATTGATAACAAACCCGATAGATATCTGAAAACTAGATACTATAATTTTAATAAATAAATAATAAATAAAAAAACATTGTTAAAGAGGTAAGGAGAGGAAATGAGACATGTAAGAGCTGCCATCTTTTTACTTCCTAGAGATGTATTTTCTTTTATGTTCACTAAACTAATTAAGGATTTGAGAACTTTTCATTAAAATTTGTTCAAGTCATGTTTGCTTTAATATTGTTTGATGTCTATTACATTTTAGCCCCAACATGAGATTTAATTTAACCATATTCTTAAAATGTTATGTCATTGTTTATATCTCATAAGTAATATATTAATGTGTTTAAATATTGAATCATGAATATGAAATGCCACATATTCTATCTATTCCACACGAATCTTTTCATTTTTGACTGTATAAAAAACAAATGTTAGAAGCACCAGCTTTCGTAAAATTTAATATTAAATTTAAAAATAGATTAGAAAACAAATAGTGTTATAGGATTATATGATTGAGTTTTGGGTTCTAAATAAAACCCTATAGGGCAGGTTTGGATATAGTATGAAAACCTTATAGGGTTATAGAGTTGAGTTTGGTAGACCCTATAAGGTAGCAGGTTGGGTTTCGAGTTCATATGATTTATTCGAAACCTAATCCAATTACATCCTTACTTACAGGCCATGAATTGGCTTGTGAACTAGTGAGTAGCTTAGAACTAGCTTGGTGTTGATGTTTGTTTAGAGCCTTCCTTAACTAAACTTGTGACTTAGTAAGTTCTGTTTCCGTTTTGCCCAGCACTGAACATTATAAACATAGCCTCTTTTATCATGTTTGATAATTGATATGATATTTTTATTTTTTATTTAAAATAATTATGTAAGAATTTTTTTAAAGTTTTATTAATATTATTTAGTGACAAAATTGTTGCACCATTATTAGATATTAAAAAAATTATATTTTTATCCCATCCATCCTTAGATTTTATTTAGTGGTATATTAAATATTGATTTTTCCATCACAAGTCTAGCTACATATCAACACGTTGAACAACCATACACAACTATATGCAAATATTACAATGTTAGAGTATCAACAGCCTAAGAACCTTTATAAGGTGCTTAGGGTATCAAATTAACATTTTAATGATTTCACTTTTTTAAGAACCTCATAACTTTATCCTTAAAACTCCTTATAATAAAAATTATATGCAACACACTTTGAAAAAAAAAAAAAATACTATGTCAGTTGTAGAATCGATCCTTATAAAGGATCTCAACTTTTTCAAAAACCGCACTTTATCGTTGAATAAATGCATGCTTGGTCCTTGTGCCTGGGTACCAACACCAATCACCGAGCATTAGTGATTCTCTTACATAGTATTTTTGTGTCTTATTGCAAAGTGCACTCAAAGAGCTTATCAATGTTTCACCTCATTAGTCATTTTCATTGAAAATATGACCATCACTATCTAATGAAAGTTGGCTGTTAAGCATAAGGTTTTTTTTTTTTCCAAAATACCCAAAAGTGGAACTGTAAGAGTTGTTCAAAATTGCCAATGTTTGTAAACCACACAATGTCTCTTTTCTATCTTTCTTGGGTACAAGTTAAAGGAAAACATAATGAATGAAAAATCCAAAGGAATTGAACCTAATAAGTACGAAATTTTCAATTTGATTGTGGCCTTAATTGCATGTTAATATTTGAATCTAGATAACTGTTTGGGATTTTTTTCCCTCTAATACTCATTTCTCATTAGATGATAAAATATAAGATTTCGTATGCTATAAATTTGATAAAAGTAACAGATACAACGTAGCTTGTTGTGCTTGAATTCAAGTAAGATAGATGAACAAAAGATGTATCAAGTACTCTATATGATTAGAAGGTGCCCATAAAACATGATCAAAAGATTAGAGTTAGTGAAAATGCATGAGATTTGCTAACATAGATTTTCCAATGGAAATAGATAGAGTAAATATTAAGAGACATATGAGCAACTACATCCATATATAAGAAAATGGAGGTTACATAACAACTCCGGTTTCATCATATGTAAGGATGTTGTTTATGAGCAATGTTACATGTCAATCTCAGTAGATGATAAACATTAAATGAGAGCATGGTAGGCTAAAAACAAACATAAATGGAAGTAATATATAAGATACTTATGGGTATTAGTGACAATATCATTTAAAATAAATTATAAAGAGCAAAATGGGATTTATATATAATGGGATCAAAATACTATTGCACAAATTCTATGGAAGTAATAAGTTATTTAAGAGCTACTGATCACTTGACTTAGTAATTTTCAAATTATTTTTTAAAGCCTATAGATTTAACTATGGTATGTTGCTTATCACAATCCTTTGGTATAAGAAGTCAATAAAACACAGATAAAGAACTACTAAATATTGCACAAGCGTATATAATATAAAGAAAAAGTTTTATAAGTCTAATGCAGAAATTACTCATATAATCCAAGTCTATGAAACCCATGTTATGAATGACTCAATACGTGATAATGCTATAAACTAATTTATGCGATCAAATGTTAGCAATTGGGACGTAAGCACAAGGGTGAGAACCACAAAAGCACTTTTATTACGATTGATCAATGACAATTATGTTGACTGAGAAGTGAAGCGCCAACCTGACATATAAATACTGTATGAAGCGTGAATGGGGGACAACAAAGTCGTTGTAGTATGGTGGTGAGTATTCCCGCCTGTCACGCGGGTGACCCGGGTTCGATCCCCGGCAACGGCGTTGTTTGAAATAATAATAATTTTTTTTCCTGTCCGACGATTTTTAGTTCCAATTTTGTATGGGTTAAGAACTTGGGATGGTGCTGTAAAGACAGGGTACTGCTGATGGTTTCAACTTTTCCTCCTCGGATTCACCAAAACTATAAACTTTTTCTTTTCTCCCCACCTACCAAAAATTTAATTAATTTTTAAATATTTCATTCATGGTATTTATTGTCATATTGACTTTTTTCCCTATCTTGATCTCTTCCTAAATATAAAAATATAAAAAACGTTGGCCTTAAGGTGTAGGTGTTAAAGTTGTTGAAAGCTAGAAGCTCAAAATACGTCAACAAAATTACATGAAGATAGTGTTATAATGATTAATTAATTAATTTATTTTTCCATTTGTCGTCAATAATCACGCATTATGCTCGTATGAAGGTCAACATGTACTAATCTAGGGCTTTTTTCCAATTTCACATATACATTATTGGGATCTAATGAAATGGATATTCGTGCTTCATTGGTTTGGTCCAAGCAAGGATGCAATTGGCAGGGCCAACTTAGCTTATTTATTATAATCTTTTTTTTTTTTTCGGTAGTTACAATAACTTGCGATCACTAACAACCAATAGGAGTGAGTAAAAAAAGCAATCGAACCGAACCAATCCAAATTGAAAATATGGTTTTTTTCTAATGGTTTGGTTCAAAAATTTTCCAATCCGAACCAATTCATAAATTTATGGTTTAGTTTGGAAGGAAAACCAAATCAATCCGTAAAAACAGACCAAATCATTTTAAAAAAATATAAAATATTTTACTATATGTTCATATGATTTCATTTGATATTTATTATTTGAATATTGATTAAAATCATCTTGTTCATTTTTAATTTTCTTTTAGGCTCATGAAATGTATTTTTTTTTTGTTGATGATGAATTATTGTTTTTTTTAATAGCTTTTAACTTTATAAAATATGAAATTTATTTATTTAGTTATAAATTCTTATAATATATTAATTGTTTAATATATTTTGTTAGCGGATCATTTTATTCGTTGATGAATTTTGTAGATAGATGGTTTTTTATTTTAGCTAAATTTATTGTTAGATAATTGACTTAATGGCTCTATTAAAAATTATAAATTATGACTTGCTATGTATTGGTTGTTGATTGTATTTTATCGGTGGATAACTGATTTTATAGATAACTATATATTAAAAGTATGATGAATCCATAAAATATTTTGTCGTGGTTTATAATATAAATTTTATAAAATAATATAAATATTTAAGTATCTACAAAAATGTAAAAAAAAAAAACTAGAACAAAGAAAATTTTTAGTTAGAATTTTGATTTAATCCGTAATCCAAACTGAACTAAACCGTTTTTTAATGGTTTAAAAAGATTTCTAATTTGAACCAAATCATTACATAATGGTTTGGTTTGAGATGGGAAAAAAATCGAACCGTAAATTATGGTTTGGTTTAGTTTTAGGCAAAACTGAACCATACCAATCCATGCCCACCCGTAACAAGCAATACAATACTTGAGGAATTAAACTTGATGCATCGAGGATGAGGATGAGGATGAGGACTGGATGTCACTAGACTACATAGTCTTTAGTATTTATTATAACCATTATTTATATTTATAGACGATAGAGACTTGTTATTGTTATTATAGTACAAATTATATGTACAAAAGGCATCTTATTAACGGCAGCACTTGTAACAATTTCTAATACAAAAGAGAAATGGAACTTCATAACTTTTCACAAAATGATTATGATTGCTTAGTGTGTATCGTAAAAGGCTAAAAGTGTAATGCTCATAAAGCGGTTAGTTGAAAGGGCTCTGAAGCTGTCGTATTATATATGTGCATTTGTCGTATAATAACTACCTTACAACTTAGAGGCAGCAAGCATCTATTTTTTATTATTTGATTTTTATATGCAATCATATCATATATAGTTATGCTTTATAGAAATAACTAAAGAAAGAACAATAGAGAACCAAATCCCCCGTCAACAAGTAAAGTGGATGGTTGCTAAAATAGTCCAAGGCTTCCTTAAACAAAAGATTTTTATTTTTCTTATTGGGGTTGTTAAAAGTTAAAAGCTCCCATTCACATCAAGTCTTACCATCGTCCATGCCTTTTTTTTTTTATTTTATAAAAATAAATTTGTGGGAGTGAGGAAGCCATCTCTTAATGAAGGGAAATTTTTCAAAACTACCAAGAAACATACACAAATAAGTTCAAGCCAATTTTTAACCATATACTATAGGGAAATATGGGCAATGTAACACTGCATGGGTTTTCCAATAAAGGCTGAAATTTAATTAAGGTATAATAACTTCCCCTTAAGTTTAGAAATTTAGTCATTACATCAATATATGACCTGTCCAAACATAAAAGAAAATTCTTAAGAGTGATGCTTTTGATTAGTAAATTACTTTTATACAATCTACAAGAGGATATTCCTTGTTACTACATCATGAACGACAGTTTAATGCCTCTCAAATATAGATGATGAAACTCTAATCACAGAGCACATATTAATGTAATGGCTTAGAGTTCATTGAAACACTAAAGTTAGGTGTGCTCTAGACAGAGCAATCCTAAGATAGGTGATTTTTTAAAAAGTGTTGACAGCAAATGATAAAAATCATGCAACGTGTGGCTAAAACGAAAAATACATTAGTGGACAGAGTTTTTGGGACATTATGAGTGGTATCAGAGTAGTTTATCAACCAGAAGTGGAGGAGTGTGCACCCTACTTGGTGTACTTTTGGATCTATGTGATGAAACTGACAAGGAAGGTAGTTCTATAACTAGAAGAGTATGTACCAACCCTCGAATATAAAAGATGAAACTCTAATCACAGAGATGTCTTTTGGTGTAATGTCTTCGAGTTTGTCTGAACTCAAAAGTTAAGCGTACTTTGGATAAAGTAATTCTAGGATAGGTGATCTCCTAGGAAGTGTTGGCACCAAAAGATAAAACCATGTATCGTGTAGCCAAAGTAGACAATACCTCGGTGGGTGGAGTTCCAGGACGTTACGGAAAGACTGATCTTCATGACTCCAACACTTCTTAATACACGTAAACTTAAAATGGTAGATTAAACTATATACTCCATTAAGAACACAGCATTTTTTTACACCACTTAGTCCGCATGTAATAAAAAAGACCTTTAACCATACCATCTTTAGTCTTCAATTATGAAGTACGGTGAACGTACGATGCAATTAGAGTTTTAGACAAAGCTTTATTTACTAATTAATCCAATTATAGGATGAACAACCAATTTTATTGCAACAGACGCTTCATCAATAATATCCATCATGAAAACATAACAATAATTAAGCAAATATCACATGTTGCACAGTCATCGAGTACACTCAAGCATGAATTATGATTTATTTTGGGATACTTTTATTAATTTCCTAAGGTGACCATCATGGTCATGATATGACCTTAAGAGTTCAAAAACATAAAAGAGCGCACTAACAAGGTTAATTTCATTTTCATGATAAGGCCCGGTTTAATTGGAAAATGACTAGTTTCGGACGGTTCACGGTAGATACATTGGAACACTGGAAAGTAGATTTGGATGCTTAGAATAAAAGAGAGCTCGGACGGAATTTAATAATTAGTGCAAACACTTAACTATCCAACTCTAACATTTTGATAAATAAATAAATTGAAATCTCTCCCTTCTCACATTTCTCCAACTATTAACTTTTTTGGGGCATTTTTTATTTGCCTTGTATCTATCTTTCATTTAGCATCTAACAATATATAAATATATAAAATATAGAAAATAAAATAAAAGATAGGTTTAAAAGTGCAGATATCTCAAAAATACAAATATGGTTTTATTTTGGGTAAATATCACATTTTGTAGACCTACTCAAAAAAAAAAAAAAAAAATCAAACTAAGAACTGAACCAAACCAATCTAGATTGAAATTTTGGTTATATTTTGAAACAGCTCGGTCCGCAGTTCAGTTCGAGCCCATGAGCCAAAACAGACTGTTTTACATATTCAAAATTAAAAAAAAAAGATTCAAACATATATATTTTTTTCTTTTAATTGTTTTCCTAAAAACGAATATAATTCTTTTTAAAATTTTTAATTTAGATATGTATCAATCATGACATATGAGAATGAAATTAGATTATTGGTCATATTATATTTTAAATCTTGTGTTATATCTACAAATAAGATTCTTTTTTTATTTTCCTTTGTCTTATTGATTAATCTACTTCTATTCATTAGTTACTTATTGGTTTGTATAATTAATATATTAATTAAAACATACAATGAATTAAAATTTGTGTCCCATATTGAGGTAGCATCTTCTTATTTTATTGAGCCAGCATACCTTTATAGTTTTGGATAATTTAAGAGAATGTGACTATGTAGTATACGATTATAACTTTATGATTGATGGAAGCTCTCTCCCGCTATAAATTTTATATATTTGTTAGGGTAAATAATTAATTTTGAATATTATTGATTATATTTGAATTGGTGAGAAAATATATGTACTTGAAAGGTTTTGATAGGATTTATTTATATTTTAAAAATAAAGATGATTCGAACCGTAAACTGAGTAAACAGTTTTCTTTCTTGTTCAAGAAAATCATGAGCATTTGGTTATATTTGATTTTAAAAGAAAAATTGAACGATACTATACATTGTGGTTTGGTTTCGTGCAAACCAGAATGAATCCTACTATGCTCACCCCTAACATTTGACACCTAAACTTTACTTATTTGTGCAATTAACTTTATGAAGTTTAAAAGTGTCAATTTATACTTATAAACTTTTCAAGGTCATTTATAGTACTCAAGTGAGGTAGTTAATTAAAAAAATAAATAACATTTAAGATAATAATTGTGAAATTTCGAAAAATTTACATAGTTTATTACAAAAATTGGCAAAATATTTGTATCAAATTGATACTTTTACACATTATATAGTTAATTACAAAATTAGGTAAAACTCAGGTACTATAACTAACAATTACCCTTTTATTAATCAACCCATTATCTTATCATAATTTATTAACGATATCAAGTCATTACAATTATACGTGACTAGTGGCATTTAATAGAAGAGCCTTTATCATGGTGGCGACTATCTCGTCTTTCACTATGGTTTCCTAAAATCTGACATGCCTCAAGACATCTCCTAAGCTCTGTTTGTAATAAGCTGTCTTCAATCATCTCCTTACTTTTCCTAATATTTGGTTGTTATCGTGGCCAGTTCATGCGATCGGACCAATTAATATATCACTCAGAAGTGACCAAGAGAGAGCCCACAAATCTTGCAAATTAGGACCTACCACAGCCTAATCAATTTAGACAAGCGAACAACTTAGAAACAAAAATTTTTGCAATCTTAAGGAGATTCTTGCAGTTATAAGATCTTTATCATTTGTTATCAGCAGTCCAATCATTTACTCAACCTAAATATTTGCAGCAAAAGGGAGGCTTGGGGGTTTTTTTTTCACCTTTTTTTTTTCATTTGGGTGAAAATAGGAAGCAAGTAACAACCTATTGCAAGTAAAAAGCAGTGATATCCATTGAAAAATAAATTGATTGGACATTACGATCCATGGTATATATACATGAAGTGTAAATCTCAATATAATTACAACATGCGTAATGAATAGACATGTTATTTGCATATGTTATTCATTGCAATAGCCTCCTATTCTCTTGCTCCTCATAACTTTAAACCTAGATACTCAACATTTCAAGTCAAAAAGGCATACTCTTATGGATAAAAGGAGCTTCAGCTAAAAATGGGGAATTAGAAACAAACACTAAATGCCCTTAATTCTAATGTCTAGATATTTTACAATATGGAATAGCCTATTAATTCATGTAAGTCGGTCAAAATTGAAAGGATAAGAGTACCTGTCTATGGATAATGATTAAGCAAATCGTTTTCCATGATCCTGATGCTAGGGTTTTTTGAGAATTTATGTTTCCTTTTACTAGTGAGGACTTAGTTTCACGTGCAAATAAGTATTCATGGGAAAAATTATTTCATTAGCTCTCTTGTGCTGATGCTTAAAAGATCCGGACCATATCTAGATAGCATATGATCATATAAATTATCTCCCTTTTTCCATTTTCATGTCACATGCATTCAAGTAGTTTTCTTCGACATGAAACAACATAGTGATTCGAAGGAATAACACTATCAATTCTATATTATCAAAACCAACAGCAAAATACTGTAGAAAATAATGTAAAACCTTATCGATGATCCTATCAATATCTTTTAATCTTTTAATCAATGCGAATCGTGTACTCACTTTTACTTATTTTATTGGAATTTTATATTTTCTAAATAGATAGGTGAATCGTTGGCGTGATGTGAAAGGCAGTGTTCTTATAAGATGTAATTTCTTATCTCATTTTCTACATTTCTCATCCAACAGTCCAGGAAGAGTACTAGAAAGCTCTTACATTGTCCGATCACTTCAAAAGCAAAAAGTCTTGACCAAAAGATTTTAGACATCATATCAAAAGATTTGGTACTATATATGGCATCAACAAATTTAAAGATTAATTTATTCAATATAATGCTTGATTTGTGTATGATTAGTGCAATAATATAAGTATTAATGTTTTTGTGTGTGAATGACAACTTAATCCGATCATCCTTGTTTAGATCTCTATTCTTATAAACTTCTACAAGTATGGTAAGGCCATATTAGAATTGCAGGAACAAAACTTAAACCAAAAAAAAAAAAAAAAAAAAAAGAAAAGAAAGTTCTATGGTCTTAAACTTTTTTTTTTCTTTTGTTTTTTTTCCCCCAAAAGATCTGGCTGATAAGTTATTGATAGATCTATATCTAATTGTGATTAAACCATTCGAGTACCTATCATATTAATTTCTACAATAGTTAGGTTGCATAGTTTGATAAAGGACTAAACTGTCTTGTAATGAGACTTAGAAGTTCCAAATTGGAATATGAAGAAAAGGAAATATCTTCAATCGTTAAATAATAAATTTTTGCTTGATAAAAATAGTAGAACATTGATTTACTTCAATTAGAATACATTTTAGGCAAATGATGTAACTAACTCTGTAACCAATATTGATGTGATTGACAATCTTGAGCTAGTATGCTCCCTTAATGTGTTTCAATTAAGTATATAAGAAGCTATTTATATTTATAAAAATTCTATATAAAAAAAATGAATCTTCTATATTTATGTTGAAATTTAAACAAATCTTATTTATTTTTAAGAAAGCTGTACTTATACATTCTACACTAACAAAGCCTTCTCATTAATATCATAATTATGGCCATAAGCTATGATAGCCCATGCATTTTATTGAAAGAATAAGATTATAATAAGAATTACTATTATTGAGTAATTGAATATAACCGTAATAGAATTTTTATTTATAATTTTTTATTTAAAAGAGGTATTTTGAAAAAAAAAAAATTGTCATTCGTAAGTTTGAGTAAAGAATGGTATCGGTGTTTTTGGTAATAGGTAGAATCTCTATTACAATTAACTAAATATCATAAGTTCTCTTAAAATGAGTAAGAGTGCAATAGACTCTTTTATAGTACTTATTACCTTCATTTACTTTTCTCTTCATTTTTAAATTGTTACGCAGAACTATAATTGATTTTTCCTTTTGAGTAGAAAGAAAACTACCATTAAGTCTAATATCTAGATTTATTTATAATCTAAGAAAAGCCTAAAATTGCCTCAATTAGCCTAAAGAGAGGAGTCCACTCGCTTTTGGGACTCACCTCATGTTTTGAAAAGAGAGGGCATCCGACTCGCCTCTTACTTGACATATGAGGTGAATCTTGTTGCATAGCTTATGTGGCTTTTGCCTTATATGATACATTAGAAGGGAGTCTTGACCAAATAAGTTTTTTTTTTTTTTTTTAATAAGAGTAGTCTTATATATTAATAGATATATATTGCGTCTATTATTAATATTATTATTGTATATTTGTCTAATGATTTTACATATATTTATGACAAAGTTACCAAGAAGGACGAATATATCTCTTCTTTTTTCTTTATCTTTTCCCCGTTCTTTGGGAACTCTAGGTTCGAGGACAAGAAAATGTAAACAACTAGCAAGAGCATACATCCCTAATACCCTTTTCCCCAGGAAAATGCAGCATAATTTCAACACACCAGAATGGTTTAACGGAAAGCATGATTTTGTGCTATATTTTTTAGGCATGCGACAAAACAAAGAAAGATTAGAAATCAATGCTCCAAAAACTTGCGCTAAAAGAACTTCTTAAATCAACGTGAAACATTTATCTAGATTTGTCTAACAATGATATATAAATTCGAATGCCCTCTTTATCCATTACTCATCTCTACCAAATCCAAGAGGAAAACAAGAAGGCTCTTATGTGTTCATTCATCAATTCAAAAGACAAAATCCATGTGACTCAAATATTTTAGACATCATATCAAATGTTTGGTACTAATATAAACATAAAAAACTCAATGATTAATATTCAATAATCTTGATAGGCAAATTTAGAAAAAGGGCTTTTCAGGTCTGGCCTAGTCTAATTAGGATGACAAGCGACTTTGATATTTTCCTTAACCTCCATTAAACCATCCACTTAATTCGTTTGCAAACCTTCAAAACTCCACAAGGCCAATTGGTATGCTTTCTCTCGACATGGATAACCAATCACAGCAACCCGATCAAGCAGAGAGTAAGTAATCAAATAGAAAGTATTTAGCCAATGGCCTTATAGCTTTAGTGGCATCTCTGTGGTCTCTTATTTGAAAAGACCTAAGTTCAAAACTCCCCTCCCTATTGTAATTAGAAGAAAAATAAAATAAAACTAAAAACTTTTTGGAAAGTTTTCATACAACTTCACATAAAAACCCAATGTAATTTTTCTAAAACATTTATTGACTTTCTTTTCTAGTGGAAGGACAAATAAAAAAAATTAATTTTCAAGATATGTAAAAGCTAAGAATACCGAATTTTATAACATACATTATCGGATTAGTTCATAATGAACATAAATAAATTCTTTAAATGGAGGATCACTTGCGCATAGGAGAATAGAAATCATCCATTATACCCAATTCTTATCACAATCTTCCATTAACCTTAGACTACAGTGCTTCATTAAATCAATGTCACCATAAATACTCATAATTTGAAAATTTACACCAATAGTGGTTTGTATATACTCACAACATCTACCCCATCACAATGATTTCACATGTTCTAGCTAATATGATTTCAAGTCAATAATTAAACCTTTCTCAAAGATATTTAAACCCGTTTTTGTTTGGTTTCGTTAAAAGTAGGGTGGGTAGGTCATAGTAGGTAGGGTAATTAAACGTTACGCGTATCCTATCCATAAGGTGCATAGTATTGAGTTTGTACTCGAACGTATGTTTGTGGCTTCTTATACCCATAATATACCATGTACCATGTAAAATCTATAAAGTATAGGATATCCCGAAACCTATAATTTTTTTTTTTTTTTTTTTTACGAATCTCTACATATTTTTCCTTTTTTCTTTTTTTCAAAACATCAAGTTTATAGTTTTAATATGTGTTCATTTAATATATAACACTATCTTATTTTTATACATTTAATATAAACAACATGTAGAAATAAATTTAAAAAATTTGTTAATATCATAAGTTCTATAATATATTGAACCTATTTATGTGTGAAAATTAAAACTGACAACAAATACTTGTGGAACCTATTTATGTATTTAAAACAAATAAAAAACTTGTGAGCTACTTCTATATTAATTGGTGTTATAATATAAAAACATACAATTGTAATCTTTTAAAATAAAAATAATAAGTTATTCTAAAATAAAATGTATAAATCCTTTATAATAATTTTTTTTAAATGTAGTCTACAAATAATAATCTTGAATATAAATTATTGCAAATAAATATGGAATATCATTATTTATCTATTATATATGGTATTATTATAATATTTAATAGGGTGCGTATGTGGTACCCACACATGTACCTCTATAGTATAGTATAAGTTCCAGGTGGGTATAGATTTAAAGACCCCATATTCGTACCCTACCCTATCCTATGAGAGCAAGTTCTAAAAATTAATACCCGTATCCTATCATGTAGCTCTTACCCACTTGGCCCTACTTGGTCAAACAAGATCTAGGCAAGCGCCTTGTACAACAAGTTGTCTGCTCACTCTAGTTAAAAGGGCCAATTTCTGAAAAGTCATAGAAAAGATTAGGAAAAAAATTACAATTATTGTAAGTAAGAGGTAATCAGGAAGAAAGAATTTATTAACACACATATAAAAATTAGTATCATGGTTAATTGATCTAGAAATTAAATTTATAAATATATTATGATTAAATCTTTATTAATTAACAATCAATATAAAACCTTTAACTATAACCCATTAAGTGGACCAGTTAACGAAGGCCCATAATAGACCTCTATGAAAGAAATATAGATATTTTTAAGAGCGTGTACATATAATGACACTTATGGGGTTTCCTTACTTTATTAGAGATCCCACATTTTAGGTTTAGATATTAAATTAATACTTTAAATATTATCTATTTACTTTTGTATTGGTTCAACATTTGTAAAAAAATAAAAAAAACCCAGACATGACTATAATGATGAAAAATCTCAAAAACGACTAAGGTTCTTGAAATAGGGATCTATACCAAAAACCTTTACTAGGCGGATCGTTAGAGGATATTTGACTCATTTGACCCAATGTTTTGACTCTATAGGATTTGGGGTAGGTTTGGACAATCTTTTAGGACTATAAATTTTAGGATTTGGTGTTAGATAGAACCTGCCAAAATATAATAAAATTAAAGGCAAAATAATTTAATAAAATTCAATTCAAATTCAAAATAAAACCTTAGAGAACCAAAATCTGTATCACTCTTTCTCTTAACTCATGTTTAATTGTGATTTGAACTTTGAAGCTTCATATTTTTTGCATTTATCTAGGTCATGCCAATATTATAGTGTATAATACATCATGATTTGTTTAGGTTATGTATGTGTAAATGTTGAATTTTCATAAATAATTTGTTAATTAATGGTTTGAAAAACGAAAGAGGTCTATTTTTTTTTTCATATTATTTGGTGATATTCTCTTTTGTTTTAATAACTTGAATTGGATTTCATTGTTTATTTTTTGAGTTAGAATAATTTTTGTTTGATTATATTACTTAGATATCCTTAATTAGGTCAAATGGGGGGAGTGGGTTAATCTAACACCTTGTAGATGCTGGTCCAGAATCTTATAGAGTTTATGGTTAGGTTTGGGAGATGAATAATGAAGTGAGGTGGATTTGAATCTTGTATAATTTGTCCTAAACTTGCTCCGATTACATCTCACATTCAATGCATTTACCCCTAAACTAGCTTAAATGGATTTTAATGCATATGGTGGTATTTTCTAAACATTACTTTAACATCCCCAAAAATGAGATGCATTTGGAGCCATAATGCATGGTCCCTAAGTTGAGATTATTAGCTTGATGTTTGTTTCCCACTTTAATAGTACTAGCAAAAGTCATTGACATGATACTAGTGTGACAACATTTAGCTGAATATTTCCAAGTTAACTTTAAGACTAAACGACAATATGGATGTTGTCTTAAGCAAATCATTGTGGACGTGTGGTTGGCTTTTTATGTTTCTAACTTCGTCAAATCAATACCTTCTTCCAACTACACATTCAAATCAAATTAATCAAAGTCAAATCAACGATGGACTAGAAAATCTATTAAAAGATGAGTGACATTAATCGCCAAATGATAATCTTCACTTTTATGCAGAAACCATGAATTTGCTCATGAGGGGGTCCTCCAAAAAGTCTGTTTTAGTTAAGCTCAAGAAATTATTAGAACCCAAGTTGTATGTAGAAAGTTGGTGCTTAAGGATGTGATTGATTTGAGTAGACCATTGATAGTGGCATGTTTCGTTTTTAGTACATATCAAGATTTTTTAAGGGTTAATTTTTCTTAGTAGTGGCCGTCTAACCCTGAAAGATTCGAGTGGCTGATGTGGAAGCAATTCTAAGTTTAGGATATCTATAAACACAATGAAAGTTTTTAGATCCATGTATTCTCAATGATCTCTTACTAAAAGAAGTGAAGATAAAATACATATATATTATTAGATAAAATATAAATACATCCTCTTATATTTATTATTCCATATCGACTTAGTTCTTTTATAATTAAAAATGGGCGTTAAAATCTCTAAATCTTAAGAAATTGCACTTTTAAACTCTATACGTGAATTCTGCCTTGACAAAGAACAAAACAGTTTACTAAAAAAGAAAAATTATGTATTAGAAAGGAAGGAGAAATCCCAATTTTAAATTTTTAGTTTTTCAATATTTTATCACACACATGCACAAATATATATATATATATATATTCTTTTCAGGGAAAAGGTGGTCATGTAAAAGATTAAGAATTTGTTTTTAAGATTTGGGGTCTAAATAGTAATTACCCGATCACTTTCTAAAATAGAGTTAAAAGTATATATAAAACAAATATTAAATGATATGACAAAAAATTATACAAATAATAAAGCATAGAACTTTTATAAATTGAACTAAACAGGACTTTGAATAATTTTTAGATCATATCTTATATTTAAAGAATTACGCCGTTCATTATTTAAGATTGGAAAAATTCTATGGTTCCATCATTAATTTTAATGAAACTAGTTCCATCATAATCTAACGACTCACACCATACTAACAGTGATTGAATCACTAAAATAGTTAATATTCTATTTACTATATTTATTTTAGTGGTTTGATTAATGGCATGATGATCTCGTCGACAGGACCATAGAAGCTCTCTTAAGATTGGTGTGTTACTACTAAGAAAAAAATATTTAAATGATCTTGAGGTTATTTTTAAGAATGACCACCAAATAAGAGCAATATGTCAACATGGTCTCAAAAGTTATAATTTAACATATTTATGTAAAGTAGATTTTATGATCATAAACAGTAAGGTTGAATATATAAAAATCTCTTGTAATGCAATCCATAAAAATAATAAGACATTGGATTTCATAAAATCAGCTAAATAAGGCTTGAGTAATTGCGATATATCGTCATGTTTCGTACTTGAAAAGTCACGTCCATTTATAATTGGTGTGCCTCCACTAAGGTAAAATTATTGAAACGATTTGGTTTATTTTAAAGAAACAACAGCAAATAAGACCCATATTATGATATTATAAATTTATGTGGATTAGGAATTTCTCTCTTTCTTCTTTTTATTATTATTAACTCTTTTTTCAACGGGCGGGGTGCTATATATAGATACCTTCAGCTTTAGGTGATTTTACGACTATATTTAGTAAGTTTGAATATTTATAAAAATCAATGGTCACATTGTATTTGGAATAAAGAATTAAAAAGGGAATTTTTTGCCAGCAATTTAAAAATCATATTTTTGGATAGATATCGAGATATGTATTGTATACTAAACGATGGGTTATGATTCCAAATTTTTATTTAATTATCCACGTGGTATGTACAAGGTATAATCTTATTTATTCTATTGCAACTTGTACCAATGTGTTAATAATTTATGTTATAGGGTGCCCTATATTTTTCAATTTGAGCAAGCCATATTGAACTTCAGCAAAATTGCCGATCATTTGTATAGGATTAGAAAATTATCACATTAAATATTGGATTTCACTCATTAGTTTAGACGACAAGACTTAAGGAGTTTAGTCTTTATTTGTGATGATTAAAGGAGATTTGACATGATAGGTTTAATGTAATCATGTTAAAAGGAGCCCATCTCAATTGTTAATTGTCAACATGATCCAACAGATGATATAAATCATCAAGCTTTGTAAATATCTTAAATCTCTCTTCATTTAGAGGATCATAAAAATTTGATAGAAACACTAATGTACTTTCGAAAATCTATTTCAAAAGATCAATCATTTGTTCATTATTGCTAGGAAGTTTGATGCTTCATAATTCATCTACCTGTCACAAAATGTATTTAAAGCAATTAATATTACATATCCCTCCTCTCTATTCCATGTCTCTCCCAATCATCCTTTTTAAGTGTGATTTCATATTCTTGTTCGCAAGCCACTTGTTAAGGATATTTCATTCTCAATTATCTCTCCACTTTATTAGTAAGGTTTTTTGTGTGGGTTTCTTTTTTTTTTACTTTTTTTTAAGTTTTTAGGTCCCATTTATTTCATATAACACCTTTATCTTTAAAAGTATAAAATAATATAAAGAGACTTATCTTTTGAAGTCATTAAAATAGAACCTCAAAAAATTGAAAATCTCTTTCATATTTGCAAAAACCTAAAAACTTCAGGTGCTTAACCTAAAATTTCATATAAAAAATCTCAAATATAGATGTCTTATGGTGCACTAGCTTTTACCAAAACTCAGCTACATAATTAAACTTAGACCATGTCACCAATTTAAGTTGGTCATTAGTTCATATTTATTTATTGTATTTTGTTAGGAAAAAATTTCTGCCATAATATATCTTGACTTCGAACATAATTTAATTTCGGATATAAAACTTATGATATATGACCCAACTTGACATCATATCGTATATATAATATCTTGTAAATAAATTATTTAATTTTAACTTCCCCGAGTGTAACGAGCATCCGACACATACCTCGCAAAAAAGTTAACTGTCCAGCACCGCACGAGCACAAGAGAATTGGGCCTCTAATGTTAATATACTGAAACAAATTCATGTAAGTTTATGCATAAAGCCCAATCCTGGATGTCGATGGGCTGAACAAATTATAGTGACCATGGGCTGCTGTGGTCTGTCTTAAATGTGTTTTAGCCCAATGTTAATATACCGGAATAAAATGCATGTAAATTTTCGCGTTGTAGACTTATGGCTTTTCGCGCACAAAAGATAAAAGTGAAAAAACGTTAGTGTTTGGCTTAGGTTTTTTAAGGCATCAATCCCACAATTCTTCATCGTAATTGATCTGTTCTTCTACTACTTTTCTAATATCTAGAATTGTGTAAAATAAGATGCATTCTTGAGTATTTCTAAATTCTTAGATTTGACGGGATTAGGTATACTTATCTAACGGTTATTCTGGTGCACTTGTCATGATTCTAAGACATGTGACCTTATTTACTGAGTGTATAATCTGTATATAAATAGGATTAACAATTATTACTCCAAATCCACTAAACTAAATATTCTTCATGGGGATGAGTCCAAATATGAACTGAATCCTCGGGACACATCACTTAGGCTATAAAAAAGTTGATGATAAGATTAACCTAATAGTGTAACATTTTTAATTTAGTTCACCATCAAAACTTATGGGATTGATTTTTTTTTCCTCTTTATTTCTTTTATAATTCAAATATTAAAGAAAAATTTACATATATGACAAAAGTCTTAAGAGAGAAGGGCAATGCAAGAATTGAATAATGAGAAATAAGATAACTTTCAAGTGTATTTATAAGAGAAGGATTTACTAATCTTATCATGTTTTATATTATTTAAAATTGTATTATTTAATTTTTTTTTTCCGGAATATGTTATTTCGTTCCATTTTTAACATGTTTCTACACCTTATCATGCCCATAAAAAAAAAAACCACTAAAAGTAGGGTTAAATTGATTTTCTTTCCTTCCATGCGAAAATTGAAAATGCAAATATATTAATATTCTTACTACTCTTGGTCATTGGAAAGCAAACCACATTTTGATCAACAAACATAACCTAGCAAAATATAATCAAGCAATTATTGAGTCCTACTAAAAGGACGATGACTCAAACATAGATACAACGTTAGATTAACACGGATCCTATCAACAATGTCTTTCAATATCGCAAGGCACTGATTAATATATTTTATTTCAATTACCACACAAATATTACATAGAAGTATAGTAAACTAAGCTTCAATACCACAATAAGCTTTGATGGTGTACTCATGTTTGCGACCTTCATCAGATGCATAGTAATGGATCAAAGCAACATTGTCAAAGGGTTTGTATTTCAATGGGTGCTCATCATCCACAAGTTCTGGGGGAACTTGGACCATGCCCTTAAGGAAAGAGAATAACCCAAGTGTGTATCTTGTGTTCGTGCCCTTCATTGTTACTCGATGGTCACATGAACGTATCCTGTCATTGCTCCATCCCTATGTACATAGATTTGGAAATAACGTTTAACATAATAGGAAGAAGAATGTGTTGGATTGCGATTAGATTCAACTGTTTTTTCCTCTAAACCCATGGGACAATAACAGTGAAAAATAGTTAAGTTGACTTATTGGTCTTATATTTATTTGAGAATAATAGTCATGTATTGATTAAGTTTTAAATTTAGCGCAATTTATCAATTTGAACCCAATTATCATGATATTTAGTCAAGCTTTAGTTGAGTTCTACTCATGTGTCGGCAATAATATTATTCTTGTTAGTGAAAAAATAAAACCCTATTATTGAACTTTATTCAAGCAATCATGTCAAGTGTTGTTTTGAATTAAATTTGTTTTAATATTATTTCGACTCGATTTGTTAGTAATTCCAAATCCAGATTTGCATAATGTAAATAGAGCTTATTTCAATATGTTTCGGCAAAAAACAGATTGCAAGTGTATTAATCAACCATCAAAGATTATAATATACAATAAAAGGAGATATGGACTGGAGGATGGTGAAATATTTTTAATTATCCGAATGAGCTGTCTAGGTGATGTTGTAAGTTTCCATAAAAATTTATAAATCACCCAAATGATCTTGAAAATCAAAAGTAGACTAATCTACAAATTGGTACTCAACAGTTTTCCAAGTCCAAATAAATATTGGCTATATTATATAAAAAATTCATTAGAAATTATATGCCAAGCAGATTAATAGGAGATTTTAATTCAAAGGAGTTGTAAAATTAATCTTTGCAAAATACAAGTAACAAAACTGATGGACTTCAAAACCCCAAAATTGGTGTTTCAATTTATAGTTTCAAAATTGGTGTTCCAATCCTAAGAGCCTATTTATTTATTGTTTCAAAATTGGTGTTTCAATCATCTCCCCATAAATTATAATTTTAGCAAATAGAATAACCTAACACAAGTATTGATAATTATAACAATTATATGTTTGATTATAATTGGCTGAAACAGCAAAGTTCAGATAGCAAATATTAATCTCAAAATAGTTATGGTAAAACTTACCATGCTTGCCTCTCCTGCCACAACCACGAAGGATGAAGGAGTGAGATCGAACCCAATCCATTCGCCATCCTTCGTCTTGATTTCCAAGCCATTAACATGGTTTTGATGAAGTATGGACAAGAAAGTCTTGTCCGTGTGCCGAGGAATTGCATTATCCCCTTGATTGCTATTTTTAGGTATGTCGTATTTTAGGAATCTTAGGAGGTAACTGGTCGAGCCGATGTGGGAATCATAGTATTTCTCAACACCGTAGTTGTCGAAAATCATTCGGACAATCATGTGATCCAATTCGGCTACTGTTTTAGAGTATGAATGAACAATATCACTGGAGAAAAATTAAAAAATATCGTCAAAGCCTTGTCTGAATAGGAAATGATGTATGCAAACCATTCGATAATAAATCAAATAGAAAGTGGAGGACTTATTGAGTAAAATGTATCATAATGTATCCAAATGTCATGGCCATACTTAATGAAATTTTGGATTAATTTTATACCCAAAAAAGAGAGTATATTTTAGGATTGTTGATCTTTCATTTTGTACACTTGTATTATTTTATTTTTTCTGGTGCATAATTTAGTTATGTTATGTCATGAAACATTGTATTGTCCCTTAGAAAACATAGGTTAGATGCACAAGATTGCGAAAGAAAAAGCAAATAAATAAATGAAATCCCAAACCCAAACATTGCTTGAAACATCGTAAAGAAAGGTGATGAAAACTGAAAAGTATGAGTGTGTGTGTGTGTATATATATGTATTTAATTGTAAAATCCCCCAGCAATATAAGTGTGTTTGATCATTTTCATTCTTCTTTTCTCATTTTTTTATAAATTTACTTTTTAAGATGATCCATTGGGTAATTACTTGTTGAAATCAGAGGAGGAAAGATGGCATCACGGATGTTATAATCCTTTTTACTTTTGCCATTACAACATAAGGAGGATTCGAATCTAATACTTCTTACTTAAGAGATTATGAGAGATTTCATTAGAGTAAAATATCATTGGTGATGTTATAAGCTAGTTATTAGAAGAAATATGGCATCACATGATATTGCAAGCTAATAAAAAGGATGATTTATTTGATAATTGACGAAAATTGAAAGAAATAAAATAATAGGATCCATTTCTGTAATATAAAGCTAGAATATATGTAACCAATTTATTAAGCTATTAGATAAAGCTGACATAGTTCTAACCAAAATTGACTTCATACCCAAATTAGAAGTAATTAACTTAAAATATATCCTACATACCAGAATCTATCATTGCCTTGAGGCCACATGAGTTTAGTGAACTTTTGAGCTTCTTCAAGATCAGTTACATAGTCTATACCAAGACCTTCATGTAGAGGAATGAGTGGGATTCCACCTACATACCCATGATAGGGTTTATCACTTATGTTCTTGCTTTTAACCTCCACAGGAAGATCGAATAGCTCATCGGAGACATCGAAAATTGCCTTATTAAGTTCTGGAGAAACTTTGTCATATAGGGCAACAAAACAGCCATACTCTCCAAGTGCATGGCACACTTCTTTGCTTGCATTGAGCCACGCACTTGAACCGGGCTTTAGGTCTTTTTTGGTAAAATCTATCACAGGAACCTTAGGAGAAATAAGGGAACCCATTTTGATTTTGGAGGTTTACTTCCTACTGGATCTTTTTTACTCTTTGGCAAGTATAGGACTACTAATGTGTATACACATATATATGCTAGAATGGTCCTTTGTACTGTAAAATTTAAAAATGATCAATTATTCAATAATAATGACAATGACACATGAGCTTCCGGAAAAGAATAATTATGCTAATAGATAGACATTGGTTTGGAACAATTTCTCTATCACTAAAAATTAGATAATAACATTATATTTAAGTGAATCATTTAAATCTTGAATTCCCATACATATTATAACATGTGGTGAAAGAGAATCTAATTTGATCTATTTCATCCAAAGATCAGTGTTGGTACCACTAATTTACAATAATCTTTGATTGAATCTTTTATATTTTAAGTGGGTCGTTTAAGTGCTTTATGAGTATTTTGTAAGTCCTCTATATTCATACATCATAGGAAGTATTTAATAAAATAGTATTTACTTTAATAGAAGTCATTAATAATGATTTAAAACTTTTCTATGAAATTTATTTCCATCAGAAGCAATATTTTTTTCGTCCACTTTGACAATTTTCAATTTCTAATTGATTCATAAATATTATGATACATTTAAATTAAATAGTAAGTAATGCAAATCATAAAAAAAAAAAAAAAAAATGAAAAGGGATCTTTTTTTTCCCCTATAAAAAAAGCCTTTGCTTAGTTACCTTCACTCTAATAGCTATAAATGGGTTATGTGGCCCATTATGGTCGTAGATAATCACCAACCTTTATTTGTAGGTGATGCCATGGTGCCCATGGACCTTATTTGCATCAATTAGAAGTATTGATTTGTGTCAAGGATAAATGGAAAATTAATAGAGTTGAAGTTAAAAAATTAAAAATGACGAGGACTTATAAAAAATAATAAAAAAATGTTATGAATTTAAATAAAAAAATTAAGTAAGCATTAAGGACTAAATATATATCATCTTCATCAAATGGATTTTACGAGTGAAACAACCAAAAGACATAAGAGTTAAATTACCCAGGTAACGTAATCTCAGATTCATTGTTTTTGTAGAATTATCCATCACTTCACTTTGGTACTTATTTGTAGTTTAATATATTTGCAGTATTAAAGACCCAATAAGGTGATACGACATGTAAAAATAATTACATTTTTATGATTATCGAAAAAGAATAACTTAATAATGTATTGGAGAGGAAATTTTATGATGTCAATATGTTCTATTGGTATAACTCTACTATTCTAGAAGTTCAAAATATTTAAATTATTATAATAGTTTTTAGGTGCATGAGGAAAAGGTTATATAGACCTGAGTAGATTTTTAAAAGGCTTGAATATAGAATCATGTGTCATCTTTCTCAAGGAAATTGAAACCAAACGGAAAATGTGAAAGCTCTATACTGATCAATCTGGACCTGTGATGGCTGATATTGATAAGATCCTACATACATAGCCTAGATTGGGATCTTCGGGAAACGAAGAGAGACACCCGCATGTAGTTACAAAAACGTCGGTTTCATGAGCAAGGAAGATCAATAAAATTAAATATTATTTCGGATGGCTCATTTCAATCTGCTCATAATATTTTTCTATTTTTATGCCAATATTGCTAGCAAGTGGTCCTTTGATGGACCGGACCCATATTTTACAGAAAAATAATTTAATTGTGGTCCATTAGATATATGTCCATTAACGCCCAAAAAAAAAAAGAAGGATATATGTCCATTATGTATGTAGGTCACTGGTTCTGTATAAATATTTTATTTGTACATATTGATGATGCAAGTGATCCTCTAGTCAAACATGTATACTTATTTTGTAGGACTGAAATATTGATAAACAAATTGGGTTGTGCATAAGAATATGTTTCGATCCATTCTGCAATATATCCTATGTTAATTTTTAAATTTTAATGATAAATGGTTATATCCTATCATGGATGCATGGATCACACAACCACTTATAGGGATGGATCATGACCCATTAGATAATATAGTTAAAAGACTTTAATTTGAAGTATATTAAACAGTAAAGTTAATTAAATAGCAAATATTCAGTAGATCAATCCATATAATTTGGTGATGTTCATATCGTGATACCCCTCATATATAGATTGTGGAACTTTAATCATAGAGATGCCTTTTGGTATTATGGCTTGTAATCCGTCGGAACTCTAGAGTTAAGCATGCTCTGTGTAGAGCAATCCCATGATGGGTAACCCCTTGGAAGTATTGACACCAAAAGGACAAAATCGTGCAACATATGGTCAAAACAGACAATACTTCGGCAGGTGGAGTTCCGAGGTGTTATAGGTGGTATCAGAGCAGTTTGTCAGCCGGAAGTGGAGGAGTGTGTTCTTACTGCCTAATGTGGTTCTGGACTTATGCAACGAAACTAACAATGATGTCAGTTCTATAAGTGGGGGGAGTATGTGATACCCTCCATATATAGTTGGTGGAACTCTAATCATAGAGGCATCTTTTGGTGTAGTGGCTTGAAGTTCATCGAAACTCTAGAGTTAAACGTGTTTTTGTCCAGAGCAATCCCATAATGAGTGACCCTCTAGGAAGTATTGGCACAAAAAGGACAAAACTATGTGGCATGTGACCAAAGCGGATAATACCTCGATGAGCGGAGTTCCACAACCTATATATGAAGGGTATCACCAAGGAGTTTCGGGGCATTACAAATATGGATCTCTTTATAAGACGAATTAGAATTGAGATGTCCCACTCTATTATAATTATGTAAAAGAAGAGCTTAAATTGAAAAGATCACTTAGCTTTCCTTCTGTTATGTCTCCAAGTCGTGTTCATAAGTTATTAAATGATTAGATTTAAGGGATAATATAATCAATTGGCATCCTGTCATGAATGACATTGTATGGAAATGTCCATTTTATTTTATTTTATTTTTCAAATGGAAAACTTGTTTCCTGCAAATTGACATGATAATTTTTGTTTTCTCTAAATGATTTAGGACAGATTTTTGGGACCAGATTCAATATATGACCAAAGGAAAAAGATGGTCCCGATTGATATGATTATGAAATTATGATATAAAAGTCCCTATGACAATACCCAAGTTACCTTATTGATGATAAATATGATTAAATAAATGCTATCTTGCTATTGTTTTATTTGGCAATGCACATTTCACTATCATAAATACTGATTATTTGATTGTATAATTTAAATTGAAAAAAAAAAAAACCACTGAGTGCATAAAAACGTAAAATGTTCTTTATTTGGTTCCATAATAAGTGCTTTTAGGGTTTTCATTAACATTTCTATATAGGAACATATTTTGAAGGTTTGTTTGTTTTGGCTTTTTTCCGGCAGATACAGATACTTTTTCAAACTTTTTGCTAATAAATTATTTATCAAGAAATAGATATAGATAAAAAAAAGTTGACAGTTCTCATCAAAAGATCAAATAGAACAAATATAGATAAAATTTAGATGCAAATCGGATATATTTACACATATCATTTTAAAAAAGATACAGATACAGATGAAAAACAGACAATCCAAATAGACTCTTGATTTACTTGAAATTAATAATTTTTCATTCCTTTGATAACGTCAAGATAAATTTAGAATTAGTAAATATCCTCATTGTGTATGATTTATTGCTTAGATACAACGGCTCCTTATTAACTTAATCATACGCATGCTTCACCAATTAAGTTCTGGAAGGACATTTGTTATTTTATTATTTTTTTGGGGGGCCAACCAAATTAATTAAATTATTAGGGACATAAGATTTCAATTTGGTTCTTGTACAATAGTCATTTTCTTGTTATGCCCCCGCCTAATGGACGTTTTCTATTTTTAAACATGATTATTGATGGAGGGAACCAAGACTTGTAATTCATCATCAATCTTAAAAATTACTAAGTTCAATTTTGTTGAGTTGATTCCATCCAATGTTGCTTATCATTTGTGTGATCCCTTTTTGTTGTTTGTTCTTTCTTTGCCCATAGTTTTATCGAACCTTGGTCTGATCATATGTATGCGATACTCATTTTAACATATATGTTATCATCAAAGTATTTTGCGATACTTTATAGACGATCTATTGCAATTGTTCTCTTTTTCTCCGTGTTTTTTCCCCTGAAAAATTTACTATATCAATGTTATAATTCCATTGAGAATTGATGAAATAGTAAGCAGTCGAACTCGAGTTTTTATCGTGATAAACTCGAATAGCCCGCAAGCTATCTCAACTTATTTACAATCCTAGATTTAAGTAATGAATGACTATTCAATATTTTTTCCTAAGAAGAATTCATTATTGATTACTTATTATAGTAAACCAAGTGCCATAATAGCTTGCGATATTTTTCATGATCCTAAAGGGGAGGCTAAAATTGCCCTAGAGTCATCATACCACATATACACATAGGGATGTAAACGGGTCGGGTTCGGGTCGGGTCATCCTGTCCCAAACCCGACCCGATTACAAATTGGGGTGTCCCAGAACCTGACCCGATTATTTAGGAACCCGCCCCACCCCGAACCCCGACCCGTTTAATATATTACATAATTAAATGCATCATTTTATTATTTCATTAAATTATTATTGTAGTGAGGCATGTTGAGGAGGCAAAAATTTCAATGGAGTTGATAAAGATCCTAATTTTTATTTAAAAAAAATAGAAAATGTTAAAGACAGGTAAAAAATTATTAAATATGAAAACTGAATATATAAGATAAAGTCAATAACTCAAGACATGTCATTGCCTAAAATTATTAGAAGACTTACATATCTATATATATATATATATAATACATCCAACTCATAATAATAATAATATTAATAATAATAATAATAATATAATGACACTACACGACGATCTATATATTCTTGATTTATTGTCATTATATATATATATATATATAATATCTATTTTTTCTGAGAAAATTAATTTTATACTTTGTTGTGTTGCATGGGAAAGAAATGAATTTTGAAAAAGTGGGGAATGTTGCACATGGAAACCGATTTTCTCTGATAATTAGTCAGTGATTATTAATTGTAAATATAATTTATATCCTATCATGTGACTCAATACATGAATAACAAAATAATTATATGAAAAGCATCATTCAACTAATGAATAAGTAAATTCCTTAAACTAAAATTTTAATTTTTTTTATTTAAATCGGGTCGGGTTTTCCCAACGGTTATGAGTACAACCCAAAACCCGACCCTAAACCCTATAGGGTCTGACCCTATAGGGTTTTTAGCGGGGCGGGTATCCTATAACGACCCGCCCCGGTTGCATCCCTATATACACACTAGCAATATGAATACTGTTTTCCAAGTCAAAGTTTGCAAGACTGTTTAATTTTTCTCTCGTTGTATTTCACATGTATATTTAATTATTATAAAGGTAGTTTTAGGTATTGATATCCCATAGTCTACCAGAACCTGCAAAGAATCGAATATATCCTATTAAAAGATAAGATAAGGTAAACATTGGTTTAAGAGAAATATTAACTAGGTTTAATTAGGAAAGAAAATTTTAGTTTATGTTTCATCTAATAATTAGAGCTGTGCAAGCAAGGTGAGTTTTATGGGCCAACCCGTTTAAACCATAAAAGAAAAGCAGGTTAGGTTAAAAATTTCAACTTGCTTTATTACGCAAGCTAAAATAGCCTACTCTACATAGGCAAAGGGTTAAAGTGGGCTGGTTGAATGTCTTCTCTCTGTTTTTCAAATAAGTACTATGAATGTCTTCTCTCTCTTCTTTTTTTTTTTTTTTTTTTTATTTTTATATTATATTCATAGGAAAAGGTGGTTATTAAGAGAGGAGGAAGCCTTCAAAGGGGAGAAATTCTTCAAATGAGCAATGTGAAGAAATACATAAATAGACTTGACACTATTTATAACCCAAAACCTTAAGGTATTAGGTTAATGGGTTTTCTCTCTTATAAACCTTTCACACAAGTCCTATATTTCTCATGTGTGATTTTTCCAACCTCACATTTGCACTTTAACAAAACTCCTGCTCAAGTGTGAGTCTTCACAATGGGTAAGATCATACTTCTCCTCAACAAGAGCTTATTAAATTGACTCCACTAAATCCGATTTATGAGTGGTATGCTCCTCACCTATTCACTATACATGAAGGGTTGACAAATGAGTCACACTATAAAGCTCTTGTTTCCATATGGAAGGCCAACCATGAGACTTTTCCAATGTCACACTTGCACCCTAACAAATCTCTCCCTCAAGTTTGAGTCTCCTAATAATTAGTATCAAAGCCGATGGTTCGATTAAGAAACTCCCATAATTGGCTTTCCATGTAAAAAGAAGAGCTTTATGGAATGATTCATTTGTGAAACCCTTTATGTATAGTAAGTAGGTGAGGAGCGGACCACTCATAATGCAGGTCTAGTGGAATCAATTTGGCAAGCTCTTGTTGAGGGGGAGTGTCACCTAATCCATTGTGGAGACTCACACTTGAGAAAGAGATTTGTTAGGATGCAAGCGTGAGGTTAGAAAAATCCCACATAGGAAATATGAGATTTATGTGAAGGGTTTATAAGAGGGAAGACTCATTAACCTAATATTTTAAGGTTTTGAGTTATAGACGATATTAAGTCCATTTTTGTATTTCTTCATAAAGCTCATTCAAAAATTTCTTATGTGAGTCTCTTAACAGTGGTAGGTACAGTAAATATAAATTTGACGCATAAAGGTTCTTATAACTATATAGAATAGTTTTTCAAACAGAGTGAATCATATATCAAATTCTTATCAATTCTTGTCCACCACTAAGTATATTAAACAATCCATATCACTTTTGATAAGTTATATTTGTCTATTTATTTTTATCCCCGAGGTTTCTGAAACCCCACAATAAGCTCTAGTCATGGTGTGCTCTGCACGTTTTCGAGCATCAATGGAATCATAAAATCGAAGCAAACCCACGTGATCGAATGGTTTGTATTGCAATGGATGTTCTTCATCTACTAGCTCTTTTGGAGTTTGTATTAGTCCCCCACGGAACGAGAACAACCCTAGGGCATATCTTGCTTCACTTCCCTTCATGATCACTCTGTGGTAGCAAGGCTTTATTCTGTCGTTGCTCCAAGCCTAGACATTAAAATTTGTCAAATGTTTAAATTAAGAAACTAGTGATATTAAGCCTATAGTAATAATAGCTATTATGTAATAAAATTGAAAAGAAGGATGTTTGGATGGTTGTCTAGCCTAAGGATATTTATATAATTCTAGAAATTAAATTGAATCATTTATGTTCTATTTTTAAATGAGTCACTTAAGTTTTTTTTAGATGCTATAAGTTATCCATTTCTGATTTCTTTATTCTGATCAATTTCAATTTATGCTTATATCGTTATTATTTTCACTCAACAGAATAGTAATATAATGGAAAAAGTTAATCATTAAAATATCTTTTCCCTATTTTACAGAAACAAAAACTCGAAATAACATAAAGAGAAAATAAAGGAAAAGGAACAATAAAAACTACGGGGCAACAAATTTATATCTTTACATATTTATTTTTTTTAATACATGCATCATATATGCACCAATGCATGGCTCATTAGTTGAAAGAATATACGTATGGCATGCAAATAAAAAATAACATAGGCAATATAAGATTTTCAAATATTAAGACTTATGTGTTCAGATGATAGAAACACCTCATTTGAAAAGTGATAATGAAATAAAATAATTTAATGTTGTACTCCAAGTTAGAGCCGTGGAGCCAACTTCGTCAGCACAATTATAGTTTAATATATTATTTCATTGATACCCTCATAACTCCATAGGCATATTTAGTCTTGTATCACCTCTTGTTCACGCGTATCTTTGTAGTTGACAATGAAGTTTATTCTATAAAAATTTTAAGGACATAGGCGTAAATAAGATTTCAATTAACAATAATCTAGAAACACCAATAGGAGTTGCACTAGTAGAAATGTTGGTAGAGGAGGCGAAAATTAAGAGGCGAATTTCGCCTCATTTCAACAAAAGAAGCGAATTTCGCCTCATCCTAGTCAGCATTTGAGGCGAAATTCACCTCACTAGCCTAGTCAGCGGCCAATTTCGCCTCAAATGCTTACTAGGATGAGGCGAAATTCACCTCATACTGACAAGGATGAGGCGAAATTCGCCTCTATTTTATGAAGCGAAATTCGCCTCATCTTCGCCCATATATACCCCCCCGCCCTTGCTTTTCACTCGCACCTCTCACATTCTCTCTCTCTCACATCTCTTCCTCGCAATCCCTCGCTCCAGCACACGCACAACACACACCGGAACCCCCCACCCCCCCACCACCACCCCCCCCCCCCCCCCCCCCCCCCCCCCCCCCCCCCTACACACACACACAACACACACCCCGACCGACCCACACACACACACTCACTCACTCACGCACACACTCACTCGCCCCCACACACACATACACTCACCACACACATCAGAAAAAAAAAAAATTTTCGATTACGTAAATTTAATATACGGTAAGTTTTTATTTTTTATTAATTCTTGTAGTATTTTATTTATAGTAAAATATATTTTTGATTGATATTTTAATTTTAATGCAGGTATCTGATAATTTGGTGATTTGATCGGATATTTATTGTACTACAATTACTACAAGGTTAGGTTAATTTGCTATGAAATTTTTAATTCATTTATAAATATAGTAGTAAAATTATGTAGTAATATGTATATTTAATTTATAGTTATGTTAATATTAGTGTGTAGTTAAAAAATTATAGATTTTTAGGATATGTGATTACATGTTATTATTCAATCTATGTTTATTATGTTTAATATCATGTCACATAGATTAAATATAAATACTGAGATGTTAATATTTTCATGTATAGTGATTAATGAATGTTCAATATATAGTTATGTATTTATTGTTAGAAATTGAAAAAACTATGTATGTACTTAGGATCAAGTATTTATATATTATTCAAAGCTTGAGTTTTATATTTTAGATTAATAAGACATAAAATAAGTGTAAGTAATTGAAATAATACTACTTTAAGTAGTATTTCCTGTATATTATATGCATACTTATATATTTATATAAGTAAGGTAAAGATATTATATGTATTTAGGATTTAGTGATGGCATATAATTGTCTAATATATGTGTATTTGTTTTTCTTTTATGATACGTAGTGTAAATACAATTATTTAAATATTATTAATTGTAAGTGAACAAAAAATCATATATAGTTACAATATAACAATTATATATTAATGTTTTAATACATATGTAATATGTTTAACTTCATAAATGTATGTATGTAATGTGTACAGTAGTAAATGCTCCTATTTATAGGTTATGAATTAATTATGTTAAATTTGTTAGTATGTGTTTCTTCTTAGAGATTCAATAAACTATACATATTATCTGTAATTGCATGACACATATAGGGT